>CM062816.1:524260754-524732227 GCA_031772625.1 Pinus tabuliformis | reverse complement strand
AGCAAGCATGCAAAGGACAAGAGCATGCTAGGGACAACAAGCAAGCAAGATGCAGCTAGCACATAAGGTCGAGGAATGGCTACAAGTAGGTGCAGCAATGGACAACAAATGCAGTACAGTGATGGGTACAGTCATGATTAATGAAGCATGATGAGATGCAGCATAGTGATGATGCTGTAGCATGGTGCAGCACAGTGAGGTGCAGCATGATGACGAAACGCAACAAATGATAGGTGAAGGAGTCACCTTGGAGAATCAGTTGAAGCAGCATGTCTTCAACTAATCTCATGTATCATCTTCTTAGAGATGATCTATGCTCTTATCTAGATAAGTCAAAGTGTTGACTTCTGTTGTAAACGTACTATCTCTCTCTCTCTGTTGAACTATTGAAGAACATATAAGAAGAATTGATCAAGGGTTTCCCCACAATGGGGTTTGTCCCTGGCTAGCGCCACATCTTGTGTCCTCTTGTCTTGGCTTATCTTCTGCGATTTATGTTTATGTTCTATCTGCAGTGTACTTTAATACTAATGTGATTGCTAATCTGGAAAAGATATTGAGCTAACTATGAAATTGAAATAACTTGCTCTAAGCATAGAACATACCTAAAATTTAACATGTTGCTTAAGTGACAATGCCTCTCTTGTGTAGGATCTGTCCTTCACTAGAGAGAGGGAAGTTGTTGCTGGGTAATAGTGGTGACACTTCCATGTTCCACTAGTCTTAACACCTTGTGAAAGGCTTTGCACGAAGATGCTAGATTCTGTGATAACAAGTAGCAATCAAGGAAATGGCAAAATCAAAATATAAAAAATTATACTAACAAATTTCACCAACTAATGGCTTGACTTGGAATTAGGGAGGAAGAAAAGTTACTTGTTTTGAAGTATATCAGTGGTTTAACTCTTTATATCCAACAACAGATGGAGTTTCTTACTCGTACAAAATCCTTTCATTAGACTATCAGTTGTAGATGAAATTCAAAAGGGAAAAGACGATTCTTAACCAAGCCAATTAGTTGACCTTTCAACAAGAAACCTTAATAGGTTGTTGGCTTTGACAAAACAAAACAATCTACTTAGCAAACTAATCAATAGAAAGGAGATAGCAAAAAGAAGCCTTTCAATAAGTTAATTTCAAGGAAAGTGTATAAACAAACCTCATTAATGAAATGGTGTGATTACAATAGTTTAGCTTGGTATGGTCCATCAAAATGCAATGCTCAAAAGACATTCTTGGCAGAAATGTCTACTTCTAAAAAAACGATTCAGCATCACATCAAACTAGTGAAAGAGTTAAAGCTATCATGGACTCATATCCAGAAGCTTTGATTTTGCTAGCATCTTCAATAACCCTCACTAACTCGATGGTGGTCGATGAAAAGGAAAGAGAAAAATTATTCAACACACAAATATGGGTGAAAGGTAACCCATTACGTCTAATTATGGGCAATGGTAGTCAAAAGAATGGTCTCTGAAGACATTGTGAGGAAATTGGGTCTCGTTACAACTCCACATCCCTTACGAAATCACCCAATCGTACAATCTTGCCCACTTTATCAATCCTTTTAAGGATGAAATGCTTTGTGATGTAACGACACTTTCAATAGCTAATGTATTATTCGGAAAACGATACTTATGTGATAGACATGGCAGTTACTAGTCTTGAACACAAAAGGTGACTATCAATATCAACAATCAATGGTATGGCATTCCTAAACATCTACTAAGCTAACAATCGAAACAAGATAGAAAGATGATCAACCATGCTTAGAAATTCCTATTGTTGATGATTAAACCTCGGCATCCCTAAACATCTACCTAAGCTAACAATCGTGACCTAAGGAGTTTCCTTGGCTTAGCAAATTTTTATTGCAAATTTATGCAAGGATTCAATCACATTGCTTGGTCAATGAATCAACTGATACAAGGAGGTAGAAAGATAGCATTCAAATAGACAACAATAGTTTGCATAGTTTTGATATGCCCATTACTTTTATAATTACCATAAAAGATTATGTATGTTAATGGGCAATTGACATTATGGCAATTACGATCACTCAAGCTGGTCACTTGTAGCATTCCTTTTTGAAATTTTCGGTGATACCATTCATGAGTATCAACTTATAAATGAGAACTGTATGCCATTCTGCAAGCACTTAAACAATGGAGTCACTAAATTCTAGGCAAAAAAACAATCGTTCATAAAGTGCATAGGCGTCTACAAATTGCTCCTTTATAGACTCAATTGCAAATGATAAGACAATAGAAGTGGATTAGCTACCTACAGTAATTCCAGTTGGTAAATAAGCACAGAAAAGGCAATGCCAATACCACAACTTGATTGCCTCAGTCAACCTCCAATCACTTCACTCCTTATAGTGCCAAGTACATACAGTCATAACACCATTGATTGGCCTCAATTGTAGGAAGAAGGCACTAATTTTTCATCAATATATCAACAACTCCAAACAGGTCAGTGCAAAGTTATCACCTTATCAACTACCATTTGAAGGACAGCTTGCTTTACAAGCTCAAGCAATTTTGTGTACCTCAAAGTAAGCATCAACATAAGCTTATCTAGGATACACTCTACAACAAGACAACGGCCCACTTTGGAGACATTAAATTCTAGGCAAAGAAACGATCATTCATACAATGCACAAGCCTCTACAAATTGCTCTTTTATAGACTTAGTTGCGATGACAACAAATCTAACAAGGATTAGTTACCTAGGTCCTATAGCAATTCTAGCTGGTAATTAAGTATAGGAAAGGCAATGTCAATGCCATAATCGATTGTGTTAGTCAACCTCCAGTCATTTCACTACTTACAATGCCATGTATGCACAGTCATGACACCATTAATTGCATTCAATTGTATGAAGAAGACATTAAGGACAACTTGCTTTACAAGTTCAAGGAACACTGTGTACCTCAATATAAACACCAACATAAACTTATCTAGGATGCACTCCACAAGAAGAGAGTGTGCCACTCTAGAATATGTAAGACTCTTACAGTACTACAGAAGTACTTGTATTAGCTTTCCCTCAAGTCGGATAGCAATAAATACATTGTTCTAAATTACAAGACACAAGGACATGGAAATACAAGTGTTCAACACAAGACACATTAACCTCAGAAACTGTTAAAATTGGCAACTAGGGCCAAACTCCATGTGGGTCATCATATTTATGGCAGCTGATATTTTTCTTGGATCCCTCTCATCGAGAGATGTAGGATTGATCTAAAGATCATCCGATTCCGACAAGTATTCGTGGAATTATGAATTTATTTGTGTTATAAGACAAATTGTCAAGTCGGCCAGCAACTTGTGTAGGCTCAGAAGCCCAATAGTCATGTCTATTCATCATCTACGTTTTAGTATAAATAGGAGAGGACTTGAAGTCATTTGGGAGACACACTCTTCATGTGATCTCCTCCTCTCCACGTCTTTGGGTTTTTGGTGAAGGAGAGAGACACTAAGAGTATGCTGGGCTAAGTAGATGATGCCCTAGCCGCAGTAAGGATGATCCCCTATACGCTGTCTCAAGAGGCTCAATCCGCAGATGAAAGGAGGGCTAATATAGTCCCTAAATGAAGGCCTGAATCTGCTGTCTATTGACCCTATACGCAGCAAGAAAGAGACTCGTTATCCGCAGTCACAAAAGAGGCATAGCCGCAGTTGGAAGGAGCCCTACCACAGGTCCTATTACGCAGCAAAAGAAGGTCTTTATACAGCCCTATATCTGCAGTTGAATACGCTGCACAAAGGAGGGCTAAACGCAGTCAAAAGAGACCTCATCTATCCGCTGTTGAGGAGCCCTAATCCGCCATCCTGAAGAAGATTTATACGCAGTCAAAGGAAGACCTATATGCTGCCTGAAGAAGCTCCTCCTAAACACTGTCAAGGAAAGGTCTTAGAGCTACTGTTACGTGCAGCCCTTATTCCGCAACTAGAAGATCTTATACGCAGCTCTAAGAGACCTATTACAGTCATCTAAACAAGTGTCATAATGCCACATTGCTGTAGGTGACAGCGTGGCCTATTTAAGGACTGTTTGGGCAAGTTAAAGTTATTCTTGAGAGGCAATAGAATCTGCAATAAGGAGGAACTAGAGGTTGCTGTTTAAAGTTTGGATCCCTAAGCCACAACCAAGAAGTGCCCTAACCAGTCATCATGACAGCATCAAAGATTGTGATGTGTGCAGCATGATGATGGAGAGCAGCAAGTTGTGTACAACAACTCAAGCAGTGGAACAGTATGATGCAGCTCAGGAACATGGTATGATGTTGTAACAAGAATGCAGCATGGTCATGGTTGCAGCATGATGGGGCAGCAAAGTGATGATGGATGTTGTATGTTGAGTGCAGCATAGAAGTCATTGAGTGCAGATCAGTGATAAAGAGCAGCTCAATGATTCGAGCAGCTCAGTGACAGGAACAGCAACATGAAGTGCATAGCATGGTCATGATAAGTGCAGCAAGAGGACAAGATGCAGCACTATGATAGGTGAACGAGTCACCTTGGAGAATCAGTTGAAGCAACATGTCTTCAACTGATCTCATATAGATATAGAAAGTCAAAGTGTTGAGTTCTGCTGTAAATGTACTATCTCTCTCTCTTTCTCTGCTGAACTATTGAAGAATATAAAAGAAGAGTTGATCAAGGGTTTCCCCACATTGGGGTTTGTCCCTGGCTGGCGCCACATCTTGTGTCCTCTTGTCTTGGCTTGTCTTCTGCGATTTATGTTTATGTTCTATCTGCAAATTACTTTAATGCTGATGTGATTGCTAATCTAGAAAATATATGGAACTAAAATTGAAATAAAATGCTCTTAGCATAGAACATACCTAAAATTAACAGAAACAGCACACGATATATATATATATATATATATATATATATATATATATATATATATATATATTCGACACAAGGCACATTGACCTCAGAAACAGGACATGTTCTGCTTATGTATATGTGTTAGAGAGAGTGTGTTCAAAATATTTATATGTATTAGAAATATCACCAATTACAAATACAAAAAAATGAACTATAGACATAAAGATCCAATCCTTTTAGAAAACAAAACATTTACCAGACACTTGGAATCCCTTCAAATCTCAATTTTACCCTTCACTTGCATAATGAGAGACCATAAGAGCACTTTCCATACAACCGAAAGTAAATAGTCCTGAAAACTGTATTTTATAATCAAACAAGTAGGTCACAACTAGGGCATGATTCCTATGTTTAGAACATGTGCCAAACACATGTCCATGTTCAACATGTGGGTTATAGGCATGTCACCCCTAGGGATCGTGTCCTTTTACTTAGTTCAAGTTGTGTGTGGTTTGTGCCATCACCAATCCACCAAATTGTCAACATGGTTTGTCGTATGTACACACCCTTTCCTATTCCATTTTGACCATGGGAATCTATCTCCATGAATTACTTAACTAGATATCCTGTCATCGAGCACCATCATGATGCAACCCTTGTGGTGGCCGATTCTCAAAAATGGCTATCCTCATACCTTGCAAAAACAATGCAATTGCCCAATAGTTGGCACAGCTTTTCTTCGAATGTGTATGGAAACACTATGATCTGCCAACTACGATCATCACTGACTGTGACTCCAAATTTCTCACCATCTTCTGTAAGACACTAGCAACAACTCAACACAGAGTTATCCATGTTAACTGTGTTCCTTCATCAAAAAAATGGATAGCCCAGGGTTGTCAATCTAATGGTGGCACAATCGCTTCAAATGTACAACCTCGAGCATTGATAAACATGGGATGAGAGATACATACAACATATATACAATCAAACTCAACACAATTCAATGGGAAAGACAATTTAGTGGGCAAGAGTTCATTTCAAGTCTGTTTTGGATTTCAGCCCTTAATACCTGTCAACTTATAAAGTTTGACCAACTCAAACCATGAACAACAAGAAATTGACAAAGCTCTCAAGTTCAAGGATAAGATTTGTGAGATCTAGAGGCAAGCTGAAGAGATGTTACAAAAGTCCAAAATAAAAGCCAAGTTCGATACAATAAGCATCATGTTCCTCTTTCATTCCAAACGGGATCAAGTCTGTTTGCATCTACAAAAAGAAAGAAGCAATAGCTCATAGAGGAAGTTGAAGCCTTTGAGATATGGTCCTCGCACAATACTTGAGAGAACTAGGGCAGATGCTTTTAGGCTCAATGTTCCACCATACCTAGGTTTACATTCAATTTTCAATGTGGCTTTGCATCAACTCTGTTTTCCACCACCACTTGAACAAATTGACTTGCAACCTAAGGAACCTCTTGACCATCCACCTAGATTTCCGAGAGCCTCTTGAACTAGACTTTATTGTTGCGTATCAATTCGCCACAGTAGGATGCAATCAGTTCCCCTATTTCAGTAAACAAAGTAGGACAACTTCCAACACAAGGTAAGTAATATTCAATCATTGAATTGGTGTGCAAGTTTCCTCATCTACATAAGGAAGCAATGGAGACCATTGCCAATTCAAGAAGAAGCTTTGATCCAATCCAAAACTTCACTGTCATCAAATCAGCTCCCATAATCCTCAAACGACATCTAGGTTGGATCAAAGTTGATTCCCCAATCGACCCCGTCTCAGTTGAATCATGCATCGTTCGACAAGGATTGATCATCATATGTCTCTCACACGGCATTTGATGATTTAGCATACATGTCAAATGGCATTATGATGAGTCAGTAGATACGTATGAAATCGCCATCAACATGGCAGCACATGTCCCTTCTTCCAGCTGACAGATGACAAGATGTCGGTTGGTCTTCTTCATTCCTCTCCTAACTGATTTGTAACTGAAGCAATGGGTTGGGCACCGAAGTGTCAGTCATGAATGTATATACATTCATAAGCATAAGGAGAAGAGGGTTCCACTCCATTGTTAAGTCTCTCTACCTCTGTTCTACCCTTTGTACGAGTCCATCAACTTAGTTCACCTCTGTTAAAAGTTATAGCTTACAGATTTTGACAACCTACTCCCAAAGGCAACAAGCAATACATCATAGGTTTTACTCGTTTGGTTTCTCCGTTTTCAATTCCTGGCTTACACCTTCAGTGGATTCTGTCTGGTTGTTGTGCTTTTGGTTTTCAAAGACAGCCTAGTTTTCATGTTTCTCCCATAATGGAGCTTGATTACTTGGGTCAATTCTGTTGTCCCCTGTCCTCACCTGGGCGACACGGATTACATTTAATTTTTTGGGGTTCAGAACAAAATCATGGCCGCTTTTTTTGGGGCACTCCAATCGCCCCATTTCTGACACGCTATATCTGAATCTGACCAAACACTACAGACAAAGTTCTGTCTGATCCACGAATTTTTCCAGATTTTTAAGTTTCTGGTCGTTTCGTAATGCAGCAAAACCCAGGGGCAGAGTTCTTCCATGGATTAAACGCAGACTATGAAGGAAGTCTGATTTTCGTCGAATTATTCGCAGGTTTTGGATCAGAGAGCTCGCCGGATAAGGGGAGCGGTTTGAGTGGCCCTTATCCCAGGCCATCATAGGTAATGTCAAGGTAGTTAATGTCGATATCTAATTATTCCCTGAAAACACTATTGCCAGAGATGCATGAGAGGATAATACAACCAACCTTTATTGCCACCAATACTCCGAACGTCAAGAGAGTTTGAATTTCCTGCAAGACAGAATATATATAGCGGGCAAGAGAGTTGTGTTATTCTTTGTACATTTGTCTGCTAAATCCCGATGAAATCCACATTATGAAGAGAAATGGAATTGCGAATTAATTGTTTCTTACCCGACGAATGAGATGATGAGAGAAGCCCTCTGAGAGAAACTCTGCTGTCGATTGACGAATGACAAAATAAGAGAAGAAAGTGAGGCCATGGAATGCATAGAAGGGTTCTGTAACTAGCACATTTAACCATGGGAATAAGTGTTGTTGCTGTTGCTCCTCCGACATTGTTAACAGTGAATGTGGATTGAACCGAAGCTAAGGTCCCAAACAACTGAATGTAGCCTTTTATACGTCGTCAACACGAGCGTTTTCAGATACTCTGTCCAATGTTTCAACCAGATCCCTACGCTTTGGTGTGTATATAATTTTTTTTTGAGCGTTGTTTAAATATTATAAGTTTTGGTAGGAATTTAGTTTAAAAAAATCTCTTATGGTTTGTTGGTTGTTTATGGTTTAAAATTTGATTTTATTGTATATATTGTGAATTTTTCACAACGAAAAAAAAGGCTAAATACATTAAATAAATTGAAAAAGCAATCGGTAAGGCTAAATACATTAAATAAATTGAAAAAGCAATCGGTAAGGCTAAATACATTAAATAAATTGAAAAAGCAATAGGTTTTATAAGTTATCTTCAACGTTAAAATAATTTATTTTTTCTTTCATCACAGATTTAAAAAATTTCAAAAACACAATTTTAAAAATCTCAAAAACACAATTCAAATTTGTGGTACTCCGATAAATCTCTACAAAGGAATAAAAAATAAAAACCTTTAAAACATATAAAGATAAACTGTGGCGTAATTTTGTGTGGTTTGCGCAATTGTAGCTTTCTTTTAATTTGTAATCAATAGGTGAGAAACAAAATATATTGAAATTCTATTTTATTTTTAACCTGTTTGATTCTTTTTTTAAATCTATGCGCAAGGGAAAATATTACTAACATGGAAATCTTTTTAATTTTCAAAATAGTTTTTATTTTGAAATATATATATTTTTAAGGGAAAATATTGTGAACATGGATATCTTTTTTATTTTAAAAATAGTTTTTATTTTGAAATGTATTTTTTTATTAGTGGTTGTAGGAGGTTTAAATTATAACAATAAAGTATTTTTTATTTTAAAATTTTATATTTATTAGTTTTATTAATAATATATATTTGAATTTAGGTTTTTTAATAATCAATTTAGTTTTATAAAATTTATTATGGAATGTGAAATCAATGTAATTTGTCTTTTTTTCTAGGTTTTTATTTCAAAAAGAGATGATGGTTCTAGGAAGAAAACATCCATTGAACAATATCTTCATGCTAATTCACATCATTTCCTTACTCAAAAGCTAGATGTTCTCAGCACTTTAGCTACTCGGGTGTTACTAGTTTCAGATGAAAACCACCTCAATGATGAAAAAAACCATCTCTTTGATGTTTTTAATAAGAATTGTTATAGTAAGCCTCAGTGTCTTAGAGCTTTCCTTAAGGCTGAAAAAGGTCCTAAAAGATCTTAAAGATCAGTTTTCAAGGGTGCATCTTCCATTTATCCAAGGAACCACAGACAAGATTGCAAAGATCTTGAAGAAGCATAAGGTTCCTTCAACATTTAGTCCCCTAAAAACTATCTGAAGCTCCCTAAGATCAGTGAAGGACCTTGTGAACCCTAAAGATGGGAAAGGTGTTTATGTCATCCCCTACTCCTGTGGCACTACGTACATTGGTGAAACTAGTCCCTCAATAAATCAAAGGATTTATGGCACTACGTACATTAGTGAAACTAGTCCCTCAATAAATCAAAGGATTTATGAGTACGCAGACGACATCAAACATAGAAGGTCTCACTCCTCCACTTTGGCAGAACATGCGAAAAAGGCAAACCATCACATCTATATTGAAGAGACCAAAGTCATTGCAAGGCTTGATCATTTTCATTGCCTTAAGTTTAGGGAGACCTTTGAAATTGAAAAGAGACCTATCAATCTGAATAGAGACAATGGTTGGAGTATTAGCAGGTTTTGGATCCCTCCCTTATCTTCCTAAAATTTTATAATATGTTTTTATTTATTTTTATTTTTTTCCAATGAAATTTTGGTATTCCTTTATTTCATATTTATTTATTCAAAAAACACACACACACAATTTATTTTTGTTTTCTTATTATTATTGGTTTTATTTATTAGTTTTATTGTTTGGAATAATTAAAGTTCACCATATTATTATAAGATTTTTTTTATTGACCATTTTTTTTAATTCCATTCTATTCCATAAAACCTTCTTTTTTATTTAAATAATAAAACTATTCAATATTTTATTTTTATTTTTATTTGTTTATTAGTTGTATTATTTAGAATAATTAAATTTGACTATATTATTAGAGTATTTTTTATTAAAATAATAATAATAATAAAACTAATTTAATCCATTATTTACAATTATTTGTTACTGTTACTGTTACTTTATTTATACTAAAAAATTGTTTACTAATAAATAAAGAAAAATTAGTCAAAATTAGTTGTTATATTCTAATGGCTACAAAACACCTTTCTACATCTATTTAATTTGATGTCATGATCTGGTTCTTCATCTTGTCTTGAAGATGAACCACACTAAATGGTTAGAAACTTAGTTTCTTATGTGATTTTTACCAAAAGATCTCTTAACATTAATAATATATATTATTTATTATTTAAATTATTGAATTTTATTTATTGTGTTACTAGTGGATGTATTTAAAGTCTTTTTGGTAATTGTAATTAAAACTCTAATTTTTTTAACTTAATTTTTTTTTTTTAGTTTTGTAGCATTTTTTAACTTTATGACTCTATGAAGATGGATTAACTAATTTTTATTTTAAAAATCTAATTTTTATTGATTAACTAATTTTTAAAGCCAAAAAAAAAACATAAAAACATTTAGTTTATCACAATTGCATTTAATAAAGTTAGACCTAATTATCTTATATTGATATTATATATTTATAATAAATCATAACATAATAATAACTATATATTAACTATTAATATATATCTTAATTGGTCGAGTCTCCATTGTTAAAAAACTTTAGCTATTGAGAGGTCACGGGTTCAATTCTCTCGATAGTCTCGAGGTAAGGCTCTATGGTTGAGCCAAAAGGATATTATTAACTAATATTAAGATATAAATTTTAAACAATTAATAATAAATTTTAGGCAATTAATAATATTACAAACAATTTTGTTAGATAGTTTTTTCTCGAATTGGGGTTTTCGAGGATAATTTTGTTTATGTTTTGTGAATTATTGATGGTTGTTTTAATGTTTCTCTTAGTAAATTAATTTTCTCTCCAATAATTTTATCATGGTATAAGAGTCGAAGGTTAATTTGTGGCCCAAATACTTGAATCTGATGGATATATCAAAGCAAAGTATGTCTTTGTTACCAATGGTTTCTTTGTCCTCGTGAGTATGAGAGAGGCACACGAGTATAACAATAAGAAAAAAGTGAATTCAATTGAAGAACCAAAGGAGAACGAATTCTTGAGTAATGGAAATGTAGAGAGTGTGGAGTCCAGATTAGGTTCTTGGTGTGGTTCACGTTGTTGTGTGTCATGTCGAAGGGCATGTCGTCCAAGTTGCATGAGGAGGATACCCAGGTCATAAGCATGAAGCGTAGGAACATGGAACTAAAGAGAAATTCGCAGGTCATTGTGCACAGGTTCACAGGGAGAACAAGCATGAAAGATGGATCTAGAGAGGAAAGCATCAAGCAAGAGGATGGGCATAGCAACAATGAAAAAAATATTACTATTTTCTAATGGAGTTGAAAATTTTATTACAACTAAATGAGCATATTGTTGTAAGACTTGATAAGGCATGTGTACCCCTGGGAAATTACTGGTAAAGTCTGGAGTTGGATCTAGGTGACAAGGGGTATGTCGAATTATACCCTAGATCTAGGCGGGTCGGTTCACTTGGCCGATTTGGCCAGATTTGGTCAAGGGAAATCCCAAGTCAAGATTTTTAGGGGGGGTTGTTAGGTAAAACTTGACTCAGTGAAAGAGTCAAAGTTACTCGATCTACAGTGGTGGTTTTGGGCACAAGACAAATTTGTTATATTCCAATTTTTGCTACTTCAATTATTTCCTCTTGAGCTTGAATTGGAGGATCATCTACTCAACTTGTTGATGGACAAGAGCTAGATAAGTCCTTTGATCTACGCCCCAAATTCGATGGAAGTGGGTCCTCAACTTTTCGATTAAATTATTTCATTTTCATATCACTGAGATGTCTTGCTTCATCCTTTAATTCATTTAAAAGAGAATCGAAAACAGAGGAGACCTCCTTGAATGGGGCTTCATTGGCTTCCAATGATACCTCTTGAGGTCTGTCTTTTAGAGAGTCTATTTCAAGGGAAACTTCATTTTCAGTAATCTAATGTTTAGGCTTGGAGCTAACCCACTATATTTGATTTACACCTGGGTTTGCTATCATTCCTTGGATTACTTGGGAAATGGGATACAAGATCGCTTATATCAAAGCAAGATCTGAATTGAAAAAAAAAATTCATAGTCCAATTTTTTGTGTCCATGAGTGATCTTTCATGGAAAATTTTAATTATGCTAGAAACCCTTTGGTTAAATCCATTTATACACAAATATGTTCATAAGTACAAATACCATAATCATTTATTTTAGGACCACTATAATGAAATTTTCCTAGAGCATTTTCCATGGCACAAAGAGAGGGTAAACCCCAAAATTGTAAAGGCAAATTTGGGAGCTTCACTGAAATAAGGGATGAATAAAGAGATTCAAGAGAGGGATTGAAGTTCAAAGTCCAAGGCATCATGCATAAACCAAAACTTCCCCAAAAACATGCACCCAAACTAAAGATCTTATCTTACCTTTGGAGAGATAAAACCCAACAATGAAAAAACCCTATGTACAAGGGTGAATAAAACCCTCTGATTTCATATTTAACATCCAAGATCTAGAGATCCAACGATGTAGATCAATGGGACAAGGCTAGAAACCATTGAAATGGCACATTGTTGCTAAGGCATGGAGTTGAAAAGTCTTAGAAATTGTAACCTTATCAATACGAATGGATAGTGTCGGGGCCTTCTACACCATATAGAGGTGAGAAGAAGCATCCCTTTTGACAATATCACAGAAAGAGCTACCCTGAATGTCAACAAAAATAAGTTAATATTAAAGAGAATACGTAGATGACTCAAGAGAGAGATTAAAATGAGATTCATAGGACAAAGGTCGAACCCCTATGGAAGAAGGACTCGCCATTGTTGTCTGAGAAGCAATATCACAAGGGAACATTGTTACAAGCTCGAAAGGACCAACACAAGTGGACAGACCTAAACCTTAGCGATTGTTATATTTTTTGCAAGTAGAAGAACTGTCGTTCTTCTAATATATACTATTCATATGGCTTATCATTCACAATTTAGATATTGTATGTTTACAAGAGACAATGATATTAGGAAGTGCATCCATAAAAAAATTGCAACATGTTCTTAAAGAATGGGAATTGATTGCATTAGATTCCATTAGCATATCTAAGAGGCTCGTCATAGGATGAAGGAAAATATGCAAAGTAAGAAAAACTAAAATCCAATGGCTAGCCATAATAACTGCTTATAATCCTTGGATACAAGAAAGAGCTTCACTATACTTGATTTGTATGGATCATACTCAAATAGAAAGGAATTATGGGAAAATTAGTTAACCAAAGATTGCATACAAGAGGTTAATTAAATCATAGGTGGGGACTAGTTAAAATTCACAATGGAAAGAAAGGAAGTATGTGGTTCTATTAGCAAAATTAATATGTCAGTTGAATTTCCTCTTATACACAAGTTTGATTAGGAAATCACATGTGTTGCTAAACTAGTAAAGGTGTCTCCTACCTGGAGGGGTAACAAATGTCCTTGTTGAGGTGGAGTCCATGGGTTCCTTAGGCGGTTAAAGAGATTATGGTATATTTAAGAGCCTTGATATGTTCTTTGTTGCTCCTAAATCAATGTCAAACATATGCATGATTTGATCTTAGGTGGCCATATTTTTACCATAACTTTTTTTATTGGAAGTTTCAAATAGTAAAATTTTAAGGACACAAAGGAAAAATAAGAAGTACACATGGTCGAAATTTAAGTTTTTATTCACTGTAATTTCAGAGATATCGTCTATGGAAGTTATTCTTATGCTTAATCTGGAAAATAGTCTTAAACAAATCATCTCTTTATTTTCATTATAACTTATTTTTAGGGAGGCTTCAGATTGTGAAATTGTGTGGAGGCTAAAAATAAATATCACAGTTCATGTGATCAAAATTGTATACTTAGTTTCATTAAGCTTTTGGAGATATGGTCTATGGAAGATAACGTTTGTGACTAATCCTAAAATCATTTTTTTGTTAAACCCTATGTAAGGCCCATATTAACCCTAAAACCCCTTAATCATCCCTAGATATTGAGTGGTTACATTTCTATGTTATATTATATGTAGGCTAGAAATTTTCATGACCTGATCTTAGAATCATCAAATCTTGTCGTGTGCAACGTATTCATTGTAAACAGAGGCTTCTCCCTCGAAAAGGATTGTAGTTATTGGTTTATTATCATTTGTAAGGCATGAGATTCATAACATTTGGTGTTAGAGCTTATGATCCTAGGGTTTTTCTACTTCAAACGAGTCACCTTGGCTTTTTCACTATAACTATTTTTATGGGGTGCTTCAGGTTGTGAAATTACAAGAAAATTGAGAGAAATCAAGGAACATTCGATTAAAATTTAGACCTTGGTTCGATATACTATCATAGATATGTTCCGAGGAAGTTAGGGTTCTTGAATCCTACTAAAATCGGTTTCAAACAGGCTAGTTTTGGCATTTTCAAAATAATTTTTTTGGGATGTTTTAGACTATGATATTTTGAGGGGATAATGGCCAAATCTCTAGGTATTTGTGGTAAAAAAATTAGACTTTGATTATCTATACTTTTGGAGATATATATTTGAGGAATTTAGGATTCTTGAATGCTCTTGAAATCAATTTCAAACAAGTCAGTTTGGAATTTTCACTATAACTATTTTTAGGATTGTTTCAGATTGTGAAATTTCAAGGAGATAGAGGAGAGATCTCTAGGTACCTATCGTAAAAAAATATGCACCTTGGTTCACTATAATTTCATAAACATACCCTATGGAAGTGAGGGTTTCTAAATGGTCCTGAAATAAGTCTCAAAGAGGTCAACTTGGGATTTTTGCTATAACTTTTTAGAGGACTTTTCAGACTATGAATTTTTTCAAAGATATTAGGAGACATACAAAAGTTCAGTAGGTCAAATTTCAGAATTATATTTGAAGAATTAGACATGTGGCATGATATACAAGTTTTCTCTTAAGAAGAGGCCAAAAGTCAAAAGTCAACAAGTTTTAGGAAAGTTACCATAACTTTCACTTGGCACGTCAAATTTTGGTCAAACCTATAAAATCACAGAGAAGATATACGAGTGTATTATAGACCAAAGTTTCAGATTGAAAAGGGCTCAAATCTCAAAGATATATCAAGAAAAAAAAACAATCATTTAGATATTCTATAAATTAAGGTTTTAATGGTATGCATCTTACAAGTAACATAACTTTTGATTAGAAGATCCATTTTTTAGGTGGCTGGAAATTGTGATAAAGAGGAGTATTGTTATTATCTTCTCACATGGCTCCAAAGAAATATCCAAAAGCTACTACACCATTTAAAACCTCTTGAAGGCTCATTGAGGACTTATGAAGAAAATGAAGACTTAGAATTTAGCATGTTGAAAAATGTGGATTTATTAGGTTCTCAAGAAAACCTTAAAATAAAAATTGTGGATGAAATGGAAAAGAAGATGAAAAAAAAACCCCATTAAAAAATTACAAATCACTCTACTAAAAGATCTTCGAAAAAGGATATGGAGATCATAAGGAAATCATGAACATAAAGAGAAGGATGATGTTAAGACTCAATCACATATGGGGAGTATTTTATCACAATTAGAGAGCACAAATATTGAATGATAGAACCATAATCATGATTTTCAATCAAAGCTTCACATCCTTAGGGCTTCAAGTCAGTACCAAGGAACTACTACTTTCTGAAGATCGATATGAGGAAGCTTGATGGTAACAATACTATAACATGGATATTCCACATTGAGCAATACTTTGATCTACACCAATTCATATCCTTACAAAAGGTAAATACTGCAACCATGTTTTTAAAACAAGACCAACATGTATGGTATCAATGACTATGTGAAAAGAAAAAGGATTATGTTATATCTTGGTCATTTTTTCATAGAGGAAATGATAACACATTATGGGGATATTAAGAGTAATACATTCTATAGTCAATTGGTAAATCTTCGATAAATAGATCCAATTATAGGGCACATTCAAGAATTCCAAAAGTTGAATCTCATGGTAAAAAAATTTCAGAGAATAATTTGTTAGACCTCTTTATCGGAACTTTAAAGGAAAGCATTCAGCATGAGGTGCATCTCTTTGAACCTGCATCCCTAGAGCATGCTTTTAGTCTAGCAAGGAATTTTGAAAGTAAAAATATGGCTACTATAAAATTGGTTACTAACAACTATGGATAACCTCATGCTCCCTATCCTAACCTCACTCAACCAACAAGGTCTATACCTCAACAAATGGATGAAAGAAGAGAAAAGGGATTATGTTTCAATTGTGATAACAAGTGTAATAAGGGGCATAAATGTGGTGATAATAAATTATTCTACATAGACTTTGAAGAGGAAGAAGATAAAAAATTGGAATTGTCATAAGATCTAGAGCTATAGGAGACTACTCCAACAATATCTTGTCATGCATTGGTTGGCATAAATATGCTACAACCCTCACGATATAAGTATATATCAAAAAGAAAAAGGTAGTATTGTTGATTGATTATGGCAATACCCATAACTTCATCAATTCCAAATTAACAAAACCTCTAAATTATTTATATCTAGCACCATAGTTCCAAGTAATGATTGCAAAAGGAGGTACCATAAATTGTTTACAGAAGTGCCATAATATTAAGCTCAATACGAGGAAGTATTTATTGGATAATCCTATGATTATGATGCAAATGGGTGGTGCTAATGTGTTATTAGGGGTCCATTGGCTACAATCATTAGGAGAAATGACCTTTAATTTTCAAGATTTATTCATAAAATCTACCTCTAGATGTAAGGAAATTGAGTTTAGAGGTATCCAATGGAAACCCGTTAAAGTGATAAACTCTAATAAAATGACAAAATTACTCAAAAAGGATCACCATGGTGTAATTACACAATTGTGTTCAGTGAATGTTCGAACCTTAATATCATCTATGTTAGGGGATCTCCATAAAGTTATCAATGATCATTCCAAGGCATTTGGATTAATGCCTAATGGAATTCCACCTGCTCGAGAACATGAATACACTATTCATTTGCAGCTTGGAAGTGTACCAAAGATGAATGAAGAAGGGAAAATCATACTAGAAGAAAAAATAGTAATTGAAACAAGGATTAAGTAGCTAATCAATCCAACAATTATGGAGTACCTCATCAAACAAAAGAACCTATTAGTGGAAGAGGTGACATGGGAAGAAGACGTATCCATGGAAAATCACTAGCGATTAGTCAAGTGTTGAGGACAACACTTGTTTGAAGCAAAGGGACATGATAAGCCGTACATAAGCCCCATGTAAACCCCATAACTCCTTATTAAGCCTGATATTGATTAATCACATTTCTATAGTTACATTGTTATGTAGGCTAGAACCTTTCATGGTGTCATTTTATTATAATTGTACCCTTATATATATATATATATATATATATATATATATATATATATATATATATATATATATATATATATATATATATATATATATATATATATATATATATATATATAAACACTAAGAATACCTAGTTTTAAAATCATTAAATCTTGTCTTGTAATACTATTCATTGTGAAAGGAGGTTTCCCCCTCAAAGAGGATCATAATTATTGGCTTCTTATCATTTTTAAGGTGCAAGGTTCATAACATTTTCAAAAAGTCATCTTTGAATTTTCACTATTTTTTAAAGTCTTAGACTCTAAAATTTTCAAAATATTGAGATAACATAGTAAAAACATGTGGAAGAATTTCTAAATTTTAATTCATTGTATTTTATGATATATATCTTAAAGAACTTAGGGTTTTCTATTTGTTATTTTATAGTGATTTTAAGAGCTTTCTTAAGGGTTACGAAACTCATGTTTAATCTTTTGATTAGAGATGTGTTTCAAAGTCTTCAAATAACATATTGATTTGTCATTCAATGGGAAAACCTAAGGTTAAGGAATAATATATGCATGAACTACACATGGTTTCACCTAGTTGGAAGCCCTTGTAACCCCTGTTGGTATCCCTTCAAGTATTATCACATTAGACAATACTTATATACAAAATCTCAATTGAATATAGGAAGTCCCTTAGATAGACTTGAAGCCAACTTTAGATAAGCTAATGAATCATCTTGTTTCTATAAAACACTGAGAATAACACTTGGGAAGACCACTCTCTAGTACATGAGTAGTCGAGTAGTATAGCTAGGGGCACAACTGAATCTCCCTAGTTAGTTCCTTGAGATATTACATTGAGTATTATTGTTTAACCCCACATGTATATCAAAGTGTTATAGTACTTGACACTTCCCTTTTTTTGGGACCCAATGACATTTTCTAACATGAATACAGTGAAAGATCTGAAACTTAATTCACCAATTAAACCTCTAGAAATTTCATCCATGACTCATGAATAAATAGAAGATGCGCAATACTAGGTATCTAAGTAGGAGAACCGGGTTAAAAAAATAAGTGATATTGTAATGGTTAAATTGTCACAGATGCAAAAATCAATTAAAAAGGTTATGGAACAAAGGAAACAATTTATAAGTTTGGATAAGCCTCAGATGAGAGGCTCCCTATAATTGATAATGGGAGTGAAGGGACTCATGAAAATAAAGGTAGTAGCCATGTTGAACAACTTTCTAACAGTAAGAGTTTTCTAGGAGGATTAACTCCAATAATGGATTTACTTATGGATGGTTTCTAAAAGAAGTGAACCTTCGCAAGGTTGAGGTACATTTTTTTTATGGAAAGTAGGTCTTTACATGGGTGAACCAAATATAATACTTTTTTGAATTGCATAATATTAAGGATGATAAGCAAAGGATTCACATTGCAACTTTGAACTTTGAGATAAAACCCTATCAATGGTATCAATGGGTAGTTAAAATGAAGCCCCATTCTTATCATTAGATTTGGGGTCTATTTGCAAGAGACCTAGCATAATATGGGAAAGTTTGGGAGCAAGACTATTTTATTCAATTGACAAGAATCAAGCAATTTAGTGATATTGAAGATTATAACTCAAAATTTTAGGTATTGGCCATAAGTGGTGAACATTTGTTGGAAGATTACAAGAGGGGATCAAAATAAGACATTAAACATGAGTTCTTCTTAAAACATCCTAAAAATATTATTGAAGTGTTGAAAACTTAGGTACAATGAAAGAAGTGAAACAATTTAGGAAATCAAGGCCCCAATTATTTTTCTTAAGTAAAATAATGGTGGGGTTGTTGTTGTTTGCTACAACATAAAGATATGTAATTATCTCACCATATTCAAGCTAAGAATAAGGCTACACACAAGTCTACCATTGGAGCATATACAAGAAGCATAAGTTGTTTTGGGGTTCATAAGGAAACCTTACCTTACCTTACTTGAATATGACAAAGGAAAATGGAGGAAAAAAAGCAAAAGGACTATGCTTTGGTTGGAAAAACAAATGGTCAAAAGGGTATAAATGTCAAGAAATAAATTGTTCACCTTGGAAAATAATGATTGAGAGGAATCGGAGGCATCTACACAAAGAAATGAGGAAGAAATTGGCAACTTAAAAGAGTAAGAAATATATGTTGGAAATGAGCACAACATTGAATTGGAGATGTATGAAATATTTGTTCATGCATTGGAATGTTTGTTAGCACCGAAGGTTGTAAGCAACATTAAGAAGCAAAAGGTCATATTGCTTATTGACTTGTGTGGTACCCATAACTTCATTGATAAAAGATTAGCACAATAGTTCAATCGTTTTGTAAATTTAGTGACAAATTTTCAAGTGTTGGTTGCTAATGGAGGGAGTGTTGATTGTGTGGGAAAATTCCACATTATGTATGAGAATCTATAATTTGGAAAGCCTAATGTATGACATTCCCATTGGAGGTGTAGATGTATTCTTGGGATTCAATGGTTGAAAACATTAAGTACAATTTCTACAAACTATATTAGATTATTCATGATATATGATTTAGAATAAATTCAATATGCAAAAGGGTTGAAATCTAGACCTTCTCAAGTCACCGAATCTCATAACAAAGTTACCAACTTAACAAGAATTGAAACCTCAAAACGAGAACTCTAGCCCAGAAAATCCCTATTTTTGTGCAAAAAACATAAAAAAAAAACCCTAAAAATGAGAAGCATCAATGTTGCATCAACATTTTTCTTTTTAAGGGCAAAACTTTAACATTTTTTTAGCAATTACATACCAATTTTTTTCGTGTGAAAAACATGGAAAAACACCCCAAAAACTAGAAAATTATTGGAATTTTAAGGTTTTTTGGAGTCATGATATTTTATCTTTAACCTCATAGCAAAAATTTCAACACTATTTAGCAATGACGTTAAAGATAAAATATCATGACTCTAAAAAACCTTAAAATTCTAACAAATTTCACCCACGATGTTAAATATAAAATATCACGACCTCGAAACCCTAAAATTCTAACTATTTTCATCCATGGCGTTAAAGACAAAAAATCATGACTCTAAAAGGCCTTAAAATTTTGAAAATTTTCAACCATGGAATTAAAACTAAATATCACAAGTACAAAAACCTTAAGTTTTCAACATATTTCAACCATGGCATTATGGACCAAATATTATGACTAAAAAACTTTTAAAATGAACACCTAAATCCAAGTCATTATACCAAGAGTAATTTTTATTTTAAAGGCTAAAAGTATAACTCTTTTCAAACATTTGTCTAAGACAACTTGTCTCACTGCAATGAAAACTGAAAAATCAACCATCAAATTGAAATATCCTCTTTTTAATGGGGCATTAAAATTGCAACATTTTTTAACTATGGTCTATCAAATCATAATAAAAAATAATATCATGACAATGTCACCATATAATTTAAAGATTCAACATTAATTCCTAATATTTTTTGGCTTTTAATCACAATATTAATACTAAGTAGATTTAATGAAACATAAATTATTTCTCAAAGTTATTGTTGCATTATGGATATTTGAAACAAATTAATTCTTCATAATTAAAACATATGATCCAACAAACATATAAATAACTCGTAACTTCATGTAAGATCATATGCAAGTTAAAATATTTATTTCAAGTTACCATGCAAACATTATTTACATAAATCTCTTAAACAATCATTCAAATTCACTCATAGGTTCTGACACACCATTAGAATCTACAACAACTTGAAATGAATGACTCGAAGTAGATGAAGATGACCCATATTCTTCTTTATCATCAACTAGTGCCTCATCTGAGTTGGCATGTATGCCCACCATTTCAAATGTCAAAAGTATTCTAGATCTATGACTAGATTCAACATACTCCCATCTTAACACTATTTCTTGTGGTAGAAACCTCTTGATAATCTATATGGTCCTAAAGCACATAGTTCCTCTCTTTGTTAAATTGAAGTCATAAATAAGTATGTCAACATCCTCCAATTTTAAGAGGTCAGTGCGACAATGATTTATATTTGGACCATTTCTTCTTCTCCTTTTGTTAATTTGTTTATCAACTACCATCTCTAGCTTGTACACACCATTGAATGGGTGTGTATCTGTGGCATACCAATGTACTTCAACTACTATAACATCTTCATTTTCTTTAATCATCTTTATAACCTCGGCAACCCATAACGGATAACCATGTGGATACCCATCCACTAACACTGTAATCATGCAATCCTCCTTAACATCCTGCATAGAACCCCTGTAAAGGTCTTCCATGGCTTCATGTTGTGCACATGGTATTCTACAATCAATATATATTTCTCTTTCCTCTACCTATAAAGAATTAATAATACCTTGAGATTGGTGTTGTTCAACAATGTTTCTTTCCTCATATTCATTTGGCATATTTTGTGGCCAAATAAATGGAGTCTTCAAAAGTGTATCTTTATTTCCTGATCTTGAAATGATGTCACTTTGATCATTGAAAAAATAATCCCACCAAACTGAATTAGCAACGTCAAAGTACTCATATGTATCTCTAATAGATTTTTTGATTTCTTCCAACCACTCAAAATAATTTATCTCTCTTATGCCTTCATGCATTATAGATTTCAACAACTGATTATAATAACAATAGATTTGATGCAAATATTGGACGATATGGAATGAACTTCAAAAATGTTAAACCTTATGACGACCTCCTTTTTTGTAGTTGAATACTTCATACCCCATATAAGTGTTTTCCCATCAATTTTTATTTTTATTTTATTGTTGTTGGAAGCTAGTTTCATTAAGTCATTCAATGCATTTCTCTTCACCACGCGATCCCAAAATAAATCTTCGCATGTCAATAGTTCCTTCCAACTTGTGAAAATTATGCTCCAAAATGTATGATTTCTTAGTACATTCAATTAATCATGGTTCACACCCAACATGCTTTGATCAGGTGCTCAAGTCCTAGGTGTTGTAAAAATGCTCAAAATTCAAAGTGCTCAGAACTGGTTCACAGCTGAACGACTGGAAAGTGCTCGTCCTCCCGATTCCAGCGCCGCAAACGGTTCGGAAAACGGTCGCCGTATGAGGGAGATATGGCCAAAAGAATATTTTGCCCAAAACATTAGAAAATTTCCGAGGGATATTCCTTGGAATATTCCGTTTTCAGCAGCCAATCCGGGCGCCACGTGGCCCCCAGATGACGTCAGCAACAGTATGCGCATGGTTTTAATAATTTTGCAACTTTCGTGGTTTGAACCCACGACCTATTTGAAACAAACAGCATGTGTTACCAACACACCATGGAGGCGGAGTTGTTAGAATGGCGGTAAAAAGAATTTAAAAGATTTAAATTGTGCTATGGGCGGGAAAGTAGGGGGCCCGCCCCTAAGGGCCAGCCCCCATACCATGTGACCGTAACCAGGAACCAGGTGCTTATGCAAACCACCAGCCTGCCAACGGTCAGCACGGAATCCGAGGCAGGCATTAAATGTAACAGCAGTGAGTTGGCGGATTAGTTGGCGGTGGCGCCAAATTTGGCGGACCCGCCATATTTGGCGGGCCTAACTGGCCTCCACTAAAGATAACTTGAGTTTTTTAAGGGAAACTGGCAGTCTGGAGTAAATGGCCATAACTTTGGCCCAGAAAGTCGGTTTTGGACGAATTTTTTTTTGATTTTGGATAATTTCGACCTTCTGAAGCCATTGGTGCAGGTCTTACAGCCATCGGAGGTCATTGGCATACGTTTTGGAGCCGTGAAAGTTCTAGGAGCCACCAGGGGCCAATATTGGGAAGACTGTACAGGGTTGCAGGTATCCATTGGAGGTGATCCAATAGTCAATCCTGAAGGATTCATGTGTTCTGAATCCATTTCTACCATCTATTTCTCCTGTAGATGCTTCTATTCAGCTGTATTTTCAATTTGAGCATTTAATAAAAACAAGGACAAGCCCATTTGGAGGCTTTGGACCCAGCAGACGTAGCCCTGGAGGGGGTGAACTGCTTTATCAACTTCTTGTGCATATGTGGTTGGTTTATTTTGCAGAACAAATTCGTTTTTATGTGTTAAACAGTAAAAGGAAATAATTCTGCTATGCTTAAATGGGTTGTAATCAGCTGAAAAATTCATGTGTTTCATTTCTGCAAGACATGGGAAGCTTTTAAATATGTTTATTTCTGAATTGAATACCTTGCAAACGAATTTCAAGTAGTTTCATATTCAGATCAAGTTGGTATCAGAGCTCAGGGTTTTTGTGCAAAGATCTTCTAACTGTCTTGCAAGTATTGATGCTTACCAGGTTGAAACTTAAAAGAGGGGAAGGACAGTTGACTAGAGAACGAGAGAATCCTCAGTCAAGGAGGGCCAGAGAGCCATCACCTCCACCTTCAATTTCACCCTCAAGAGTCTCAGCAGAAGCTTCAAGGATGTCTGAGCATGGAGGAGAAATTCCTTTAGAGACGGATCCAAGAGAAGAAGAAAGAATCTTCAGAAAGGCTTTCTTAGATCTCACTGAAATGGTGAGGATATTGTACCAAGAAAGAAATGAGAAATTGGCTGGAGAAGGGTCCAAACATCCACATGAAGGAGAAGGCTCTTCAGGAGGTAAGAAGGATGATGATCATTCCAAGAAAGGACATGGAGGAAATGGTGATCCAACACCCCCATCTTCACCTTCTTCCTCTTCATCTTCGTCTTCTTCTGTTCATAAGCATAGATCCTCTGGAAAAAGTCCTTTTTTAAAGCTTGATGTAAAATTCGAATTACCTATGTTTAATGGTGAAGTGAATGCAGAAAAGCTTGACAACTAGATTAGGCAGTTGGAGGTTTACTTGAGGATCCAAAATATGCATGATGATGCCACAAAGATTCAGTTGGCTTCTTTGAGAATGGATGGAGCAGCCTTGGTCTGGTGGGAGGCCAAGACTAAAGAGGAGATCAAGAAATTTGGTAAGGTTACCTTAACATGGCCTGAATTTCTGTTAGCCATTAAAAAGAAATTTTATCCTCTTGCTCACATGCAGAAAGCCATTATGAACTGGCAAAATTTCAGACAACTTAAGGGTCAGAGTGTCCAAGACTACACCCAAGAATTCAGGAGAAGAGCTCTCTTGTTAGGGGTAGATTTACAGTCCCAAGACACCCTGCTGAAATACATTGGTGGCTTGCATAGCTACCTTAGACACACCATCTTGATGTTTAACCCTACTAGCCTGGACGAGGTTTGTGTCCAAGCTACCCATTTAGAGGAAAGGGGAAAAAACACATTTGAAGAGGGTAGAAACAAGCCCCCCAAGGGGAAAAGTAAAGAGAAAACCTCCAAGGGAAAGGGTAAAAAGAATGCATCTGTTAAACAGGAGAGTGAAAAAGTGATCTGTAAACACTGTTCTAAACCGGGCCATGAGGAGAAAAACTGTTGGAAATTATATCCTGAAAAAAGACCTCAATTTAACAAATCCAAAAGGAAACAGAAAACTGCTACTACTACATCTACACCACAAGATTTAGGGGAAGATTCAGGTGATGAAACCAAAATTGCAGCCATGGGTTTGAAAAACTTGAAGGGAAAAGAAATTGAAACCCAAGCCAGCACTAGTACCTCAAACTGCCATGTACAAGCTCCTAATGAGGAAGAAAGAATTGAACTGTTTCATGTGAGGGTGATTTCAAAACATACTAAGATTGACACACTTTTTGATAGTGGGTCACAAGCAAACCTTATATCAGAAGACTTGGTCAAGCAGCTTAAACTTGAGACCATTCCACATCTGAAGCCATATCCACTTGGATGGATTTGCAAGGATGCAAATTTACAAGTTTCAAGAAAGTGCACATTGCGCTTTGCAATTACTACACATTTTATTGATACAGTTGAACTTGATGTGGTACCTTTTGATATAGCAGGAATTGTTTTGGGAAGTCCTTATTTGTTTGATAGAAAAGCTATCTTTCATCGCCATGAAAACAAATATCATATGTTCAAAGATGGCAAGGAGTTCATTGTTAGAGCTCATCGCAAGAAGACAAATATAGCGATGGTGAATGCAGGACAGGTAAAAAGGCTGGTCAATTCAAGTAAGAATTTTGTTCTTCTTATGATTAAGCCCAAGGTTGATGTGAGTCATGAGTCATTTGAAAATTGTGATCCAAAACTTAAATCAGATCTGTATGATGTAGTTGATGCATATCATGAGATGTTTCAGGAGCCAACAGGTTTGCCTCCTAAGAGGGAGATTCAACATGAAATCCATTTGCATCCAGATTGTCCTCTTCCAAACATAGGCATGTACCGCATGTCTATTATGGAGAATGCTGAAATAAAGAAGCAAATCAAGGACTTGTTGGACAAGGGTTTCATAAGGCCAAGTACTTCACCATGTGGGTCACCGATTGTATTGATTCCAAAGAAAGATGGCACTTGGCGTATGTGTGTTGATTTCAGGGCCTTGAACAAGATAACGGTAAAGAATCGTTACCCACTCCCAAGGATAGATGATTTGCTAGACCAGCTGAAAGATGCTCGATATTTCACTAAGTTAGACTTGCGTAGTGGATATCATCAAGTAAGAATTGAAGAAAGTGACATATGGAAGACAACCTTCAAAACCAAACAAGGACTCTTTGAGTGGCTTGTGATGCCATTTGGTTTGTGCAATGCACCTGCAACTTTCATGCGGGTAATGGATGATGTCTTGCGTCCTTTTCTTGATGATTTCGTTATTGTCTACTTAGATGATATCTTAATTTTCAGCAAGTCTAGAGAAGATCATGTCATGCATGTTAGAAAAGTACTTGATGTTTTGAAGAAGAATCAGTTATTTCTTAAAATGTCAAAGTGTGAATTTGGAAAGACTTCTTTGGTTTATTTGGGACACATAGTAGGAGGAGGTGCTTTGAGAATTGATCCTGCTAAGATTGAGGCTATTGTGAAGTGGCCTACTCCCAAATCCATAACAGAGGTAAGAAGTTTTTTGGGTGCAGCTCAATATTGGAGGAAGTTCATCTCTAACTTCTCTTCTATAGCAGCTCATATGCATGCAGTGACAAGTGTGAAGCATGCTTTCCAATGGGGAGGCAAGTAGCAAAAAGCTTTCGTATCTTTGAAAGAGAAGATTAGTTCAGCTCCAGTCCTTGCATTACCGGATTTGAGACAGCCATTTGAGATACAAACGGATGCTAGTGATTATGCTATGGGTGCAGTCCTTCTACAGCATGGTAAGCCTATTGCATTTCATTCTGAAACTTTTAATGGTGCTGTTGTAAATTATCCTACATATGATAAGGAGTTGTATGCGTTGGTACAAAGCGTCAAAAAGTGGAAACACTATTTGATGGGCAAAGAAACTGTTATACATACCGACCATCAGCCCTTACAGTACTTGCAATCACAAAGCATGTTACAACAGTCACGACACTTTAGATGGATGGGCTTCTTGCAACAGTTCCATTTGGTAATAAGGTACAAGAAAGGTACTTTGAATAAGGTTGCTGATATGCTTTCAAGGCCTATTATTGGTGCTGTTACTTTACTTAAGAATGATTCCATTGTACATGATAGTTACATAGAACAATATGCATCTGATGATGACTTTAAAGATGTGTATGCTAACTTGAGTAAAGGGAATCATGTAGAGGAAAATGATTATCACATGCATAACAATTTGCTGTTTCATTTGGGCAAGTTGTGTATACCACAGGGGGAGAGGATAAATGTCATAAGAGAAGCTCATTCTTCTCTTATTGCTGGCCATTTTGGTGTGAGCAAAACAGTTGCACATCTACAGAGGTATTGCTATTGGCCTCGCATGGTAGATTCGGTTTCAAGGTTCATAAGAGGTTGTTCATTATGTGCTACAAGCAAGCCTAGCAATAGGAAGCTTGGTTTGTATACTCCTTTGCCGGTACCTTCTAGACCATGGGAGAGCATCTCTATGGATTTTGTAGGAGGTTTGCCAACATCTAGAAAGCAGCATGATTATTTATATGTAGTAGTTGATCGTTTCAGCAAAATGTGTATACTTATGCCTTGTAAGAAAACTATAACTGCTGAACAAACTGCTGAATTATTTTTTCATCATGTATGGATTCACTTTGGTTTTCCTACTTCCATTATTAGTGACAGGGATTCCAGATTTGTGGGAAATTTTTGGTCCAACTTATGGGAGATGATGGACACAAAGTTGAAGAAAAGCACTGCTTTCCATCCACAAACAGATGGACAAACCGAAGTTGTGAACAGAACCATTGTGCACCTCTTGAGAGGTTATTGCAGCAAGCATCCCAAGCTTTGGGATGAACATTTGCACTACATCCAACATGCTTACAATCGCGCCAAGCACTCCTCCACCAACACCTCACCGTTTGAAGCTTGTTTTGGTTACTTGCCAAAATCACCTCTTGATTTCATTCTTGAGAAAGATGTCTCCATTGAGGGACATAGTGACATTGACAAAGCTCGTTCATTCATTGAAAGAATTCAGCAAGTACATCAGCAAATTCAAGAACAGCTTGAGAAAAGTCAAGGCAAGTACAAGGAAAGGCACGACAAGCATAGAGTCGATCACAAGTTTCAAGAAGGGGATGAGGTATGGCTGTACATTAGTAAGGAAAGGATGCAAGGAGAAGGTAAAAAGCTGAAGCCTATTCGTTATGGTCCATTCAAAATCCTCAAGAAGGTTGGAAATAATGCTTTTCAATTAGATTTGCCTTCCTACATGCAAATGTATTCTGTTGTCAATGTGGAGAACTTACGTTTGTATGAACCTCCTTTGATTGCTGATCATGAAAGTGCTGTTCAGCTGCCATCTATAGAAGATTTCTCGCCAGAATTCTTAGATGAGCTGAAAGAAGATACAATCCTTGACAGAAGGACACGCACTTCAAGGAGGGGCAGTGTAGATTATGTTCGGGTTGGTTTGAAAGGCAGTAAACCGAACAAGGCAAAGTGGATGGAGGTGGACAGAGTGAGGGAGCTGTACCCTCACCTCTTTAACAGGTAATTGAAGGCTTTTGGGGTCCAAAAGCTTCCCAATGGGGAGGCGTGATCAGGTGCTCAAGTCCTAGGTGTTGTAAAAATGCTCAACATTCAAAGTGCTCAGAACTGGTTCACAGCTGAACGACTGGAAAGTGCTCGTCCTCCCGATTCCAGCGCCGTAAACGGTTCGGAAAACGGTCGCCGTATGAGGGAGATATGGCCAAAAGAATATTTTGCCCAAAACATTAGAAAATTTGAATTTTTAAAAAAAATTAAAAAAAAAATATTTCGAGGAATATTCCCTTTTCTGCAGCCAATCACAGACCGCCACGTGGCAAGCCCGGAGGGCGCCACGTGGCCCCAGATGACGTCAGCAACAGTATGCGCATGGTTTTAAAAATTTTGCAACTTTAGTGGTTTGAACCCACAACCTATTTTAAACAAACAGGATGCGTTACCAACACACCATGGAGGCGGAGTTGTTAGAATGGCGGTAAAAAGAGTTTAAAACATTTGAATTTTGCTATGGGCGGGAAAGTAGGGGGCCCGCCCCTAAGGGCCAGCCCCCATACCATGTGACTGTAACCAGGAACCAGGTGCTTATGCAAACCGCCAGCCTGCCAACAGTCAGCACGGAATCCGAGGCAGGCATTAAATGTAACAGCAGTGAGTTGGCGGATTAGTTGGCGGTGGCGCCAAATTTGGCGGGCCTAACTGGCCTCCACTAAAGATAACTTGAGTTTTTTAAGGGAAACTGGCAGTCTGGAGTAAATGGCCATAACTTTGGCCCAGAAAGTCGGTTTTGGACGAATTTTTTTTTTATTTTGGATAATTTCGACCTTCTGAAGCCATTGGTGCAGGTATTACAGCCATCAGAGGTCATTGGCATACGTTTTGGAGCCGTGAAAGTTCTAGGAGCCACTAGGGGCCAGTATTGGGAAGACTGTACAGGGTTGCAGGTATCCATTGGAGGTGATCCAATAGTCAATCCTGAAGGATTCATGTGTTCTTAATCCATTTCTACCATCTATTTCTCCTGTAGATGCTTCTATTCAGCTGTATTTTCAATTTGAGCATTTAATAAAAACAAGGACAAACCCATTTGGAGGCTTTGGACCCAGCAGACGTAGCCCTGGAGGGGGTGAACTGCTTTATCAACTTCTTGTGCATATGTGGTTGGTTTATTTTGCAGAACAAATTCGTTTTTATGTGTTAAACAGTAAAAGGAAATAATTCTGCTATGCTTGAATGGGTTGTAATCAGCTGAAAAATTCATGTGTTTCATTTCTGCAAGACATGGGAAGCTTTTAAATATGTTTATTTCTGAATTGAATACCTTGCAAACGAATTTCAAGTAGTTTCATATTCAGATCATGCTTCCTCAGTGTCACTGAAAAATGATTGAACATTTGATCAATATGGTCATGAATGTGCCCAATAAGAAGGAAACCAACCTTTACCTTCTGAAAAATTCCCAATTCAATAAGCATGCTTAGATATCCAAATACTATTTGATTTTTGTTTTCACTAGTGTTGTCTAATTGCAGATACAAGATTTTAAGAATATTACTAGCCAAATGAGCGAACACATCATGAATTATGGTTATGGTCAAATTTTCACATTATGAATATTTAGAGTTGTGAAGTAAACCGTCAGACATATTTTCCCATTAAAGACCATACAACCGACCAAGTGAAATTGAATAAAAATTTCCTCCTGTAATTTTTTTGTTGCGTGGACAAAATGTGGTATAAGTGCTTTCTTCTAGTCTATACCATCAATCATCAAACCTATATATTTATTTGGATTACCATAACACTTCTTTCTATGCTTGTACAATTTTTTTCCTTTCACTTGATTGTTGATTGCAATGCTCTTGAAGTGCTTTGGCAATGATTTTTCTCATAACATAAAATAAAACTACTAATAAACACATTTTCATAGTTGTTAACTATTCAATTTCAAGAAATAATGTTGTGAATGCATACCTCTTTATGCCCTTACCATTCTCCCTTTTTATTTAAGAGAAGCACAAGTATTGCAAACCCCCATCTTTGACTTCTTAGGAATACGAACATTCTTGAATTCTTTCCTCCATATCCTCATAAAATATGGGTGTGTAATAAAATTACCACCTCCTTCAACACCCTCTGCATATTCTTTATATAAGTTGTAGATTTCTCATCTTGAGAAATTATCTGGAATATGTATTGTCTCTATTTAACATATGCTCTCATGGGTATATAAAACTAACCCCTTTTTATTGAATTTCTTCTAAATTTCTTAATCTTCTACTATGCACCTCATGGGTCAAAATTTATCTTTATTTTTGGTTTTCTTCATCTTTTGATTTAAATCCTTTTTATATTTCAAACATAAAAAGTTTTAAAAATCATTAATTCAAACTTAAAGTCAAAATATTTTAAACTAGGGTTACAAATCCTTAAAATAAGTACATTTTATATTTATGATATATTCATTCAATTTTAAACTTATAATATAATTTGTTATAAATTATTAAATCTTAGCAATAAACACATATAGTTATATACTTATGTATAGTTCATTCTTTCTTCATTTTAATATGGATTTCTCTTTTTCTTAAAATATGGGCTAACATTCTCTTAGACATTTTCCTCTAACGTTCATATCAACATTCACTTAGTTATTAATTCTCCTTTATAATCAGTTCGACACTCTTTTATGATCCATTATGCTTTTCTCTCGTGTCCCTGACGATGGGTGGTGGGAGCACTCAAAACATATGACACTGCTAAACCTACATGCGACGTACATCCATAAATTTGCATCAATACACTCTCCATATTTCGAAAAGAAGTCTTGCATCCATGAAATTGTAATATTTTCTAATGGCCCAATCTCTTGTCTATGATGTAGTTTTAAATAAAATGTGGGATCTTTTTCCGATCTTGTTTGGATTCTTGATAAACGAAATTACCAATTGCATGTGAATTTTGACAGCCTTTCTACAGAACCACAAAATCCCAACATGATAATCATAACTCGTCAATGTAGATTGCATCCATCCCACTAAATATGAATTTTGAATGCTTTTATTCATTGACAAATATGTCTTCATTTTCTTCAATGCATACTTGAAATCTATATGTTTCAAGCAATCCTTTTCACAACATTCACTTGAAATCAAATCAATGATAAAACTTCTTGTCATGAGATATTCTTTTCTAGACCTTGTGTAACTGGAATATATTGGATTGATATAAAAATGTCTAGGCCTACTCCTAGATACAATACTTGATTGCAATATCTCCATCATTTCGATATCCTCTCTACAAGCATTTTCATCATCATTAGGAGGATATTATCCTCACTAAGATCATTATGAACATCATCAAGAAATTCATTACCATCTTTGCTTGGAGAGTATTCTTTACCATCCTCTCTTGGAGGAAATTCTTCACTATCATCATCAATTCCTTTGAAATCCTCCATTAGAGGAAATATAGGATCGTCGTCGGCATCCATACCTTCAAAATCCCTCAGAGGAAATCCAACATCGTCACTAGTACCTTTTAAATCCTCACTTGGAATAAATTCTTCAGCATCCGCATTAGTTCCCTTGAAATCCTCACTCAGAGGAAATTCATCATCATCGTCTATGCTTTTGAAATCTTTGCTTGGAGGAAATTCATCATCATCATCCATGATTTTGAAATCCTCACTCGGAGACAATCCATCATCGTCATTAGTACTTTTGAAATCCCCACTTGAAGGAAATCCTTCACCATCCTTGCCTGTTCCATTGGAATCTTTGCTCAGAGGAAATCCTTCAACATCATTATTTTTTCTTTTGAAATCCTCACTTGGAGAGAATTCATCATCATCATCATCTATGCTTTTGAAATCCTTTCCTGGAGGAAATCCATCATCATCATTTGTGCTTTTGAAATCCTTGCTCGAAAGAAATCCATCATTGTCATCAGTGCTTTTGAAATCCCCGCTCAGAGGAAATCTCACCATCAGTGCTTTTGAAATCCTTGCTCGGAGGAAATCCATCATTGTCATATGTGCTTTTGAAATCCTCTTTCAGAGGAAATACTTCCCCATCCTCATATGTTCCAATGAAATCCTCGCTTAAAGGAAATCTTTCACCATCCTCATATGTTCCTTTCAAATCCTCACTTGGAGGAAATCCATCATCATCGCTTGGAGGAAACTCATTATCATCATCATCATTGTGCTTTTGAAATCTTCGCTCAGAGGAAATTCATCATCATCATGAACACTTTTGAAATCCTCATTTAGAGAAAATGCATTATCCTCATTTATGTCTCTAAAGTTCTCGTTTGGAGAAAATTCTACATCCTCCCCTTTGTTAGTGGTGTCTTCATAATCCTTAGGATTAAAACTTTCTTGATTAATATGCTTAATATCATTACTTGTAATTTCATTAAACTCCCCACTAAGTGGAAAATTGACTCTCTATTCATAGTGAAAGCATTCAAGTTATATTCATCAATATGAATAGGGTTGTTGTGTGAACAAGATGTTGATGTTGCAGAAAAAAAAAGCTTCACTATCACATGAATCTATGAACTTTCAAAGAAGATGTTGAATGTTAAAAAGGGATTCTCTCCTAATGCCAATTTATAACTCAAAGAATGAAAATTTCTCTTCAAAGTTTCCCCATAAAAAATTCACCCAAAAAGTTTCCCTCCAAAAATTTTGTCAAGAAATTTTCCCTCCAAATTTTATTCCAAAAAATTCTACTAATTTTTTTCATCAAAAATTCAACCCTTCTTTCTATTCAAAATTTCCACACAAATTTTCTTTTAATATTTTCTTTCAAAAATGAATTAAAACTTTTATTTTAATTATTTAACATTTACTAGGTAATTAAGTCAATTTTTACAATTTATATTTTATTTTTTATCCCACATTTAAAAAAAAGTTCATCTAAACCCATAATCTTAACTATATATTACTTTTTCTTCATTTTAATTTTAATCTCACATTCAACAAAACTTAAAGTAATCCCACAATCTTCATTAAATATTAGCTTTCATTGTTTCTATTCCTCACATCACATCAAATTTTGAACATTTGTTAAAATGCTTGGAGCAATTTATGAAGGAGCTATAGAGTCATTGAGAAGAAATTCAATGGGAGACTTTCACATTTAAAAGGTTAGTTTTCTTTCTATTTTTACCATTTAAAAAGAAATTTAGGTAAACTATGTTGTTTCATTGTATTTTTGTTGAAAAATTATTCTTTTTACTATTTTTCTCTTCTTCATTTTCAAATTTTTTTTAATATCATATTTTAGTGGGAACCCACAAAAAAATCACATTTATAAGATTTTATGGGAAAAAACACCCCCAAAAATTGATATTTGTAAGGTTTTTAGGAGAAAGAAAAATTTCACCATCTGTGCGCTGCTAAAATTCACCATCTGTGCGCTGTTGCTTTGTCTTCGCCCATGTCATCTCTGCCAAACCCTAAATCCTTCCAATGGCCTCTGCAGAGGGGGTTGCTCCCCCTCTACCCCCTTTTGCCTTCTTCGATGAAGATGCCTTTTAGGCCCTGGTGGCCTCCCTCCCCAAGCGCCTGCGTCTAACGGAATCCCTTTAAGTTTGTGAAGAGAAATGAGGAAGTTAAAAACGTCACTCTACCTAATGGTACCCGTCGAATCTCTCTTGCATACGTGGAGTGAACTTTGATTGGTAATTTCACTAGGATGTGGTCCACGCCAAAGTCCACGGAAATATGGATGGGAAAGACATCGAAACCCATGATGAAATGGGAAATAGCTCTGTTTGTTTTTAGCAATGGATTCTTCATTTTTTTATTTGAAATAAAAGAAGACTGAGATGTGATTTTTCGAAATGGACCTTATTTCTTTAGCTCTCGAGGCATGTACCTGAATAAATGAACTTTGGACTTCAACCCCGACGAAGATATCCCCATTGCTATTCTAGTGTGGGTTAATCTCCCTTCGCACCCCATCTCTTGTTGGAGTGATGACTGCTTTATGGCTATTGGAAATGGGTTGGGAAAATACCTGGACAAATCTGACCCTAAGGGCTCTCAATTTTCCTGTGCCAAAATTTGTGTGGAAGTTGACCTAGAAAAGGGTTTTCCTGTGGAGATTAATCTCAACTTGGGTGAATGGAAACACAAAAAAATTATGGATTTGTTACACAGTAATTTGTCACTGACTCTGCATTCCCTGATCCCGGATACTGCTAGTCCATGTTACCGACATTTGTTGTGTCATGTTGCCAACTATGTGTCATTACCTTCCTTGCAATCTCAGGAAGAGTGTCTCATCTCATTATCCTTGAAGAAGACCCTTTTTACCTAAGTTTTTGGGTCGGCGCGAGTCAAAATTTATCCTCCTCGCAAAGATTGACAAGTTAACACTAGCCCTAGCGAAGTCTTCGCTCTGTCCCTGTGTTGCACCCGCGACGAGCCAGATTTGGCAATTTGTTCAACAACTCGTCGAAACTTCTAGGTGAAATTGCTTCATGGGTGGTCCTAGGGCTGGTGGTTGGGTCAGTTTAGCTTGCCTTTCTCCTCTGGGATAGTTGTTCCACCTTTTGTGCAACCTCCCTTAGAGATAAGCTCCTCCTTCCTTCTCTTATGGAACCTCTCCCTCCTATAAATATCTCCTCCATGAATAACATTAGCTAGCTTGGATGTAATGGAATGATAGCTTGATGTAATTTGATAGTTTCAAGTTTCTAAGAGAGGAGTAGAGGTAGAGAGTGTTATCGGAGTGTGGAAGTAGCCTCATTTGTGTTGAGATTTGAGAGATGCTTGAGTAGAGTTGGCTTGAGAGCTTTCTAGTATCAATCCTTTTGGACAGAAGAGAGAGCCATATGTTCCCTTGGGACACGGTTCACAAGTAAATGCTTACGGAGACATACCGACAGGGCCCTTCAAGGAGGCTTATGACGTCAAGGTCCAGTTGTAAGTTTACTTTGATTTATATGAATACAAATCAACAGCTTGTTTCCTATATCATGCGTTAAATTATATATCGATAGCTTGAGGTTCCTTGACTCTTCAAGTAGATTGTTTGGTTGTTTTCTATTTGCGCTTGTGGTGTTTCTCTATATGTTGTTTTCAGGTATGAACAACTAGAAGAACAAAGAGCTAAAGAAACACGACGAGGACTTCATCGAACATCGGATTGAAGGTAGGTCTTCATAACACCAACTTTCGAGGGAAGTTTGCTTTGATATTGTCTGTGCAGTGACTAGACGCACTCTAGGGCTAGAGGGGTTGCCTCTGTCCGCAAAGGGAACTTACCTGTGTCACAAGTTGGCGACCATACTAGGGCCTTGTCTTTTGTCTTTTGTGTTGATTGGATTTGTTGGTTTATTGTCTTCCTTACTATTTGGGTAGCATACTTCATTCTGGAAGCTGTTGAACTACTTTTATAGCCTTCCCAACCTTCTGACTAATAGATTTGGCCCTGCTCTAGCCAAACTTTCATTTTTTTCTTTTGATTCTGGGTTGTTGCTATTTATTTCCTAACAATCGCAAAGTAGTCACACCTGCATTGACTTCTGGGTTGCGCTTTTTACCGTATGGTGCAGATAAATGGTCTAATAGTCGCGCCGAGGCCTGAAATCGGCTCGATGCAACTAACTGATGTACTTTCGCGATGACGTCACAAAGTGCTTAGTTAGGGAAGTGCGACGATTTGCTGTCGGCGCATGTTGCTAGTGTTTTACTTGCGACAATTCCTGTGAGTTTCAAATTTTGAGGTTTGTTTGGTTGATCGGCCAGTGTGTTTTGTCCTTAGAGCTTGTTTTGCTTCTCTTTGTTGTGTCAAAAGTATTGGTTGTTAAGATTTTTGATTTCGGTTTTCAAGTCTTTTCAAATCCTCTCTCTTGAATCGTGTGACCTAAATTCCCTAGGGTTTCTCCACTGCTTGGTTTGCTTGGGTCACTCCTTCATTGAGATCTTTAGACTCTGCTTGGTAGAATCTCTCTCGCAGTTTGAGGATTCTTTTATTTTTCTGTTTTTCATCCTCTTGATTGGTGTATGTGTTTGGTCACCAAACTTCCTTGTCTTGTTCGTTCGGTCTCTTTCTTTCGCTTGGCATAAATCACTTTACTTCCCAATCAATGAGATAGTTTTCCAGTTGTCAGACCAGGCAGTAACTCCTCAAGCAAAATTGATTCTTATTTTATTCCTTCAGGTTGATCTTCGTTATATACATGAGGGAGACTATTCACTTCATCTCCCGATGACTGTTCATGTCTCTTATTATTTATTTACATTGATTTTATTTATTCACCCAATCCTGATGATTAGGTGTCAACATTCCCCCCCTAATCTGAAGGGATGTTGGTGATTCCAAGCATCATTCTGAATCGTTCAATCTTTTCTCCTCCAAGTGCTTTGGTGAAGATGTTAGCAATTTTCTCATTGGTGGAACAATGACGGAGATGGATTGTTTTGGCCTCAACATGATGTCGAATCAGATGATATTTGGTATTGATGTGCTTCGTTCGATCATGGAACTTTGGGTTTTTAGCCAACTTTATTGCAGAGGTATTGTCAATCACGAGTGGAGTTGATTGTACTTGTTTTACCTACAAATCTTCAAGAATTTTCCTGAGCCACACAATTTTTTTTGTTGCTTCAGTTGCTGCCACGTATTCTGCTTTTGTTGTGGAATCTGTTGGAACTGATTGTTTGTGTGATCTCCAGGAGACAGCTCCTGATCCAAGACTCATAGCATATCCTGAAGTAGACACCCCAGTTTCTTTGTCTCCTTCGAAGTCTGAATCAGAGTATCCAATCAAGCTGAAGTCGTCTACCTGTGTATACCTGATTCCAAAGTCTTGAGTTCCCTTCAAGTACCTTAGAACTATTTTTGCAGCAGACCAATGTCCCTCACAAGGCTTTTGCATAAACCTGGAGAGGATTCCAACAACAAACGAAATGTCTAGTCTGGTAGTAGTTAGGTAGTTGAGACTTCCTACAAGCTGTCTATACTTTGTTGCATCCTCAAATTCTTTTCCTTCAATAGATGTGAGCTTTAAGTTTTGTTCCATTGGACTAGTAAAAGGATTGCGTTCTGTCATGCCAAACCTGTTCAACAGATGTCCAATGTATTTCTTTTGAGAAAGAAATATGGACTTCGGATGTTGGGTTACTTCAACACCAAGATAGTAATGAACATAGCCCAAATCAGTCATTTCAAAACTTTTCCCCAATTCCTTCTTTATGGATGCAATGTAGCTTTCATCGTTCCCTGTCATAAAAAGATCATCTACATATACCACAAGATATACAACTGTTTTTCCAACTTTCTTGACAAATAAAGTTGCATCATCAAGATCATAATGTTTGAAATTGAGTTTCAGAAGATGCTCAGTTAGTTTTTCATACCAGGCTCGTGGTGCTTGTTTGAGGCCATACAAGGACTTCACAATTTTGCATACTTTATGTTCATGTCCTTTCAAAGCAAATCCTTCAGTCTGGGACATAAAAACATTCTCTTTTAGATCTCCATTCAAGAAAGCAGTTTTTGCATCCATTTGATGGGCTTTCCAACCGTTCTGAACTGCTAGGGCAAAGAGTGTCCGAATGGTAGCCCATTTTGTTGTGTGGGAAAAAGTCTCCTCATAATCGACCCCTTCCTTCTGTGCAAAACCTTTTGTCACAAGCCTAGCTTTGTGCTTGTCAAGTGAGCCATCAGCTTTATACTTGTTCTTGTAGACCCACTTGCAGCCAATTGGTTTGGTTCCTAATGGAGGATGAACCAACTTCCAAGTGTCGTTCTTTATGAGGGCATCATACTCCTTTTGCATCACTTCTTTCCATTCATCATGAGAAGCATCTTCTTTGAAGGAAGCTGGTTCAAAATCTGTAGACAAGTTCAATTCACAATCATAAGAAACATCCATATCAACAGGTGAATTAGAGTCATCTACATCACCGCCATTTTGCCAGTTTGAATTTCTAGTTCCTGTCTTTCCAACCTCATCAGGATGAACACTTTCAAGTGTCTTTGTAAGTCACTTTGGGGGACCTTTCTCAGATTGTCCAGGCTACTCCATTGATTGAGTTGGGACTGAATCAAGATTGAGTCTCCCAATTCTATCAATCACATCACTTAAAGCATCATCCGTTGTTGGAGTTTCATGCGGGGGAGAGTGTTCTTCAGAAGAAGATTCCACATGTTGATCTAGTATAGGAATCCCCCCTTCAAGATGTGGAATCTGATTATCAAATTCTTGAAATGATTTTTCTTTTGTGAATCTATCCAAGCCATCAAGTTGCCGCTCAACAACATTGTCAGTTTTGGATGATTCAAGAAAAATTACATCTCTAGATACAACAAAATTTTTATTTACTTCATCATAGAGACAATATGCTTTGGAGGTGTTTGAATACCCCAGGAAGATACACTTACGATTTCTTGCACCAAGTTTGTTTCTATGTACCTTTGGTATTAAGGCATAACAGGGGGAACCAAAGACCCTGAGATGCTTTACCGAAGGAACATGTCCATACCACATTTCATAAGGAGTCTATAACATTAGATGAACATCTATTCTTTATATATGCAACACATAGAACAACATCAGCCCAAAATATTATCTTTACATTTTTGAAGAAGAGCATGGATCGTACCATATTTAAAATTGTCCTATTCATTCTTTTAGCTACACCATTCTGTTGGGGAATATAAGGTACAATTGTTTGATGTTTGATCCCATGTTGGCGAAGATAGGTTTCAAATTCATTTGATGTGTAATATTTTCCATTATCAGTGCGAATAGACCCAATATGAGATTGTGCATCAGTTTCAATCCATTTATGAAAATTCTTGAATGTTTGAAAAGCGTCATATTTGTTCTTCAATAAATAAACCCAACACATTCTGGTGTAGTCATCAATAAATGTCATCATATATTTATTTCCATTTTCAGAAGGAGCAGGCATTGGACCACATAAATCTGAATGAATGAGTTCAAGTTTTCTATGTACTCTTGAATGTGAATCGTGAAAAGACTGTTTTCTATGCTTTCCTAGAATACAAGCATCGCAATGCCTAAATTTTCTAGGAATTGTAGGCAAAACAACAACACCATTTTTCTTCAACAAGGGGAGACTGTCATAGTTCAAATGTCCAAATCTAGCATGCCATAATAAACTTGATGGAAGTGTACCTTCTTCATAATGAGAATTGTATGAGAAATGTTGTGCACGAGTAGATGTTCCTTGCAACTTGAGAAGTCTTTCTTCTTCTATTCCCCTCATGACAAGTGAGTGGTTAGCTGCTTTTCTTACCTCAAGCTTGCCTCAAACATATGAATGGAGTGACCTTGCTAGTGGATGTGGACCAAGGACAACAAGTTTCTCTTGAGTTATGGGAGATATAGAACATGATGCAGAAGAAAGTCTGGAAGACCAAGCAGTTTAAGCATGATTATGCCAAGCTCTGATGGCTTGATTTTTGATTCGTCTGCAAAGTATACTGCTCCATCAACATTGTCAGTAAATTCTTCAAAAAAATCTTTTCTATGAGTCATGTGGCAGGTTGCTCCTGAATTAAGCAACCAATCATTTTTCCAAGAAGCAAGTGAAGCATTAAATAAATCTTCATTTACTCTAATATTACATTGTGCCACAACATAGTGAGCGGATTTAGGTGCTTTACCTTTGTCTGTATCATCAGTTTTACCTTTCTGTTGGTTTCTTTGCTGCTCAATTTTGTCCCATGGTAACTTGCATGTAGAGGCATCATGTGATCCATTTCTTTTGCAGCGTATGCAGTGCAAATCTACCTTTTCTCCTTGAGAGTGTCTGCCCCCTACCTTTGAAATATCTTCCTCTTCCTCTTCGACCACCTCTTCCTCTTGAAGAATCTTGAGCAGGATGCTTTTCTTTATGAGCAAGGCACACAGCCTCTTCAGAAGATTCAGGGGCTGTCTTCTTTCCAAAAGCTTTCTCTCTTTCAGCAAACTTTTTCACAAGAGAGTCAAAGGTGATATCTTTGAGATTTCCATTTGCTTGCAATGACTCAAGATAATTGGAGTAAGTAGGATAAAGTGCCTTGAGAAAAGTGATAAGAGGAATATCCAATTCAACCTTAGTGGATTTGATATCATGCATTATAGACTTTACTTCAGATGCAAGAGCAAGAGGATCATTATTTTGCAGTTCAAGAGTGAAGAGTTTAATCATGAGTTGAACAACTTCAAGTGCAAAATGTGAGTCATAGAGTTCTTTCAGCTTTTGTAAGGCTTCAAAAGCAGTTGAAAATGGCGAAATATGGCGACTCACCTCTTCATTTACAGATGTTGCGATTAATGCATAAGCTTTGTTGTTCTTGTTTTCCCAAATGACAAGCTCTTTGTCTGAGGTAGGCTGTTTTGGCTCTTTGTCTCCATCTCCAACACACACTCCTTTCCACAACTCATTGAAAATGAGCGTGTGTTTTATCATCTGGGACCACTCAGGATAGTTCTCTTTGCCAGTGAGAACTATTCCCATGATGGATATGACTGAATGCATACTGTAAAAAAATACTTCTGCTGATAGAAAAATACTTCTTCTGATATACAGTAAAATTGTATTTCTGGTGGTAATTTTTAAAAAATTACAATTCAAAAGGACATTCTCTCCATATAGGGCTTTGTACTATCTTTGTCTTTAGTGAAAATATAAAACATTTTCCAAAGAAATATTCAGATCAGCTATGCACTCTCAAAAATTTCAAATCTCTTCCTCATCATTTTTTTTTTGTTTTTCTATGCACTCTCAAAAATTTCAAATCTCTTCCTCATCAATTTTGTTTTTTTTTTTTTGTTTTTGTTTTTTTTTTTTTTGTGTTTTTGTTTTTTTTGTGTTTTTGTTTTTTTGTTTTTTGTTTTGTTTTGTTTTGTTTTTTTTAGTTTTGTTTTGTTTTTTTGTTTTGTTTTTTTTGTTTTTTGTTTTTTTGTTTGTTTGTTTGTTTGTTTTTTCGTTTTTGTTTTCGTTTTTTGTTTTTGTTTTGTTTTTGTTTTTGTTTTTGTTTGTTTGTTTGTTTGTTTTGTTTGTTTGTTTGTTTTGTTTTGTTTGTTTGTTTGTTTGTTTGTTTGTTTTGTTTTTGTTTTGTTTTGTTTTGTTTTGTTTTGTTTTGTTTTGTTTTTTTTTTTTTTTTTTTTTTTTTTTTTTTTTTTTTTTTTTTTTTGTTTTGTTTTGTTTTTTTTTTTCGCAGCGTTTTTGAATTGTTTTACATGGAAAAGGCAACAGAGCTATCGGAATTTGGTCTTCACCAATCTAATCTCAATGCATGTCTCAAATACTTATGAAATACCATGCAGTCAGCGTACCAAAAAAGGGCTCAATACAATGTCATGAACAACGTACAAAAACGGCTCAATATAATGCCAAAAAACTTCAATCGTATACCATGTCAGCGTACCAAAAACGGTTCAACGCATGCCGTGTATATTCAATGCATGGCTCAATTCACATGTGCATTTGTATGGAAGGGCGTACTGGAGCAGCTGCAATGTGAATAATGTGAAGGGCTATTGTGAAAATGAAATGCTGCTTTGCGACAAATGTGATAGAGGTTACCACATGTATTTTTCCCAAATTGTTAGGCCGATTCCCTCAAAGAATTCCCTCTTGTGCAGACAAAAAATGTCGACTTCTTTCACATTCAGAAGTCTTCCCTGTAGAAATTTGGAATAATTTAACACATATTCACAGAGATTATCCTAATCATACAATTATAAGCGGAACATGTATAATACATAATCTCCTCTACGTTGATCATCAATTTACAAAAGCAGAAACATTCACAGGCACACATAGAAGCATCAATCAAACTCATTAACACAGTATGTATCCCGGGGAAAGCATCTCGCTAAAATCTCCAACTATCTGTATATTATATTGATTGAATCATGTAACATTACAAAGTAAAATGCTTATCACAAGCAATCCAGTACCAGCTCCACCTGTTACACACAATACAGCTAAGATCTGATCTCCAAATCTATTCCACTGCTTGCCTGCCTCCACTGCTCAATACCTGCTCAAGAACTGATGAGAATGGCTTCCCAAACTCGTATTTCACCTCAAAATAATCACTCACACTTTGTTGGACGTGAGCAAAGGCTACAATACTGGGCAAATACGTGAGAAAACTCATTGGCATACTCAATCCCTTGATTGTGCAAGATCTGGTGCACAACTATAGTCACAACTGATAGCAATCTGATTCTCTAACACCTGTCCCTGCTGAACTGAACATGCACTGACATGCAACTGAGTTAACTGATGTATTCTATAGTTGTATTATGAGTTAATAACTTGTGAATTAATTAATAACTAATTCACCCAACTCATCTCTAGTCTATTGATCAGTTAGACTAAATACAACCAGTTTAACAAAGCTAAACTGAACACAACTCCATCAATTGCACCTCCAGTCCACTAAACTCAACTCACTTGAGTTCTAACTGAAGTCCTGCATGCAAATATTAGTCATCCCATAAGTAACCACGTATTTCCCTCTAGGATCTGCATGTACCACATCCGTAGCTCATCCTGAAGTGCTCCAAGAGAATAAGATCAAGTTTATAGTCCAAATATTATTATGAGACAATAATATTTGACTTTTCTATTTTTGACAGCCAGCCTAAAAATAGACTTTGATCACTCACACTTTCATCAAAAATAGAAGTCCATCTATTTTTCCCAACTTGACCAATCATCCATAAACAACAACCTGCAATCCATAGACATGATCCATATGTCTAAAAATAGACATAGTCTAAAAATAGCCTGCGGGCCCACTTAGTGAAGGCGACTCTTTTCACTAAGCTCCATCATCTTGTTTCACTCTCATCAAGCATTTCTTGTTGCACACTTTTCAACATTCCCAAGCAGCACACACATCCCTCCTTGAGTCGAGAAAAATGAAAAGTCGTTCTACAAGTCTGATTGTTTCTAAGAAAAAGAGACGGTTATTTCCCTTAACACCGAGCAAGGATCAGGCTAGAGTGTATTGTATTGGGAGCAACATATCTCCAATAGCGTGGAATGAGCATATCTCCAGCAGCATGGAATCATACGATGCTCAGTTATGCAGCATATCTCCAGCAGCGTGGAATAATACGATGCTCAGGGGAATATGGTGCTCAGTTATGCAACAATACAATTATGAAAAAATACCACATGGACAGTATGGCAGAAAGCCCAGAGAGCACAGAGAATAGAGGGACAGAATATGGCAGAAAACTGATACAAGGAGTTACAACACAAATGCTAATTTTGGGAGCTGGCTTTGGTACCATGTCAGACCAGGCTGTAACTCAAGCAAAATTGATTCGTATATATTTTATTCCTTCATATTGATCTTCATTATATACATGAGGGAGACTATTCACTTCATCTCCCAATGACTTTTCATGTCTCTTATTATTTATTTACATTGATTTTATTTATTCACCCAATCCTGATGATTAGGTGTCAACACCAGTTTTGTGAAAAATGATTATTTCTTTAGTTTTGAGTCTTTGATTCATTTGTGCATGTAGTTGCTTATCATTTATTCAAGAAAATCAAAAAGTGCATTCACCTTGTCTTAAGGTTTGAAAATTGATTTTTTGCATTAGTGGATTCTTGCGATTAAGACATTGAAAAGCAAAAAGTGTGTTTCTAATTCTTTCTTGGATTGCTTGCAAGTTTGAATAGATGGTAGAAGTGTTCCTTTTTCTTTGATTGGTTTGCTTGTTTTTCATTCAACTATTATGCATTGAACCTCTCACTCTTCCTTAGCTAGTTATTCATCCAACTAAAATGATCTTTTTGCTCATCTAGTTGCATTCTAGGAGTATTAAAGATACATTCGATAGGGCCTTGAAATCGAGACTTAATTCAAGATTAACTGTTAAAATTTATTAAATGAACTTAAAAACGCATTGGGACCTAACACTCACATATCTAGAGGTCTAGGCTAGATACGTGTTCCGGTGTCGTTAAACCTAGTCTCTATTGTTTTCACTAAGGTTGGGTGATTCCTCCTTTTTTGATACAATAGATGCTAGTACGGATTTGTGCTCCCTGTACTGTTGTGTATATATTGGGATACCCCACTAGGTTATCATCCTATTATCAATAGGAAGCTGAGTCTACTGTCTTATGAGTCGCAATGCACCGAACACAACATTCAGGAAGATTGACTACCGTACGGGAAGTCCTTGGTCATTTCTCTTTCATTTTATTACCAAGGTGTATATACCGTTTTACGATTTGTCTGGTAAACCTCTTGCCTAGAATTCAAGAGCAGTCACTTTCGTTCCTTTTCGACTATTTAAAAGTAAAAGGATCATCCGAGTGCCTGTACTTTCAAGCTTGTTTCCAATCGAAAGCGATAGAGTCACCTTTTGTCCTTTTCTCGACTCTTAAAATATGGAAAGGCAAAGTTTTGTTTCAATGTTCTAAAATTAACTTCCCACGAAACATTCCTGGTAACAATTGATTTCCTTAGTGATTCTTTAGAGTCAATTCCAATGGCAACATTTCTGGAGTCTACTAGTCAAGGGTTCCCCTCAGAAGGGAACCCTGGTCCTTTTCCTTCCTTTGGAAATGCTGGTGCTCCTTATATGGCAATGTTATCCCTCCCCGGGTTAACTATTGGTTTACTTGTCTAGTTATTTTCGACCTCAATAATCTCGAGTATCTCGACTCTAGCCCCGCCATCTCCTTCATTCGAATCATGCCATGATGATTCTAAGGTTGACCCCTCGCCTTCTTCCCCTGTTTCTTCACCTTCCTCTTCTACTTCGCCTGGTGAAAGTTTCAAATCTAGTAACCAGGAGGCTAAGAAGAAGAAGAAGAAGACAAAGAAGAAGAAGTCAGCTAAGCGAGGGGCCGACTGTGCGGAGGTTACTCCAAATGCACCCCCTATTGGCAAACCTTCTGATCCTCCATGGAAGGTCAAATTCCCTTGTAGGTTGTGTAAGGGTGATCATCTCCTCCGAGACTGCCCTGGCATTCCCAGAGTCTTGGAGGTATGGTCTCAAAATTTGGATCAACCATCCTCATCAACCTCTGGAGATCATGTTGATGCTACGCTCTTGGCTAGCAATGGTAAGAAGAAAGGGAAGATTAGATTTCCCTGTAGGTTATGTGAAGGAGAACATCTTCTTCACCTTTGTCCTCTTATGGATACAACCTCTAAAGTTTTGGAAAACCTTACGGCTTCTCACCCCCAACTCCCTGTTGGTTATTAGAGGCTTTCTTCTGACCCTCCCCCGGTTGGTAAAGAGATTGACTTAGATTCATCTCTTACCCACCCTGCTCTTCCTGAGCCTGACTCTCTAGTGTCTGTTCTTGACCAACCATTGGTCGAAGAGAGTGTCGACTTGGTTTCACCACCAGTTGCTCACTCTGTTCCAGAAGTGCATAATGATCATACTGCTCATGTTCTTCTCATCTCTTCAGATTCTCATGAATCAAAGGATGGCCCTCCTATCCCGGCTACTCAAGAGAGTCCTTCTTCTATTCCTACAGCGCATGGGGGCAATCATACGATACCCCCACCAAGTAGTTCTATCGTTTCCTTCGATTGGAGTCACTTGACTACTTTCCGCCTCCCATCTTATGTGCCTTTCCAAATCACTATACACGCCTATAATATGGTCGTACTTGGCACTCTATTGGATGAAGGTGCGTCTGTTAGCCTCATGGCTTCCACTACTTGGCAAGCTTTGGGCTCCCCACAACTTGTGCCTGTCATCTCGAATCTGTTGGCTTTCAACAGAGGAACCAGTGAACCCTTAGGAATCCTTCCCAAGTTTCCTATTACTTTGGGAGGCAAGAGCATATATATAGACGTGATGGTCGTCTAAGGTTTGTTAGATTTCAATCTTCTCCTTGGTCGCAACTATATTTATGTCATGGGAGCTCTTATTTCTTCGCTTTTCCATGTGGTTTGTTTTCCGCACGCCGGAAGAATTGTGACTATTGATCAATTGTCGTTCATTGGTCACCCAATACCTCCTTTGCAGCCATCATCCCCTATTGGCTCTTGTTTGCAAGCAGTACCTTCCCCGCCACAAGTCAATTATGTGGCTACCCATTCTGTCTCTACATTTGTTGATGATCATGCAGATGGTCTCGTACATCATGTACTGGGGGCATTGGAACCCGATCTGTCGTTGGTACCCAATGACATGTATTCCTCCCAGAGCATGGTTCTTCCGTCTAGTGAAGACCTCTTGGGAGCCATGTTCTCATATGGCCCATGAACAATTTTGATGAGGAGAGTTCCTTTTCTTGTGTCAACCTCGTTAAAAAATGAAACAAGAGGTGGAGCATAGTTCCTTGTCTTGTGTCAAGCTCGTTAAAAAATGAAACAAGGGTTACAAGGATAGTTTGTTCATGTGTTAACCTCGTTAAAAAATGAAACTACAGATATAAGGATATTTCTTTTACTGTGTCAACCTCATTAAAAAATGAAACAACTCCCTTTTCCAAATCGAGTCTTTAATTAGGATCTCGTAAAATCCTAGTCGAGTGTTTCCAAGGTCTTGCAAGTGAACCTTCATTCCATCCACCTCGCTGAATGAAATGAAGCTTGGGGGGCATGTACCTCGATTTGAGTCATTATGCTGGGGGCATGCGAACTTATAGCAGGCATAGTTTTTCGTTTCAAGATTGTGCAAACATGAAACCGAATCCAAGTAGAGTTCTCCATGATTCAAGCTCGTGCAAAAATGAACCCACACCATTTACATCTCGTGATTGGCATTTTAATAAGCTCATTTATGCTAGATGAGCATTGGTTGTTTCATTCCATCACCACCATCTCTTTGGCTGATCATATGCTTTCACTTGGTTGTTTCTCCTTTCTTGAGGGACCGCAGCGATGAGTGGTTTTATTAGCTAGCCTCTTGACCGTTACATGTTTTGAGCAGTTCCAACATTGCCAGAACCAGTTGCTACCCTTTATACCACTCGTTCCTCTAGGACGAGTCACCTTTAAGCTCTTTTCTGACTCGTAAAAAATGAAAAGCTTGTCGAGTATTTTTCCCTTTCTGACTCGTTAAAGAGAATAAAAATGGGAGGTCTGCTTTTAGCTCTTTTTTGACCCTTTAAAAACGAAAAGATTGCTGAGCTCTTGTCGCTTTGAACTTGTTAAAGGTTGCGAAGCGTCATCTACCCAGTATACATTTACCCCTTTTTTGGGCTGGGATAGATTATCTACGAAAAGGTATACATTGATCTTTCATGGTCAATAGGTTCCCTTGGATGTTATTTTATACCTTTTCAGGTTCGAGGGACAAATTTACGAAAAGGGCTTTTGGAGTTTTATTTTCCATGTCTTTTTCAAACTCTCTAAACATGAAAAAGACTCCGAGTTTTACCTATGTCGGACTCATTAAACCCTGACGACATTGGACTTGTCATCATGATGAGATCGAGTTTCTCCTTCCTAGGGCTCGTTAAAAATCACTAGGTCAGATTCGTCTGAAGGATGAACTTACATTACAAGCATATGCTATCCCATTCAAGCTTGTGTTTCAAAAATAATTGGGGTACTCACCAGAAATGGTGGGGGAAAATTTGGAAACATTATCTTGATCGTATTAGTTAATACGACAGCTTGTCTCTCTTGGACATTGACACTCTTTCTGGTTCGTGTCAGGTTGGGATATCCTCATTCTATCATTGGCCTTCCGGGTTTTGGGTTGTTCATTTTACCTCATTCCATCTGATCCCTGCTGCATTGTCATGTCCTTTGGTCCCTTGGTACCAAAATGCTGCCAAATTCTAGAGTCGTGTCGCTGATATGTTCAAGAGCTTAATCCTTCTACAGTTTGTAGCCTTGCACACCTTTCTCAGATTCCCTGTCTCATTCACAATCATCTTGTTCCTTTGTCTCGCATCGATGATGTGGAAAAGATTATGGCCCTCCTTCGACCGGTCGCTTCCTGTCGACTTCAGCTCATTATCCGGGAAGTTGACCTAGAGACTATTTTCTGGTACCTTGGAGCTTGCATGCCTCAATGGCAAGTTCTTCACACTCGACGACAGGCTTGCATCATTGGTCTTTGATCAGGTGATTTCACAAGTGTTCGATTCCAAATCATTCTTCACACTTTGTGGATTGTACTAGCAGTACCTTGAGAACCATTGACATTACTGGTGGTCTCTTTCATGCTTGTTAACGGTTCACATAATTGGCTGGTAATCAGGTGTTTTTCTAGTGTGCTTGACTTCAACACATTTATTCGCATATTGGAAATTGTACAATGGACAGGTCAAGATTCAAGACCCTGGGCTCAGATTACAAGTCTAGGTTGTGTGGATTGATTTATACATGACTCTTTTGATTGCATGGCTGCGACCATACCTGAGTCGTTTTTATGGTCTTTTTGATTGGATGGTTGCGTCCATACCACAGATCATTTATGTTTATCTTCTGGATGGTTGTGCCCATGCCTTATGCACATATATTTTCTTTCAATATGTACTCATGAATCAGAGATATCAGTTGTACTTGTGTCTGCAGGTTCTCCGCGAGGACGTTCTGTTTCAGTTATGGATTCATAAAGCATTTCACCCCTCCCACTCTCTCGACCTTCATGCTTTAGGGGGCATCTGTTACACAACAATTTGTCATCGAATTTTCATTCCCTGATCCTGGATACTGCCAGTCCATGTTACCAACATCTATTGTGTTATGTTGCCAACTATGTGTCATTACCTTCCTTGTAATCTCAGGAAGAGTGTCTCATCTCATTATCCTTGAAGAAGACCCTTTTTACCTAAGTTTCTGGGCCGCAAGTCAAAAGTTATCCTCCTCGCAAAGATTGAAAAGTTAACACTAGCCCTAGCGAAGTCTTCGCTTTGTCCCTGTGTTGCACCTGCGACGAGCCAGATTGGGCAAGTTTTTCAACAACTTGTTGAAACTTCTAGATGAAATTGCTTCATGGGTAGTCCTAGGGCTAGTTGTTGGGTCAGTTGAGCTTGCCTTTCTCCTTTGGGATATTTGTTCCACCTTTTATGCAACCTTCCTAAGAGATAAGCTCCTCCTTCCTTCCCTTATGGAACCTCTCCCTCCTATAAATATCTCCTTCATGAATAACATCAGCTAGCTTGGATGTAATGGAATGATAGCTAGATGTAATTTGATAGTTTCAAGTTTATAAGAGAGGAGTAGAGGTAGAGAGTGTTATTGGAGTGTGGAAGTAGCCTCATTTGTGTTGATATTTGAGAGATTCTTGAGTAGAGTTGGCTTGAGAGCTTTCTAGTATCAATCCTTTGGGACAAAAGAGAGAGTCCTATGTTCCCTTGGGAGACAGTTCACAAGTAAATGCTTACGGAGACATAACGACAGGACCCTTCAAGGAGGCTTACGACATCAAGGTCCGGTTCTAAGTTTACTTTGATTTATATTAATACAAATCAACAACTTGTTTCCTATATTGCGCGTTAAATTATATGTCGATAGCTTGAGGTTCCTTGACTCTTCAAGTAGATTGTTTGTTTGTTTTTTATTTGTGTTTGTGGTGTTTCTCGACATGTTGTTTTTAGGTATGAACAACTAGAAGAACAAAGAGTTGGAGCAACACCATGAGGACTTCATCGAACTTCAAACTGAAGGTAGGTCTTCATAACACCAACTTTCTAAGCAAGTTTTCTTTGATATTGTTTGTGCAGTGACTAGACCCACTCTAGGGCTAGAGGGGTTGCCTCTGTCCTTATAGGGAACTTACCTGTGTCACAGGATTATGAAAAAATACCCTTCAAGTGTCGTCATTTCCATGAATATGGACATTTTACGAGGGATTTTTCTAAAGTAGGGTAGACTAAAAATATGGATATCTCAACCACTGAGGAGGAGTTGTGGCACAACCAGAGGAAAGGAGGAATGAAAGTGAAATTAACAATTCAAAAACCTTACTGAACAAAAGGTAATAACATAGCAACCACCTCCTCCAATCCCTTCAATGTTCTTAGCACCCCAATAGAGGAAGAGGAGCTTCCTATCCAGCAAGAAGAAGCCAGAAGCAAGGTGGGTGAAATGGACAATGAAGGGGCTAAGGAAGGCAAAATCGTGGTGGAGAGTAGTACATCAGAAAAATATGTGCAGGTAGCCTCCCCCTCTACAACGGTTATGGATCTGAACCCTCCAAGTGAACAACGAAACACCATTTACAAAGAAATAACAAGAGTCGTTACTGGTCATATGATGTAAAACCTCTCATGGGTGGACGACTGTAGCAGTCAAGAAATCAAGCGTTCAAAGAAAAAAGGTTGACCAAAGCAGAAGGCAATAAGGGAAAAATAAGTTGAGCAACAAAAAATAAGGAAGGAAAGGATGGTGGGATGAGCAGCCCCCCCCCCCGTTAAAAGAAAGCAATATCATGGAACATCAGGTGACTAGGGAACCGTGCTAAAAACCTAGCTATGAGAGATATAACAAAACAAGAATCCTCGTTGGTAGTTTTGCTTCAAGAAACAAATATGGATGAGTGAGAGGTATTCAAAGCAACGAAGGTATTTTAGAAGGAGAGATTTGGGACCGTCCAAGCGTCGAGAGGGGCTTCAGGAGGATTGGGTATTTTTTTCTCCAAATAAGCATTTCTCCCTTGTGGAAGAATCAAAGACGAAATTTTGGGTACTAGCTCTCCAGGAGGTAAGAGAATTGGGAGAACGAATTCCTTTCATAAACATATATGCTCCAGTTCTATATAGTGAAAAATCAGAATTCTGGGACTCATTGGAAGTCCTCAAGGACAAGAATCTTCATTTGAATAGTGTGATGGGAGGAGACTTTAATACCATCCTAAGTACTGCAGGGAAAAAGGAGGAACAATAGTTAGGGATTCATTTAGAGACCGAATAGAATATCTAATTGATGGATGGGATATGTTGGATATTATTTCAAATGCCAAGAAATACACTTGTTCAAACAACCAAATAGGGGACCAATATATAACAACTCGTTTGGATTGATTTTTGATTCAAAGTAGCTGGATCCTTAAAGGTATAGATTGTTCTTCATTAATAGAAGCTCAGGGAGATTCAAACCATCGTTCGATTATGATTAAAATGGATAAGATCTAAAATCGCAGGCCATTACCATTCAAATTTAATGCAAACTGGGGTCTCTCTAAAGAGATCGGGATATTGGTGGAGTGTGCATGGAAAATCATTGTTCAGGGTTCCCCAAATTTTGTTTGGGAATCTAAGCTCAAGAATGTGAATAAAGAGCTTAGGATATGGTTGAAAGAGAATTATCAACCTCCTAGTAAAAAAAGGCAAGACAAAGTGCAACAACTTGACGAGCATTATAAGTTGATGGAGGAAGTTCCAATAGAGGAAAAACATATTCAACAAGAAAATGATCTCTCCCAACAATATTTTCTCTAAGCAGGTAAGAAGAAAATTTCTAGAAATCAAAATCCCGCAACTTATGGTCACAATTTGGGGACTCCAACTTGTCCTTCTTTCGCAAACAATCTAAGTCAAGGGAGACGTGAAATAGAATCAAATAAATTGCGCCTGAAGGAAGGCTGAAGGTAAGCTCCTTTGAGGTGATCAAGGAAGAGGCCTACACCTACTTCAAAGATCTTCTAAGTGAAGACCATATTCCTCTAGATCGAACAAATGAATTTCTTCAAGTGATGCCACAGTCAGTCTCCATTGCTGCTAATCAAATTATTTTAGATGAAATAAAGGAAGAAGAAGTCAGAAAAGTTATTTGGTCCTTAGAACCTGAGAAAGCTCATGGACATGATGGGTTCTCAATATGTTTTTATCAGCTCTAGTGGACCTTTATAAAAAGGATCTTACTAGAATGTTGAATGACACAAGAGTCAAAAAGAAACTAGGAGGGGGTATGAACTCCTCCCTTCTTTCTCTAATCCCTAAGGAAGTCAATCCGGTCAACTTCCCAAGATTTTGGCCCATTTCGCTTTGCAAATATTTTTACAAAATCTTGACCAAAATCATTTCCAATCGTATTAAGCCCTTGATCTCATCCTTCATCTCAGAGAATCAAGGAGGGTTCATGTAGTAGAGGCATATTCTTGATAACGTTATTCTGGTTCAGGAAGTAATTCATTCGAGTAAGGAAGCAGGAGAAGCTGGAATGGTTATTAAATGGGATATGGCCAATGCGTTTGATTAGGTAAATCACTCCTTTGTTTTTATTTTTTTAGAAAATAGGATTTTGTAAAAGAAATATATTGTGGATCAAGGCATGCATTAGATCCCCTTGTATCTCCCCCTTGATTAATTGCAAGCCTGTACTCTTTTTTGCAGATTTTAGAGGCCTTCAACAAGGTTGTCCTCTGTTACCTCTTCACTATATAATCGTGGTTGAATCCCTGAGTAGGAACCTTGAGGTTGAAAGGTCGGAAGGGGTCCTCCCTAGTTTAAGTATTGCCATAAATGTTTGAGAAATCAATCACTCTTAGTTTTCATATGACACCCTTTTGCTCGGCGGTGTCTCCTTAGCTATAACCTCAAGATTCAAAAAGGTTTTAGACTTCTATCTCAATTTGTCGAGAGGTGTGATTAACAAATTTAAATGTCAGTTAATAGGATGGAATTGTAATGGGGATACCCTACTTGAAATCTCTCGTTTAATGGGGTTCCCTGTTAATCTTAATCAAAACTCATTCTCCTATCTTGGTATCCCAATTTATTTTAAGAAGGCTTCTGGTGAGGATTGGGATTCAGTGATGCAGAAAATCAAAAGAACAATCCAATCATGGGGAGTAAGGTGGATAAACTTAGCAGGGAGAGATACTCTCATCAAACTGATCCTATCCTCTTTGCAGGTGTACCTTGGATCTGGATTATTAGCCCCAAAGAAGATAATAAACAGATTAAGCAGTCTAATTCGGAAATTCTTATGACAAGGCAGTAAAAATAATGAAAACAAATTCGATCTTATCAATTGGACAGTAGCAAGACTGCCAAAGAATCTAGGAGGATTAACAATTAAAGATCCTAAATACATGAACCTGGCTCTAGGTGCTAAGTTAGTTTGGTAGTTTCTTTCAGATTCCAATGAATGGTGGAAAAAGGCCTTTACAAGGAAGTATTTCCACAAAAACCAACTACTCAGACCTAAAGGAGAGTTGTGGGAGGGAAAGGAACACAAATTTGGAAGTTATTTAAATCGACGACTCTGTTTCTATTGGAGCATCTGGGTTGGTAACCAGGTAATGGGAAATGTATTAATCTATGGAAAGATCGCTTTCCCTTGACAAATTTAATGGCCTCTAACTAAGGGTTCTTGGAACCCTCTAAGTGGCTAGAAGAGCAAGATATAAATCATCTAGCTGATATATCTAGTTGGGATGAGAAAGGAATATGGTGTGGTTGGAGAACTGTTAAGTATCCTATCCATCTGCAACAACATTGGAAAACATTGATAATCCATATGAAAGGTTTTGCTCCAATAGAAACATGTAAATTAGACAAGCACATTTGGCTGGGAGGGAAAAATAGGCACTACACAGTAGAGGAGGGATATGCTCTTCTTATTAAGAATATTTCTTCTCCTCCATTAATAATTTGGGAAAATATATGGAACAAGGACGAGCTTCCAAAGGTCAACATCTTATGCTAGGAAATAGTCCATGAGAAAATCCTAAAAGCCGAGAACCTCAAAAAAAGGAATATACAAGGTCCCTCATGCTATGTTCTATGTGGCAGGGAGGAGGAAACTATCAAACATCTCTTTTGTCATTGCCCATTCTCCATGAACACCTGGAGATTTTCCCTTATGTTGATTTTTCAATTTCATGCTATTCCTTTGGAGTGGAATGAGATGTTTATTCTATGGCGCTTTCAGTACCCTCTAATAAGGAATTCCAACTCCTTATTTATGTATTGTTGGATGGCCATCCCTAAATATCTTTGTTGGACGATCTAGCCATGCCGAAACCAACCAATTTTTCAAGACAAAATATGCTTTCCTGAAACTGCAAATATCTAAGGAGTGCAATTGCTTTTTGAGGTCATCTCTTCCATGGGATATGATGACTCAGAATTGAACTATCTTAGTATTAATTAAAAAGAATGGCTTAGAATAACCAACCACAAAAATCATGCTCTTAGTTTCAGAATTTATAAAGCTACATCATTTTGCATTAGAATGTAAGGGGATCGATTTGAAGAATGGAAAAGAAATCTAGGATGAGTGTAGCTATTTTTTGATGGTGCATCGAAAGGCAACCCTGAGGAGGCAAGAGAGGGATTGGTGCTTTATAACCTTGAAGGAAAAATTGAAACAAGGTTCACCTGGGGACTAGGGAAAGATTCAAACAATCAAGTTGAAGCTCTAATGCTATGGTGGTTATTCAAAAGTTCTCAAGCCTCTCTAGGAACATGCATCTCATAGAATCCGAATCCTCTCCTTTGATTATAAGGATTATTACTCTTCTCAACAACTTCAAAGAATTCAATCTTTATCATGCTAAAAGGGAAAATAACCACGAAGTTGATTATTAAGCCAATTTGGGCATTAGATCAAGGTGTGTTAATCATTGATCATTCCAACCTCATATGTCATGTCCCTTAATGGAACGATTAATTTATTTCATGTTGGGAGACAGTTGGATCGTGGAAACATTTAAAGAATATCACGTAAATAAGCTCAATATTTGTCTTGGGGATGGGTAGGAACTTCTTGCGATTCGTAGTCGGAAACTGGGAAAATCAATTAACACTTGTAAGAGTATGATCCTCATACCCATGATGAAATATAGGTGGAATCCCTCCCGTTCGCTATTAATTGCGAAGGCAGGTGAAGGTAACCACAATACATTCCTCCAGCAGATATGAGTGGTAGCATTTCATTTCGAAGGTAAAATGGCGGTGATAAGGATGGAGGATCATGCCTTGGATGAGTTATAGACAAGGAAGGATATTAAATGTGAAAGGATGGATGCTTCAATTGACAAGTGGCAAGGAATTATTTATAGGAGTTGGGTGATGCAGCTTAATCACAAAAGTATTTATGTGCAGGGGAGGATAACATGTAAAATGGTTTTAGCAAGCAATAACGGAAGTGGTAACGGTGCAGAGGAACAAGGAAACTCGAGCAATGGAAATATGGAGACCCTGATTCAAAATTCAAGGAAGTAAGTTATGAAGGAAATCCATGATCAAATGACGGTGGTTTTGACCCACCTGGTTGGAATTGGCAAAGATATGGAGGTGCTCCAAAAATCTATGGAGAATTTGAATATGGGAATGATTAATCTAAAATTCAAGGTGGAGAATATTGAGGTTAAGGTGGAAGGGACTACTATCAGCGTGCTTAAAGAGGTCTTCGGGTTGAGAGATACGCCCAATCCAATGGTTGAGGGAGGAGAAGAATAAGAGCGTGGTGGACCTGAGCTTGGAACTAAGATGAACGTGGATCCTGGCCAATCTTTTGAAGCGGCCCAGGAGGATAAAGCATTGGAAATAATGGAAAGCGGCAGGTAGTTTGTCAGCACAATTTATATGTTTTTCATATTATAAAGTTATGTGGTGTCTTTTGGAAAGTCTATAGTTTAAATGTTGTAAGAAGAATAGTTAGAAAGGAAAAAAGAGGTAGCATTAGGTACTTTCTGGACTTATCTCTTCAAAATTATGAGACAGAGCATAATTTGAATGTAAGGGACTTGGCCCGTTTCCAGTTTTGTTTATAAAATACTACCCGTTTCTTTAAAAAAAAAAGGGAGAGAGAAAAAATTTAGGACTTTCAAATGGAAAAAGACATTTTTTTTTTAAATAATTTTTGTTAAATTCATTTTTTGTAATTTTTTCTTATACTTTTGAAGAAAAACCTTAAACTATGAATGATTTTTTATTTTGCAATATATATATATAAAGTGTTTATAGTTTAAAAAAATGTTATACTTTTGAAAAAAAACCCTTAAATTTATATATAAAAAGGAGAGGAAGAAAAATAAAAGACACTAGAATAATAATAAAAAAATTAAAGAAATCAAAACTACACTTAAAATTTAAGTATAGGGGTTTTCGCAGTGCATTATATTAGATATCATTTTTTGGGATTCAATTGCGTTAAGTAAGTCATTCATCTATGACCATTTCCATGAGAGGTAGTTGTAACTGAATAATTTCTCATGATTTTTTGAATAGTCCACTTAGCACCCATTGCATCAGGTGATGCTCACAGGGGTGAAGAAGTGAGATTGAAACTAGTGAAATGAATCACATAGCGTCAATCATCACACTTCCGGGGCTTGCACCTGATAACGAGGACATCCCGGGAGGTCACCCATCCCAGATTGCCTCTGGCTCAAACGCGCTTAACTGTGGAGTTTCCCCACAATCAAGCCCACTTAGCTTGCTACCCCATTTGCAAAACCTTAACAAGTATTGTGCCTCATGAACCATTCAAGTAGAGTTCCCTTCACTATTTTGAATTTAAGTATAGGGGTTTTCGCAGTGCATTATATTAGATATCATTTTTTTGGGATTCAACTGTGTTTAGTAATTCATTCATCTATGACCATTTCCAGGAGAGGTAGCTGTAACTGACTAATTTCTCATGATTTTTTGAATAGTCCACTTAGCACTCATTGCATTGGGTGATGCTGACAGGGGTGAAGAAGTGAGATTGAAACTAGTGAAATGAATCACATAGCGTCAGTCATCACTTCCGGGGCTTGCACCCGATAACGAGGACATCCCGGGAGGTCACCCATCCCAGATTGCCTCTGGCTCAAGCGCACTTAACTGTGGAGTTTTCCCCACAATCAAGCCCACTTAGCTTGCTACCCTATTTGCAAAACCTTAGCAAGTATTGTGCCTCATGAACCATTCAAGTAGAGTTCCCTTCACTTTTTTGAATTTAAGTATAGGGGTTTTCGCAGTGCATTATATTAGATATCATTTTTTTGGGATTCAACTGTGTTAAGTAAGTCATTCATCTATGACCATTTCCATGAGAGGTAGTCGTAACTAACTAATTTCTCATGATTTTTTGAATAGTCCACTTAGCAGTGATTGCATCGGGTGATGCTGACAGGGGTGAAGAAGTGAGATTGAAACTAGTGAAATGAATCACATAGCGTCAATCATCACTTCTGGGGCTTGCACCTGATAATGAGGACATCCCGAGAGGTCACCCATCCTAGATCGCCTCTGACTCAAGCGCTCTTAACTGTGGAGTTTTCCCCACAATAAAGCCCACTTAGCTTGCTACCCCATTTGCAAAACCTTAGCAAGTATTGTGCCTCATGAACCATTCAAGTAGAGTTCCCTTCACTCTTTTGAATTTAAGTATAGGGGTTTTCGCAGTGCATTATATTAGATATCATTTTTTGGGATTCAACTGCGTTAAGTAAGTCATTCATCTATGACCATTTCCATGAGAGGTAGTCGTAATTGACTAATTTCTCATGATTTTTTGAATAGTCCACTTAGCACTCATTGCATCGGGTGATTCTCACAGGGGTGAAGAAGTGAGATTGAAACTAGTGAAATGAATCACATAGTGTCAATCATCACGCTAAGCGCACTTGAGCCAGAGGCGATCTGGGATGGGTGACCTCCCGGGATGTCCTGTTATCAGGTGCAAGCCTCAGAAGTGATGATTGACACTATGTGATTCATTTCACTAGTTTCAATCTCACTTCTTCACCCCTGTGAGCATCACCCGATGCAATCACTGCTAAGTGGACTATTCAAAAAATCATGAGAAATTAGTCAGTTACGACTACCTCTCATGCAAATGGTCATAGATGAATGACTTAACGCAGTTGGATCCCAAAAAAATGATATCTAATACACTTAAAATATAAAAAAGTATAAAAACTAAATTTAAAAATTAAATAATTAAAATAATAATAATAATAAAAAATTAAATAAAAAATCAAAATAAAGAAATTTAAAAAAAGAACAATTTAACACTAAAATTTAAAGAACAGATATTAAAAAATAAAAATGTTCCAAAATAGGGCAAAGTTTTGATGTCAGACATCGACCCTCGGCACAAACTATGCGAAGCTAATTCATCACTTGCTCAGAATCTTCAATTATGTTGTTGCTAGATCCAATGAAAGTATGCACATGACTTTAAGGCTATTCTCCATTTGATGTCTTTGAGAGATTTCATCTTTGGATGTATTGCAATATTATTGAGTACCAAGACTTGTTTTGATGAGGGGAGATCTTTGGATGTTGAGGATGTGATCTAATGACTCAAACCCTTTGAGAAGCTTCAAGTTTCGATTGAGTTGATCTAATTCTCCTCTCAAATGTACAATTTCTTCTTCCAATTTTTCACAAAGTTCCTCCTTTTTGTTCATTTGTTCTTGCAAAAACTACTTTATCCTTTTAACTTCCTTTAGTTCAAATTTGAGAGAAACAATGGAGTTTGCATCTTGATCTCTACCTTGTAGTTGTTTTTCTAGTTGATCCACCTTCTTTCTTAGAGTTTTTATTTCTTTCAATGCACTCATGAGTTCTCCCTCATAATCTACTTTTGCTTCAATATTTTCTTCGGCTATGAACAATATCTCACCACTTTCATCATCAACCATGCTCCCATTACTTTCGTAATCACTCTTTTCCTTTGAGTACAAGTTTTTATTTTTGGCATTTCGTCTTTTCTTATGATCCTTGTATTTGAATTTCACTTAATCATCTCTATCATTCACTTATGGATAAGGACATTTAGACGCATAATGTCCTCTTCTTTTGTTGATTTTCTAATAACATATAAGACTAGAACAATATTCACACTAATAACTGATCCCAATGATATAATTTGACTCATTTTCAATCATTTCAACCATTACGTAGTTATACATGAAAAAATTCAACCATTAACATTAAGATCCATAAAGTTCATGCATTTTTTCTAGGAATAAGGTTAAATTTTTTCAGATGCATGCGCTCTCGGCCCTGCTGAGATCAAGGATCTTAGTCAACCCCTACTATGGCCTCCTGCTATGTCGATGGAGTTGTCGGATCCACTAGAGGATGGTGATCCACATCCAGGTGTTCAATCTGATCAAGAAGAAACTACAAATGCCTTTGCATCATTAATCTCAGCCATTGGCCCTCCAAAAACTAGGTTGCCAATATCTAAGTTTGTGAAGAAACTTAAACATATTCCAGAGATATCTCTCCCTCTATCTCTACCCCTTTGGGAAGCTTTGTCTCTAGCAGAAAGGGGATTGGTTGGCCAATTTACAGGACTATGGCCATCCCCTCGTTCGGTTCAGAAATGGGTCGAAAGAAACTGGACATCTTCAATAAATGGAAAAATATCTATAAGATTCTGTGGAAGAGGGTATTACACTTTTCACTTTGAAACAAAGGAAGATCAAGATTTAATCTTCAGAAACGACCCATACTTCATGGACATGCGAGGGTTATACTTAAACAGATGGACCCCTGATTTTGATCCCGAAATGGATGTACCCAATGCGGTGCCGGTATGGGTAAGACTACCTCATCTCCCTCTCCATTGTTGGGGAGATGAATCGGTTAAAGCCATCGAGAATGTTGTGGGGAAGTATATTGACAGATGCGAACCAAAAGAGAACATGCATGCTTGTGCGAGGATTTGTGTCGAAGTGGATCTAGGGAAAGGACTTCCGGAGGCAGTAAAGATCAAAGTAGATCAATGGATGCGCATACAATAGCTGGACTACGAACAGATACCATTCAAATGCAAGGTATGTCATGAATATGGTCATTTTGCAAATAGATGTCCAAAAAAACAAGAAAGTGAAAATCTAGAAGAGTCTGAAGCTAAATGGGAACAAGTCAAAAAGAAAAAAATAGTCAAATAAACAACCCATCTCCTCATCAAGCCATCCACAGGCTCCCCCTAATCCTTCCCCATCTTCTCCCATCTCAGATATCCCCACCCTAATTCCTTCATCTCTCACCAATCCCAACCCTTTCAGACCCCTTGATGAACCTATTGTCCTTCCTTCACCCCCCTCCTCCCCCTCTCATCCTTCCCCTTCCCATATACTCACGCCCTCAATCCATATAATAAATCGAAGCCCCCCTCCTCCCCCAGTGGACAAAATACTGACAAGAAACCAATCAAAAGAATCTCTCCAAACTCTAGATCACCAAAAGAAAGCAAGAAGAAAATCTAACAAAGAACTTAGAGATGAAGCGGCAGCAAAAGAGATGGCTTTAGGAACGCAGCAGCCCATGGATTCCTTCTTTGGGAAAAGCTCTGAGAACAATGAAAAAAATCAAAATCAACAAAGAGGGAAAGGTCCCTCATCCCATCAACTAAATAAGTAATGATTATGGTCTCCTAGAACTGTCGTGGTCTGGGAACACCCTTTAAAGCAAATGCAACAAGAGATATTTTAGTAAAGGAAAACCCATATATCCTTATGCTTCAGGAGACCAAAAAAAGTTCCCAAGAATTAAAAAAATGATAAAAATTTTAAAAAATTATGAAGGAACAACTCAACAAGCCATAGGGCCCTCAAAGGGAATCTACACACTATGGAGGAAAGGAAAATGGGAAATGCTATAGTAAAAAAAAGAACAACATTGGATCCGAAGAGATCTAAAAGTGACAACTACCAATGAGCAATTTTGTATCATCAACATATATGCCCCTAATCACTTCAAGGAAAAAGAGAAATGTTGGAACACGATTCAAGAAACCTTAAATGAAACTCACAACAGAAAATTAATTTTGGGAGGGGATCTCAATCTTGTCCTAAATATAGAGGAGAAATTCAGAGGGACCTACCATGCAAACCCATCAAGGGATGCCATTGAAACCATTATGGAAAAAAACATGCTAATAGACATACCTCCAAATAATGGTAAGTACATGTGGAATAACAAAAGGATAGGAAACAACAATATAAAAGAAAGATTGGATCAAATTTTGGTTCAAGACAACATCATTTCCAAGTATAATTTAGCAAGATCAAGAATCATTCATACTATGACATTTGACCACAAGCCTGTTGTAATCACTTTGGGGCTTATGGACAACCAAGGACCATTACTATTCAGATACTGCCCAATATGGAATAGCAATGAAGAATTCAGAAAAATAATATCAGAAGTATGGTCTCAGAAGGTCACAGGGTCGCCCTACTATGTGTGGGAAACCAAGCTTAAAAATCTTAGAAAGGAACTGAAATTATGGGCTAAAGAAAATGAAAAGAAAAATAAAAAAAGAAAGACAGAGCTATTAAAAAAGATGGAGAAACTTCAAGAGGCAAAAGAAAACAAGGAGGAGGACAAAGAGGATCATCTCTAGGAAAAGGAACTTTTTTGGGAAATATATAGAGAGAACTAGAAAGAAGACGTAGAGGCAAGATTAAAGTCAATAAGCCTATGGTTAAAAGCAGGGGATAAAAACACAATTTTTTCATAACACAGTGAAAATTAGAAGAGCTAGAAACCAGATTGATAAAATCCAAGTAGATGGATAGGAAATTAGAGGAGCAATGGAATTAAAAAAGAGGCACACAAACATTTTAAAAATCTTTTAATAACAAATGCAGTAGCAGATTATGATTTTTTTTTATAGCATATCCCAAACAAGATAAACGATGGGAAAAATGCAAAAATCATGCAAGAAATCGCAGAAGAAGAAATAGAGGCAGCTGTTTGGAGCCTTCATCCGGACAAGGCACCGGGCTCGGATGGATTCACAATAGCATTATATAGGCAACATTAGAAGATAATAAAAAAGGATTTAGTAAAAATGATAAGGAATGTGTTCCAAAAAATTAAAATGGGAGGCTCCACCAAATCCTCTTATCTGGCATTAATTCCAAAGGATGCTATTCCCTCCACTTTTAGTAGATTTTGACCAATTTCTTTGTGCAACTCTTCTCATGAAATAGTCATGAAGATAATAGCCAACCGAACAAAGAAGTTTCTCCCAGAGATTATTTCAGAAAATCAAGGAGGTTTTGTACCAAACAAACAGATTATAGACAATGTTCTGGTGGTCCAGGAAGCTCTCCATTCAAGCATGCTAAAAAAATAAAAAGGAATCATTATAAAATTAGATATGGCCAATGCCTTTGAACAAGTAAGTCTCCACTATTTCATGGTTGTTTTAAAGAAATTTGGCTTCTCAAGTGAAATCATTGAGGTAATTAGTGCTTGCATAATGGGCTCGTGGATAGCACCATCGATAAACGGAAGACCTAGTGATTTATTTCCAAGCTCCAGAGGGCTGAGGCAGGGATGCCCCCTCTCTTTTTTTTTTTATATATAATAATGGCTAATCCATTAAGTAGAAATCTGGAAAAGAGAAGGAGAGAAAGAACTCTAATCAGCTTGCAAATCTCTCATGGAGTGAAAAGCATCAACCATTCCCTTTTTGTTGATGACACTTTGTTGTTGGGTGGAGCTTCATGCATAATTACCCAAAGATTTAAAAAATCCTTGACAATTTTATGGAGGTTTCAGGTGGCCTCTTAAACAATGCAAAGTGTAGAATATATGGTTGGAACACTACACCCCACACCATGCAAATAATATCTCAAATTCTTGAGATTCCCGTACAGGCAATCTGGAACCATTTCTTCTATCTTGGGCTACCCATATCTAAAGAAAATCTTAAGGATGAGTTGTGGAGCACACAAACTGAAAAAATGAAAGAAAAAATTCAAAATTGGGGAATGATGTGGCTGAACATGGCAGGCAGGGTGACTCTAATTAAAGCTATGCTCACTGTGCTACCAATCTACCAATATGCCACTATTTTGGCTCCAGCCAGTATTCACAAGCAAATGGAATTAATTATCAGAGGTTTTCTTTGGTAGGGAGGGAAAAAAGAGACCAAAAAATTTAGTTTGGTAAAATGGGATCAAGTAATCCTACCCTATGAGAAAGGAGGCTTATCTTTAAGGCTTCCTGATTTGATGAATGTTGCCCTAAGGGCTAAAATCATTTGGAGAATGATAATCGGCAAGGACAACTAGTGGAAACAAACCTTGGCTTCGAAGTATATGAACCATCAAAGAACACACTTGCTAGTTGAAAGTGTTCCAATAAGGCCGTGCACGCAAGTTTGGAAGCTTGTTAAGAAAATGATACCTACTATCAACAAACACACCTCAAATATGCCAGGCAATGGTAAAAATATCAAGGTATGGGAAGATAGAATCATGGGGAAGGAACCTTTAAATTACCTTCCAGGCTGTGAAGAGATAAAAGATTGGATGCAGGACAAAGGGATAACTACTCTACACTATATCTCGTTGGGAAAACAGGAATTGGCAAGACTGGTATATACCAAATCTCCCTCCAAACTTAAAAAGTCAATGGGACATCTTAGTGCACCACCTCAAAGGATCAGCCCCAACAAGCATGGAGGATGAAGATACAATAATATGGGATCCAAGTGGAGGTAGCTACACAGTCAAGTTCGGATATAATGTTCTACAAGCTCAACAAAATGAACAAGATTGGGCACCATGGAAATCCATATGGAAAACAGAAAGTCTCCCTAAAGTTAAAATCTTCAGTTGGACCCTATTAAAAGGAAAAATCCTACTGAAAACCTCAAAAGAAAAGGATTCTCTGGCCCGTCAAGGTGTCCAATGTGCCTAAATGAAGAAGAATCTATTCAACACCTTTTTTTGGATTGCATATTCACTAGAGAATGCTGGAAGCAACTATCTAGTCCCCTAGAAGTGGAACTCAATTTTTCCAGAACCTTCAATGATTTCTTTATTGAATGGAAAAAAATCTATCCCTACTCAATGAAGAATAAGCAAACCATTAAAAGGTTTTGGGAAGGTTTTCCATCTGTACTATGTTGGTAGATATGGCTCTCAAGAAATAAAATCATTTTCAAAGACCAGGTTCCAAAAATTGGAAGAGTCCTGTCAAAAACTTGGGGACTCACCTCAGAATTCTTAAATATGAAAGGATTAAAAGCAATTGACAATAGTCTACTACAACAAGAAGAAAGGAATTGGATCAACAGGGCAACGATAAGAAATAATGGAAATATTAATCCCAGGGATAGACCTCCAATCCAGAATTGGAAAATTAGACTAAACAAGGAAGAATTTATAAATTGGAAAGGAAACTTGAATAGGTTCTGTCTCTTTTTCAACAAGGCTTCCAAAGTAAGCTGGGTAGAGCAGGTGCAGGAGGGAACATCACTGAGCCGGGGGGGAAATGATGGTCTCCTATGAGTGGGGTCTGGGGGAAACCTCCAACAAGGCAGAGGCATATAGTTTGCTAATGGGATCCAAGATCCTTAAAAAAAAGGAGATTAGAGACCCAATAATTCTGGGGGATTCAACAATTATAATTGAAGCCATGGTCAGCAGAAGAAACTCCTCAAATGCTGCCATGAATCAAATTTTTAAAAGAATAAGGCACAATCTGGCAGGTTTAGGAAACATTACATTCAAGCACATTCTGCGGGAAAACAATAACACAACGGACCACTTTGCAAATATGGCAGTGTCCAGGCCTGAAGGAGAAACAAGAGAAGAGGTGGAGGTGTATCACACAATGATTCCCTAGTGTTTGATCCTTCATGAACATCATGACAAAAATCACTCTTTCCCATGAAAATCTGAAGTCCAAAACAAAGCAGATTCGAAGTATCATTATAAATCCCTGCAAATATATTCTCCCAGTTAAGAAAGCACGGAAGTCCTGTGATCTCAAACAAGATTTTCAGCGGAAATCATGTCTCAGCCATAGCTCGAAGATCAACGATGTTAAGGAAATCGTGTCTCCCCAAGTACGCACAATTTCTAAGTGGCTTGGTCCTTACTTTGCTCTCTCCTCGCCTTTATATCTTGGGCCTTCCTTATCCTTTCGCATTATCAGAGTGATCTTCGCTCATCTTGCAGACCCTTTCTCTCATCATTTTCCTTGCCTCTCTGATGCTATCATCCATCAAAGCAGTCTGGGCACTTCTCTTATTTTCATTCCTGCATTATTTCAGTGTGCTTCCTCTCCTCCTCCTTGCACTCAGTTAGCTAATCGACTCCTTCATATTGTATTCAATCTATTGGTCAGTCATTCTCCTCTATTGTATCTGCATCCAGAGTGCCTACACTTCATTAATCTTGATTCTGGTCTCCTCTTTTTCTTCCAATATTTAGCTACCTTTGCAGAAAATATCTTTTCGTTTTGCTTCTTGTTTATGTTCGTTCCATTAGGCTCTAAAGGGAAGGCAAAACAGCGAGGCCACAACAAGCAGAATCAGAGGTGTCATTCTAGCAAGGGCAGGGGCAGCTTAGCAAGGTTTTTCACAAGAAGAAATCTTAGAAAGCATCAACACAACACAGAGAACCAAACTGTGTTTCTCATGAAATCTGAAGACGTTCCAGAAATGGATTTCAATCCAGTTGAGAGAGCCTCCCAAAACGATAATCATACTACTTGCAGAGCCAATAAGTTTATGATCAACAAGATAAAAGAAACAATACAAGATCTGAGGTTTGAAATGAAGGTTGAGAATGGCTATCTGAAGAGACAATTGGAGAGCTAGAAGGCATAAATTACTCCACTAAAAAACAAATGTACTCACTTGGAGGAGACTGTTACCTATCTCAAAAACATCACGCTGAACTAGGAGGGAGAAAATTCAACTTATCAGAGCAGCAAGCAAAGGTCTCAGCAAGACCATTCAGTGAATCAATACTAATTTGTCTTTAAGTGTTTTAGAATTATTTTAGAAGTATGTTATGCAAATGTATTTTACTGTTGTCTCAGTTTGTAAGGCAATACGCCAGAGTAGTAATAGGAATATCTGGAATTTTGGGAATCATGTCTAAAGGCTTCCGGGACTACGTTCCCATCCTTCTATCCTTTGGCATGAATAGAGCCAGCATCAAATGTAATAGGAGATTGCTCCTCCTTCTTTTTTTTGAAATATAAAATTATAACCGATCTTGTAAAAAAAAACATTAAGATCCATAAAGAAATGAAGATCACAATAAGATAATGAATAAGAGACACCAAAAATTACCCTTGGAGAACCCCACTCCAAGGGGAAAAATCCAAAAACCTTTCCTATGAGATAATGTCCAATTTAATCCAATAGATCGAAATAACATATCTTTGACAAGATTACATAAGCAAATATTGACCAACAAGATGACCTCCCACAAGTTCTAAGCCATCCCTCTAATAACCTTCACATATCCATAGAGATATGTGCCACAAACGCTCACATATGATACATAGGTAATGAGCCATAGGTCCAAATGGTTCCACATAAATATAGTGCCTCATGTCTACAAGGTTCCATTGAGATTTAGGCCACAGACCTACGCTATTCGACAAAGTATATATTGCCTTAGGTTCGCATTTCTCCATAAAGATTTAGGCCATAGACTCGCATTGTTCCACATAGTATATATTGCCTTAGGTTTGTATTGTTCCACAAATATTTAAGCCACAAAACCGCATTGTTCCACATAGTATATATTGCCTTAGGTCCGCATTATTCCACAGGGTTATATATTGCCTCCAATCTGCACTATTCCACAAATATTTAAGCCATAGACCCGCACTGTTCCATAAAGTATATATTGCCTCACGTCCACAATGTTCTACTGATATTTATGCTATAGACCCACATTGTTCCATGGAATACGTATTGCCTCACGTCCACACTATTCCACATGACTATAATGCCTCAGGTCTGCATAGGTTCCATAAATAATCTACCTGAGACTTTGCATATGTTCCATAGATAAAAATGCCTCAAACTTTGCATGCGTTTCATAGAGATTAGGAGCCTTAGACAACTCGTATTTGCCTCTGATAAGATTATTTGAAAACCTTGAAGAAGAGTGAATAGGATTTATATATAATTATTCATCCATGTGAAAAGGTGTGTCTCTTTGGGCAGGCTGACATGATCTTGGAGGGAACAACTTGGACACTTGTGGGATCATAAACCAAAAATATAAATTCATTTTTTTCTTCTTTGATTTTATTTACGAAAATACTGACTAATTTTCAACACTCCCTCTTAGCTAGGGAGGTAGTTTTCATTCTCTCTTTCTCAAGATCAATCTCCTTGACCAATCCGCTATTCTCTCAGTAATTATATAAGGGAGAGATCACATCAAATGTACAAGTATCAGCATTTGGAAAGGTTCATAACATTGTCTAGTCAATTTAGTGTCCTAAATTGCTCTACATAAATTATCAATCCGGGTATCATAAATTGATGAAGTGTGGTGCACTATATGTGCTTAGTTAACATTTTTCCTTACTTCGTTGTTTTATAGTTTATGTTGTTTTTGGGGGTTTTGTTTCTTATGCTTAAGGAAATTAATCTAAGAAAAAAAAGTTATGCTTCTAGATGAAATCTCTAAATGTTAATGGACAAGTAAATCTAATGAATCCAAATGTTAAAATCTAATTTCTAAAGAAAGGAGAAAAGGAAATGAACATTAGATAAAAACAAATCAAAACTTTGAACAGTTAGACTAATCTAAGCCGACAAAATATCTATGAAATGAAAGCAAAAATGATAATGCTAGTTTAAAATAATACAAAAACAACTATGATCTACTGCAGGCTCAAATACCATTGAGAAAATTCAATATAGGAAGATGTCAAAATCATCTTCTTGAAATGACTTAAGCAATTGAGTATACAATAGATGTGATCTTAAGAAAGCATGGGAAATGAATCTATCACTACTGTGTGAACAAACACCCAAATTTAGTCCAATTGGAAAATGGTAGAGCCACCTACTTGAGACGATTTAGCGAGCATAGGAAACACAATCAATTATGCTAATTTGAAATGGAAAGAAAATACAAAACATGTAAAGGAAAACTAATCTACTATGTGCTCTAATGCTCCAAGCACCAATTGGAAAATAGGAGAACTACTTTCTTGGACTATGTTGTTAATCATAGATACACAGTTAGATAAATCTACAATCAACTGGTTGAACACACTTGCATGAATTAAACTTGCATGAATGGAAAGTCTAAACTATCAAACTTGAAAGCAATAAAATGACATACTTGAATGAAATTAAAGCAAAACTACAAAACAAAATCTACTCTACCTTACATTCTAATATGCTCCATGACATCTACTTCACATCTCCTTCCACATTGAGAACATCAAAACTTTATTCAAATTCTTCAAAATTACAAAGTACAACAAAGCTCTCCAAATCTTTCCAAAGCTACCAAAAAAAAACTACCAAATGAAAGAGAGAGATCTCCTATTTATACAAAAAGATGAGAAGTCATCTCATTAATGAGAGTCCATGGATCTCTCCCTCTATCTCTAGAGTCTTAATGAAAAGAGGAAACGATAAGACACATGTCTTTTTAGAGTTTCAATACAAATAGGAAATGTGACACATATCCTCATGATCCCATAATCCTCTCCACTCAAATTCGAATTTGGCTTTAGGGTGCCACATAAAGGTCTTCTATAAGCCTCCTTTTGACCTACACATGTCAACAATCTCAACCCACTTGTTAGGTGTAAGCATCTGCGCATTATTTTCTAATTTTTAACCACAAATTCACTTAAAAAGGCTAAGAATTAGTAAATTTTGGAAAAACATAAATATGAGCCAATGATAATGAGAGTGAGATGAATGTAGTGACATGGAGGTGAAATGGAGGTGATATAATGGACATAATAGTGAAAGTGTAATGGAAATGAATGACAATTTCAAGACCCAACATACCCTCCAATTGAAGCTATTGCATGTCCTCATGCAATATATATTACATTAATTCTTTTGATCCTTGAGCTTTGGCATAACTTTGCATGATATCATTGATAACTTCATACTTCTGCAAAGTGTTTTACTTGAATCACAACATGGTTGGTTCTTGTGTTACAACCATATTTTGTTGTTGCATTCTATTTTTATCTTTGAACTTTGCATAATGATATTTTGATTATTGTTGCAAAGTATATCTTTATTGGATTGCATGATGGTTGGTTATTGTGTGACAACCATGATTGTGTTTGTATCCAATTATCCTTTAAGCACTTTTGAAAAGCCATTGTATGCTCATAATAATAATGTAATAGTTAATATATTTTGGAAGTATGTGGGCTTCTAAATATGATATGAAGATGGAAAGATATGAATATGAATGTATTCTCCCCCCCCCCCCCCCCCCCCCCCCCCCCCCCAATTGATGGTATTGGCAATTTTATGAAATGAGGAAGAGAAATGTTTTTCCAACAATTATCATTCTAGCTTTTTATGGAGTTCTATGGTCAAAATTTAGAAAATGACATACCTTAACTTACCCTTTGAAATAGATGAGTTGTATGTGTGGTGGCTACAAAATTCTGATCATAATCTTCTTCAAGTGGCTGCACAAAAAGAGTCATGGATAAAAAATTCAAGATGACTTTTTATTGCTTCTACTAGAACTTGCTGAATCTACTGCTGATCTGTTTTATATCTACTCCAAAATGTTGAAAATAATAGTCTTTATGTCTTCAAAACTCATTGGCACAATTCCTACTTTGTGAAGAGATGTTATGATGTCGAACATAGCAGGAAATTGTTGACTTAGTGGCCATTAATGGATATCACTAGTCAACACGAGAACTCTCACCATTGATGACAATGAGAGTCAAGATGCCTAAACACATCTTGCTAGGTACGAATAAATTTGTTGATGTCGAGTCACCTAGAAGATCCGATGAACAAGGGACATTGATGTATTCCCATTGTTTGTCGGCATGAGGACTTGCCATTAAGGCATGCAAGCCTCAAGGTGTTTTTGCAAGGAATTTAGACTCAAAGGACTATGGACTCAATAATTTGCATTGAAGCAGGGCTTATTTGTGAAATGAAAATGATAGGAAAGGGAATATGAAAATGGAAGATGGCAATGGAAAGTAGAAATGGAAATGGGCAATAAGCATGTGACTGAGCCTCTTGCTTTTATTTATGGGTTATGAGTGGACAAAAAGTAATGGAAAGTGTATGTAAATGGAAAATATGAAGGGAAATGAGGTGAATGGTTTATTATGAAGTATGGATGTAATGGAGACAACAGTATCTGAAGGTTTTTCAAGTGTTTGGATCTGATTTTGCATTAGCATGTTTCCTCTTTGTTGTTGATCATCCTCTTATGAAACAAATTGGTCTCTTAAGAGAGACACTATTCACTTGTAGTCATTTGTCCTTCCTCCTGGAACTCGCAAAAAAACTAATACTTCTTCTGCAATGGAATGTAAGATTATCAAAGGAGAGAGGTGATCAATCTCTCTAGTTATGATATTTACACACAAAACTAAGAATTCGTACTAATGAAACAAGTTCACAAAGGAAAACCAGAAGAATTTATACCTGCTTCAGAATTAGTGCCTCAAGTTAACTATTGTATCTTTTCAGCGATTTATTTCATTATTTACTGTTTCAAACTCTGATGATGGATTTATCATTGTGTAGATCTCGTCGATATCTTTTCAAAGATACTTGAATCATTGAAATCTGATTTCGTATGAGAAAGTTAGACTGATTTGAACAATGAGGTTTTTCAGTTGCAAATTGATGTTTAGCTGCAGAATTAGAACAACTATGGAATTGGAGAACAATTGCAGAATTGGAGAACAACACAGTGAATAAAATATGACTTGATGAATGAATGAAAATAAAAAATGGCTGTGTGGATGAAATATGGCAGAATGGAGATGAAAAGTGGATATGGAACTGTGGAAAAAATGATGGATATGAGAATGAAATATGGAGGGTATACGAAGCAGGGAGGCCGTATGCATGGAAAAGGTGTGGAGGATTTATATTTTTCCATTTACGTTCAACAGATAATGATTTTTCCTTTGCTGCTCATATAATGTCTGGTGGAGCCTTCCAACTGCAGAAGTGTCCATACTCCGGACAATAGATCGGGAAAAAGATGGAGCACAAAGATCATCAGACAAGTACAGCTCCAAAAGAATGTTATGGATTTCAATCATGGGACTTCGCCATGTCTATCAATCGGCTGTGAAGAGCCGTATCCAACTGGTTCACATCATGTAATTAACCGTTAAAACAATGTAATAGTGAAGTGCGAGTTAAAGACAGGAGGTATTAAAGGCGGGAGACGTGGTGGAGTAAGATTGAATGCCATGACACAATTGATTCCCAAATCGGAATTCCCCTCTCCAAGCATGCCGAATTAAATCACAACCCGTTCATTAATTCAAATTTTGTTTTTTCTTCACACGGCATGAAAAAGGAGGCTTTAAAGAACCGAGAAATTCTCCCAAAACACTGCGAAATTCTTAAAACCATTTCTAGGTTATCTAATTGACCTCGTCCCTGAAAAAACCCATGTTTTATTTTTTTCTAATTTGTTTTCATTTGGCCGAATCGTGTAGTTAAAGTTTTATGTTTTTACTGTTCTATGGTTTTCTGGCAAATGTTGTGGTTGAATTTTTCATTTGCAGGTCTGTTGGTTATGCCGATTGGTTCCTAATCAACTTGGTATTGCGACCATTCTTGATATGTGACATGCAAATACTACAATCCGTATGACACCAATGCATACAAATGTCATAGCCAACCCAGCTACATGTATTAGAAGCAGAGTCAAACTTTGAACAAACAAGACACATGCATGCACTGCAGAAGCCATTCCTCTGTGAGCAAATCTTACATTCACAGTCATCTACAGGCAGTGGACTATGACATGACATGTTTCTACATCTTGATTGTAAGAAGACTTCAACTAGGTCTGAAGTTGGAATGCTGTTAAAAAAAAATCCTGAATCCCAGTCTTTACTGCAAGTAAGATTTCCAACTGAACCCTGTGAGACTACAATAATGCCTCTGATGTCAGATCACTTCTCCTCTGTAGTATCGCCTGAAAAGTTGAGAGTTCTTTGCTCTTTTTGTTGTTTCCTATCAGCTCTCGCAGACACTCCCGCAAATGTTCCAGTGTGAGTTATTTACCAGGCTAATTTTTTTTATTTGTTTTGTTAATAAAATTACATGTTATATATATATATATATATATATATATATATATATATATATATATATATATATATATATTTTAAACAAAACAATTCGTTGCAATTAAAGTTTGTCATTGAACCAAATGAAATGATGAAAATATTGCAAGAGGAGAGCATACTCGAGATTTTTTTTTTTTAGATGTAAGAAATAAGGTCTCCTAATTACACTTCCCCGGCAACGACGCCAAAATTTCTAGTCAATTTAGTGTCCTAAATTGCTCTACATAAATTATCAATTCGGGTATCATAGACTGATGAAGTGTGGTGCACTATATGTGCTTAGTTAACCTTTTTTCTTCGTTGTTTTATAGTTTATGTTGTTTTTGGGGGTTTTGTTTCTTATGCTTAAGGAAATTAATCTAAGAAAGAAAAGTTATGCTTCTAGATGAAATCTATAAATGTTAATGGGCAACTAAATCTAATGACTCTTAATGTTAAAATCTAATTTCTAATGAAAGGAGAAAAGGAAATGAACATGGGATAAAAACAAATCAAAACTTTGAATAGTTAGACTAATCTATGCCGACAAAATATCTATGAAATGAAAGCAAAAATGATAATGCTAGTTTAAAACATTACAAAAACAACTATGATCTACTGTAGGCTCAAATACCATTGAGAACATTCAATATAGGAAGATGTCGAAATCATATTCTTGAAATGGCTTAAGCAATTGAGTATACAATAGATGTGATCTTAAGAAAGCATGGGAAATGAATCTATCATTGCTGCATGAAGAAACACCCAAATTCAGTCCAATTGGAAAATGGTAGAGCCACCTTCTTGAGATGATTTAGCGAGCATAGGAAACATAATCAGTTATGCTAATTTGAAATGGAAAGCAAATACAAAACATGTAAAGGAAAACTAATCTACTGTGTGCTCTAATGCTCCAAGCTCCAAGCACTAATTGGAAAATAGGAGAACTACCTTCTTAGACTATTTGGTTAAGCATAGATTACATAGTTAGATAAATCTACAATTAACTGGTTGAACACACTTGCATGAATGGAAAATCTAAACTATCAAACTTGAAAGCAATAAAATGACATACTTGAATGAAATTAAAGCAAAATTACAAAACAAAATATACTCTACGTTACATTCTAACATGCTCCATGACATGTACTTCACATCTCCTTCCATGTTGAGAACATCAAAGCTTTATTCAAATTCTTCAAAATTACAAAGTACAACAAAGCTCTCCAAAGCTTTCCAAAGCTACCAAAAGAAACTACCAAATGAAGGAGACAGATCTCCTATTTATACAATAAGATGAGAAGTCATCTCGTTAATGAGAGTCCATGAATCTCTCCCTCTACCTCTAAAGTCCTAATGAAAATAGGAAATGATAAGACACATGTTTTTTTAGAGTTTCAATACAAATAGGAAATGTGACACATATCTTCATGATCCCATAATCCTCTCCACTCAAATTCGAATTTGGCCTTAGGGTGCCACATAAAGGTCTTCTAGAAACCTCCTTTTGACCTACACATGTCAACAATCTCAACCCACTTGTTAGGTGTAAGCATATGCACATTATTTTCTAATTTTTAACCACAAATTCACTTAAAAAGGCTAAGAATTAATAAAGTTTGGAAAAACATAAATATGACCCAATGATTATGAAATTGAAATGAATGTAGTGACATGGTAGTGAAATGGAGGTGAAATGGAGGTGATATAATGGACATAATAGTGAAAGTGTAATGGAAATGAATGATAATTTCAAGACCCAACAAACATCAAGTTAATTGCCTAGGCAAAAACCTAATGGTACAAAGGTCAGATTCCAACTGACCATGGGATTAATCAATATTGTTCACGAGACCAAACTTTCCAACCATATGCAATGGTTTTTCAGTCAATCTCAATGACCCAATAGAGTAATTAAAGTCAATCTCTCTGACCATCCCATTGGTCTCTCAATCAAAATAAATGACCCAAGAGTGAGAACTCAACATCAATCTCCCCGACTAACCTACTATTCTCTCAATAGTCAAACACAATGACCCAAGGGAGTAATCAGGATAAAACTCTCAGACCATTCCATTGGTCTCCCATTCAAACTCAATGACCTAAGAGAGTACACAAGGTCCATCTCCTCGACCATAAACAAGGGTATCCTAGTCAATCTCAATGACCAAAGGGAGGAATCCCTATCTCAATATCAAACTCCTTGACTATATAGTTTCTCGGTCCACAACCTAAGGGAGGAATCATGATCTTGATGTCAAAAGAATCAATCTCCCCAACCATATGGTCTCTCATTCAAATGCAATGACCTAAGCAAGAGTACTTAAAATTAGTGTCACCGACCAAGCCTATTGGTCTCTCCATCAAACAAAATGACCTAAGGGATAACTCCAAGCCACAAAACCAACCTCCTCAACCATAAGGTTTCTCGGTCAAACTCAATGATCCAAGGGAGTAACCAAAACAATCTTCCCAACCATAAAACATGGTTTCTCATCCAAGCCCAAGGAATATTATGATGTTATTCAACCAATGATCCCTCTCTCTAAGAGAGGGATTCTCAATCATTATTCTTCTCTCAGGAGCAAACAAACTTCATTGTGGAAAATGGCTTGGTTTGGTAAAAACATCAGCAAGTTGATCATCAACTAAAATGTATTTAAGCCTCACATATATTCTTTGGATAACATCTTGGATATAATGATACTTGATCTCAAGGTGCTTCGGCCTGTCATGAAAAAAAAAGCAAATTCTCAAAATTCTTCACACAAGTTTGGATATATCACAGTGAATTCCAACACCTGACCATCAAACAAATTTCAAAGGAAAAATGCTTCACAATAGGTTGAACAATCAACTATATGCTTAGTTTCAATCGTTCAAAGTGCAACACAGGTTTGCACAATACTCATCCATGATATCCAGGCTAAGACAACATCCAAAAGTTCCCTTCATATCTTCAAAACATCCAACCTAATCAAAATCTACAAATCCATGCATTAGATACTTCAATGAGCCAATCAGAGGGATCAAACAAGTCAGTAATAGAGTGTCGTAACTTCTTAAAATTTGTTAATATATATTTTTTACATCAAAACTACATCCTCAATGGGGTGATCCATATTTCCTTCAACATCCTCAATATCCTCCATACCAAACTCAATTCTATCCATCCTATCCACCTCCACCATAGCCACATCCTCAACCACAACCATATCGAAGGCCCACTCTCACTCAACTACTTGTGAAACCATTTCCAAGCCCCAACAATAAAATGCCTTAGCCCCCTTACAATGTGTTATGAAACCAGCTCACAAAAATATAGAAAATATAGATCAACGCCTTAGAATCAACCTCTTCGAGGGGTCAACCTCCTTTACATTACACAAATGAAAAATTCTTGGATGATACAAATGACAATACCTCCTTTCTATATATAGGAGTCTAAGGGGTCATAATAAATTAGAGCCGACATAACAATAATAATGTAAGGGCACAATAATAACAATAGTGGGCTTTTATGGGGCACAATAATAACAATGTGGGGACTACATAGGCATAAAAATATAATAAGGGGGTTGTACTAATAACAATAAGGGGTTACACTAGTAGTTTAAGGACCTAACATGCCCCTCTCCTTCAAAAAGTGTTGTCCTCAACACTTGAGTAGTTCTTGAGGCTTCTATATAAATTCTTTTCCTCCGATGTGGAATCTTCAACGGATAAGTTCTTCCACTTGATGAGATACTCTGAAATTGATCTATTTCGTAGCTGTCAATTTCTTGGATTTGTGACTGCTTTAGGTTCCAATATGATTTTTCCTTCCTTGTCAAGTTCTCGCAATACTATTTGAACTAGAATCCTATGCAACTTTTGAATGAGTTCCCACTCCTTTGGGAATATGGATATCTGTAAGGCCTGATGTTTGGAGGAACACTTCCTGGAATCAAATGAATAGCATGATCATGATCATGAATAGGTGGGAGGCCTTTGGGAGTCTAAAATACCTTGGAATGATTGTCCAAAATATTTTGGAGATCTGGAGAAATACATGATTTCGATGTGGGATCCTCTAGTGAACATAATTGTGCAATTATGCCCCTTTATTCTTTATTTAGAAGCTTTATCATGCTGTTAGATTTGATTATATTTCCAGGTTTCCCTTCGATACCCCTCAATTCAACTTCCTTTCCTTTCCAAAAAAATTTCAAAAAAAGTTCTTGAAAATTAAAAGCTATCATACCCAAAGATTGTAGCCATTGGACTCCTAGTAAAACATCAGCACCACCCATTGGAATGGAAAGCATTGGGCTATTCAATACATATTCTCCCATGAATAGCTTGATATTATGGCACTTTCCAGAGCACTTTATGGTTCCTCCACTTGCAACCATCACTTGAAACTCTGGTGCTGGATATAGGAATCAATTCAATTCCTTGGCTATCTTACAATGAATAAAATTATGGGTACTGCCTGAATTAATCAAAACTATTACCTTTTTCTTCTTGATATGTCTTTCTATCTTGATAGTTTGAGGAGTGGTAATTTCTTCCAATGCATTACAAGATATGGCCGGATTCATTTCTTGATGCTCGATGTGATCTTTCACTTCTTGAACATTTTTCTTCTTGATATGTCCTCCTACCTTGATAGTTTGAGGAGTGGTAATTCTGGCCAATGCATTACAAGATATGGTCAGATTCATTTCTTCTTTCTCGATGTGATCTTTCACGTCTATATCTTTTTCTTCATGATATGTCCTTCTATCTTGAGAGTTTGAGGAGTGGTAATTCTTGCCAATGCGTTACAAGATATGGCCAGATTCATTTCTTCTTTCTCTGGGGTTGATTCCTCATTTATATCATCTTCTTTTGATGTTTCTTGATCCTTTTCTTCCTCTTCTTCACAATCAATGTAGAATAATTTCTTCTCAGCACACTTATGACCTTTAATGTATTTGTTATCACAATTGTAACTAAGTCCTTTTGCTCTTTTTTCTTCCAATTGTTGTGGTGTCACGCTTGTAGGTTGTGGAAGGCTAGGAGAAACAACACTTCCATCTTTATAGTTGTGAGGGGTAGAATTCCTTGTTGCCATCATTTTGCTTTCCAGTTTTCTTGCCAACCTGAATTCCTTCTCTAATGAATCAGGTTCCCAAAGACGAACCTCATGTTGAATGTTATCCTTTAAAGTACCTATGGAGACATCAATCCTCTGCTTCTTTGGAATATCATTTTCACTTATATTCAATTTTTGAAAGTCCTCAATGTTCTCTTCCATTGAACACTTTTGTTGGAGATTTATCACTTGGCTAAAGAAGGTGTTTCTCTTTGTATCCTCATGATGTGCTATCATTTCCTTCACGAAAAGTGACCACGTAACAAGTGGTTTACAAGAACAAAGCCCTTTATACCATAAAAATTGATCCGGTTCTAAATATGAAGATGCAATACCTACCTTTTGTAACAATGGTATGCCATGCAGATCAAAATATTTCTCCATCTGTAGTATCCAATTTACTGGATCCTTGCCATCAAATTTCTTGATCTCACTTTTTCTTGATTTTAGGAGCTCGATCTTGAAACGATTGTAACTCTGTAATTTCAGATTTCCAAGTTCTGAAATTCCATCCTACAGTAGCCCTTTGAGTCCTCTTTCTAACCCCGAATATCTGATCAAGATTAGATTATGTAAGGTAGCGTTATGTCAAATCTCCCACGATGCCTGGATTATAGACTAGTTCAGTAAAGTAAACTTGTACGAAGTGCCACGTGTCACTATTTCAACCTTAGGACCTGAAACCGGTACATAGAAAACTACAGTCCGTCCTCATTCTACAACTTCTTACAAAATTTCAATTTGATTGTCGGAGAGAAATTTATGACGATTTTCCCAAGGTCACCTATTTAGGATGTAATTCGGGAGCTTGTAGAAATCCTAAATGTCTCAGATTATATCTCCGAAAATGTAGCGAAACAAGATCTGAAATTTAGACCCGTGCTTCACAACGACTTCGGTTCAAATGGGTTTTAATTTCAGAGTCTGAACCTTCGTAAAACAAATATTATAGTGAAAATTCCACGATGACATGTTTGCTATGAAATTCTAGAGCTTGCAAAAAGCCTAACTTCCTAAGATCATATCTCCAAAAATATAGTGAGAAAAGATTTGAAATTTAGGCCTGAGGTTCCATGCAAGTTCGTCTCAAAGGGTTTTTTTTTTTCACTTCTCAAACGTTGCAAAAAAAAAGTTATAGCGAAAATGCCACGATGGCCTATTTGGAGCAGCAAAACCCTGGAATCCAAAGCTCTGATACCAAATGTTATGAAACCAGCTCAAGAAAAGATAGATCAATGCCTTAGAATTCAGCCTCTTCGAGGGGGCAACCTCCTTTACATTACACAAATGAACAATTCTTGGATGATACAAATGACAAGACCTCCTTTCTATATATAGGAGTCTAAGGGGTCATAATAAATCTGAGCCGACATAACAATAATAATGTAAGGGCACAATAATAACAATAGTGGGCTTTTATGGGGCACAATAATAACAATATGGGGACTACATGGGCATAACAATATAATAAGGGGGTTGTACTAATAACAATAAAGGGTTACATTAGTAGTATAGGAACCTAACACAATGCTAAGATGAAAAATCTCCAAAAAGATCCTCTTGATCTAAATGGTATTATTGAGATCAAGAAGAGTATTGAAAAAAAGAGACTCTCCTGATGTCATTAAAGAACAACATCCAAAAGAAGAATATATAGAAGAATCATGTGCTACATTTGATGGGGAGCAACCATTGGAGCTTGAGATTGAATTTTTTTTGTTATGCTTATCATCATGTCCTTTATGTCTTCAAGGGACTAATTAGAAAATAGTAGAAGATTTGAATGACATGGAATAAGGCATACAAAATGATCAAGATGAGAAAGTGTGCCAAGAGAATCACAACTATATTAAAATTTGGTTCCTGAAAATCACTAAGGAGGAGCACCATTCTCTTCAACAATGTTTGGCATCATCAAAATTAAAGTAGTCGGCCTCTCATATTAGGTACATGTCAAAGCATATATTTCGAGCCTACACATGAGTTTAGCTGTCATCTTGTTATACACATGGCTCCATTGGAACTATTCATATACTTTAAAGAGTTTTTTTTTTTTTTTTTTTTTTTTTTTTTTTTTTTTTTTCATGTAGAGTAGGATAGAGGAATAAAAAAAATAAGAGGAAAAAAATAAAATCTCAAGTAAAAACCTTCTTTAGGGCGTCTGAGATTAATTCATTGATTGAAAACTTCCATGAGGTAGTCAATGGGTTGGAAAAAATAGAAGAAAAAAATAAGATCCTAGGTGAAAACCTCTTCTGATGCACCTAGGAAAACTTGTTGGTTGAAAGCCTCACTGAGGTAGCTAATAAGCCTAGTGAAAAAGAGAAAATAAAAAAGAAAAAAGGATAAAATAAAAATATACATAGGAAATGTCCTTCTAAATAGGTCAATTTGCATATTTGGCTCCAATCCAAATGCATGCATCTCCAAAATAACTAGTAAGCTTCACCACATCACTCTCATCCATTTTCTAATTGTCCACATCCTTCATTGATAATTTCCAAGTATTTTCCATTCATTTTCCTCGTTGTCCTGAAGTGCTAAAGGAAAGTTCTATTTTGCTACAGGATTGTCAAATACACAGGGCATAAATTATTTTGACCATATATCAAAAACCATGCATCTTTTTGCTAAGTTGTTTCATGGGGAGATGCATAAGGATGATGGTAACATGCTCAAGAAATTTCAGCAAATTCCAGTGCATACCTTTTGAGAAATTGACCACCACCACCTACAACCATTTCCCATTTTTATCAAGATTCGTGCATCCATTGGCCAAGTTTTTTTTATGGGGAGATGCATAAGGATTATAGTAACATGCTAAAAAAACCAGGTGAATCTAATCTACCGTTTAAGAGATATGGGTTAAACAAGTTTTCTATAGGATTGTTCTACAACTGTTACATGATTTTCTAGATTTTCTACAACATTGTGATCGACGTAGAGAGAGGGACCATATCTTATGATTTCCTTGGGGGGATGAAGAAAATAAGTCCACCACACCACTATCATCCATCCACTTTATTATTCGTCATCATCCACATTTATTCCACTTACCATCCAAAAAAAAACCTAGCCCTTCACCTACTTTCCATCCATCTCCATCACACAAAACACTCCCTATCCAGTATCAAAAAAGTTCTCATGAATTATCAAGAATTTTTAAAAGCAACACTCTTTGAAAAGTGTGATCCTAATGGGTCTATGTGATTGCTATAGGAAGACACACAGTCCTATAGTAGTCTGCATGAACCCTACAGGATCACATCTGAAGCATCAGGTCGATATTTTTGAGCATTATGAATTCCAGGAGGCTCCAACATTAGTCCTTAACAGGCACAAGATCCCATCAATGGAGGCACATGTTTTCTAATCAACAGAGTCAAATAAATTCAATCAACAATGATCATTACAAATAATTCTTCAAGATTGAGAATGGATCAACATAGACAACAAATTGAACCTTAAAGGGAACTCATGCAGTCTCATCCATATTCCAACAATATTATGCAAACATCAAATGATAGAATCATCAGCTGCAACACATCAACATGAGCATCATTAGGTAGGCTCAAGTATGCACACTCCTAACCGTTCCTTTCGAACACATCTTAGTTTAATAAGTGTTATCAATGCATGAGAAAAAGGTTTTATAAACTAAGTATGGATTAGTGGTCTCGGCCAGCTTTGAAGTTAATTGTAGTTATCTTCTTTCATCAATCACATGCATGAAAAAACAAAAGAAGGTGATGACTACGAAGGGTTGGCCAATGTGGTAGGTGGGGGCCAGCACACTGAGCCAATCACCCAACCACCAATAACTAAAGTGTGCTAGAGCCTCCTTTAGCACATAAAAAATATTATTTTAAACTAAGGAGTCCCACCTACTTGAGTTATTTCTTTCATAGATTGTTGTAGATGGGCTACAGGGCCTGGAAATTGCTGCTACAAGATTAAAAAAAACTGCTACAGGATAAGACAATGTGCTACAAGATCATTTCCAGGTGCAACAAGAAAGTTCAGTGTGCTGCAAAAGAGCCCAATTTTGGGCAATTTCACCCCCAAACCATAGGATTATAAGGCTAAAATCCAAAGGAAGGGTAAGTACATATTTCTCATTGCAATATGCGAACAAGAAGCCTACAATTTTTTTTGTTTTTTGTTTTTGTTGTTGTTTTTTTTGTTTTTCTTCAACAATATTTCTTTGTGGGAATTTTTTGACAAAATTTGTTAGGAAACCAACTCACAAAAAGATAGAAAAGATAGATCAACGCCTTAGAATTTAGCCTCTTTGAGGGGGAAACCTCCTTTACATTACACAAATGACTAAACCCCCCTTCTATATATAGGAGTCTAAGGGGTCACACTATAATCAAGCCAACATAACAATAATAACATAAGGGCACAAAAATGACAATAGTGGGTTTCTATGGGGCATACTAATAACAATATAGGGACAATAGGGGCACAATAATAACAATAAGGGATACAATGACAATAGTAATGGGGGAATCACTAGTATTATAGGGGCCTAACAAAAGTTTAGGGATGGAACAAATGAAATGTGGATGTTTCCCTTGAATTGTGCCTGATAACAAAGGGAATTGTGGTTGTTTTGAGGTGAACATAAATCAACCTTCCTTCAAGAAATATAAGCAAACTATTATTTTTACCCCTACCTCAAAAACCCTCATTACACATAAATCTATCAAACTTGTAGCAGAAACATAGAATTGCCTTACCAACTTTGGAAAGTTATATTAAAGACTATGGGGGTGGATTTAACCGTAGAGAGCTCACAACCAGGAATAAGAATGATAAGAATAAGCTAATAGAGATGTAAAAGAGGGAGATAAAAATAAAAAGAAAAAGTCAAGGAAGAAGGAGAGGAAGAGGCATAAAATGTGCTTAAAAAAACCAAAACAACAATGCCTAAGAAATACCAAATCAAGCCTACTCCAGAGTCCATTAGGTAATCATCTACGCCAAAAAAGGAGAATAAGAAGGGATCAAAAGGAAAGTAGGCATTCACCATCAAAATAGCTAATGAAAATTAAACCATAGTGATGAAAGAGGTTTTCCAAGAGGTGTATGATCTCTTCCAGCTTATGTCCAAGGCCTAAAAGATGTTGTAGAAGGGTAAGAAGGAAAAAATAGGCTTAAGGGGAAATTCTGGTCAATTTCTGATGGATTTTGTAAGGTGCTACAAGATTTTATAGGTCTTCTAGAAGATGCTACATGATGCTCTGTATTGCTACAATATTGCATTCAAGTGTGTTTTAAGGGTTCCAAAGGTTTCCAAATGGTTGAAAAAGGTATCATGAGGTTGGGAAAGGATGTAGAAGACCTTTCCAAGCCTATACCTTGTTAGGAGCCCATATTGCACAAGAGGGAGAAGGAAGAAGAATAATATCAAGCAAAACTGTGACTTTTCTATGCATAGATAGTTTGGAAGTATGAGTGAAAATGAAATTAGGGTTTGAAGGGAGAAGGTGTGAATGCAATGAAGATGATGCCACTTTGACCTACAAGCCAACAAAGTTCACTTGCAAAGAGAAAAAATATGTTTTTGTGCTTGAAATACTGCTAAACAAATGCATGAAAAGAACAACTATATTTTTGTGCTTGTCCTTGTAGACCCTACAACCAAGCTTCTTAAGAGAAAGGATTGAGAAATGTATAAGAGAGAGGCTACCAGGGCAAGGAATGAGGTACAATTAGGTGGTTAAGTTTCTCAAAGGATGAACAACATTTTTATTAGGGGGTATGATGGGCCTCCAAATTAGATACAAATTAAGGCCCATCTGACCATCCTTTAGCACATTTAACCTCTCTCTTTGCATTTGATAACATCTTTTTGAGCTATAATGTGTTCATTAGGAAGGTTTAGAAATAATTTCATATTATGTGCCTAATATTATTTATTTTTGCAGAATATTGAGTAAATTATGAATGAGAGAATTTAGGGACTTGTTCCCTACCATAGGATGCTACAGGATGGACCAATAAATGAATAAAATATCATGAAATCATTGACATATTCTAGAGCTCCATTGATTGAGAAAATATAGGAATGTGTTCCCTGTCATTAAATGAAGATTCGTACTATTGGAAACCAAATCCAATTTTTTAGGGATTTTGGAGGGGAAAGTTGTCTGCTTTCAAGGAGAATGCTTCCCCATCAATTTTTACAAGTACCAATTCGAATTTTCCTCTAGGGGCATGTATTTCTTAGTCTTATTGTGGAGAAAAAAATGTTATTTAGCAGCTCTACTTTCATTTCTAGTAGGCATGTACTTGGATTGATTCAAATAATGAAGTTTGGTCTCATTTTTAGCTTCTAAAGCTTGGTTTCCTTCATAGGACTTTGAGCCCTGTTGTACAATTTCTTTATCTTCTTTGAATGTTTTTTTTTGGTCAAGTAAGAATGGAGCCTTTTATTAACCATACAAGTACTTTACATATGTTACACGTATTTTCAAGTGCAAAGACCCAAACAAGAACCAGCCTGTTGTGGGAATGCCATCAATAGGAAAAGCAAAACCCAAGATCAAACCAATTCTCACGGATTTCCAAAAACTTTTAAACAAGAAGGAGTGTTAAACTCCCAAGGGCTCTTTGTCATCCACTGACAACTTTAGAGCTTCTGCTAAGCTAACAGACCCCTCCAAAAGTCGCAGAGTTCTGCTAAACTTCCACTAATCTAGACCCGACGATAACACAAACCACAGTTTAAAAAAGTTTGAGATCCGCCCTTCAAAAGATTCGTTGGCACTTCTACACCGTTCATCTATTCAAGATCCAACAGTCACAACACTTCCCGACTTCAAAACATGCTTCTCGTCTGTCAACCATTGATCTCTCTCCACCAGATCTAACGGCTCACATGTATTTCGGCCGGTTAACTTGAATGTTTTCACTTACATATGCTATTCTTGTTTTTCCTATTTCTGCATTTAGTATTCATGCTTCATTTGTTGTAGGTTATATTGGTTAAATGATTGAAGTGAGTTGTTTTTCAGGTTATTTATGAAGTCACAAGCATGATGCATATTTAGAAAAACCTTGCAAATTCATATCCATGATTGATCTACTTGGATTGGTTTACTAGTTCACAATTTTGGAATTTTTGGAAGTATCATGTAGCAAAATAATAGTAATTTTCTGCTAATATTTAGCACGTGTCAATGAGCTTATTTCAAGTTGATTCCACTTGGATTAGAGCTTTAAAACATCCACATTAATAACAAAATTTACCCCACAACATGTGCACTTGATTAGCCCAGGCATTTGGGCACTTAGATCAACCTACTAGTTCATTGCTTTGAAATATATGGTTTCTAGTAGCAATTTTCTGCTATTTTTTAACACATTTTAACGAGGCTATTTTGAGTTGATTCCACTTGGATTTAGTTCTAAAAACATTCTACTTAATAAAAAATATTCCTCATAGAATTTTCACTTGATCAGGGTAGGCATTTGATAGGTTAACTAGCTCACTAATTCTTGAATTTTCGGTTTTTAGAGTAGTAATTTTCTGTTATTTTTTAGTAGATGTTAAAAGGGGTATTTTTGAGTGACTCCACTTGGGTTGGATTCCCAGGACATCCTACTTAACAAAAAAAATTGTCCAATCTCATTTGCATTTTATTTTCTTGAGCATACGACAAGTTAACTCGACAAATAACAATATTGTACCAATCGTGTAGCAATTTGTTTTGGAGATCTTCCATGCCCAAATTCACTCCAAATTCATGGTGGAAGTAGATTTATAACCTATGAATGTTTTGAGACCACTTTTGATGAGTTGAGGCTTCATTAAGTCATCCTTTAGCTCTTACATTACTTGCTTCTTGAATGTTGATTTTTGCAATTAGTCTAGATTTCCTTTCCGCAAATTACTTTAAGCGAAGTGTGCTTTCCTTCTTGCAAAAGTAATATAGGACTTTTCTTTCCTGCAAAATAGAATAGATTTCCTTTAATGCCATTTATTTCCCACCAATATAGATTAGATTTTCTTGGTTTTCATTGTGCTTTACATTTTTGTAAATATAATATATTTCCTTTATGTCATTTACTTTCTAGCAAAAGTAGAATAGGTTTGCTTCTTGTTATTTACCTTTTGCAACTTAGGATTGGTGGCTTACCTAGATCTTTATTCATTTGAAGTTGTTTCATTGCCTTCTTTCACTTGCATCAAAAGGAGTTAGATTATGAAGAGGAAGGTGTCTATTGCACATACAGTTGTGCCAACCCCTCTTAAGTTTGTACGAACCCCGGGTTAATAATTTAAGTTGGTAGCCTTGGAAGTTGCAATGCTCTGTTGCAATACTTGGGATCATCAATTAAAAATACCCCAAAACATAATAAAAAATAATCATGCAACAAAATGAACTTTTTAGGGTGCATTCTGCAAAATGCACCATTTTGATTCTATAAATTGCACTTTTATGGTTGTGACAAAATGTACCTTCTAGCATGCCTTTAATCCCCAAAAGAAACAATTTTTGGTCAGTCCAACATGACTTGAGCTCGTGATCTCCAAAACATTTATAGAACCAAACCACTTATCCGCCAATGTGATGTGTCGCAATAACCAACAAATTCATTGTTGTTTTAAGAAACATTCAACTATGTCTTGTTAATAATGTCAAAAGAATAAGCTTTTAGGCTTAATTAGATTTGCCTTGGGTGGACTTGATCTCGTAACCCATATGCCAATAGTGCCTTTGGGCCTTCAATATAATTATTGTGCCTTTAGATCAATATGACGATTGTAACCATTATAATGAACATGCCTTCATCTCTCTAATGCAAGCAATATAATGACTATGCCTTCGAGCCTCCAACATAATGATTATGCCTTCAGACCAATATGACGATTATAACCAATATAATTACTATGCCATCTGGCCTCCAATGTAATGACTGTGCCTTCAGAAAAATATGACAATAGTGGCTTAAGGCCTCAAATGGAATCAATATAATGATTGTTCATTACTTCCTTTAGCCTTCAACCAGACCATGAAACAATTATGCTAATAGTGCCAAGAACCTTCATGAACCAATAGTGTAATGGATATGCTAGCTAATGCCTTAGTGCCTTCGACTTTGATGAACTAATAATGCAATTAGGCCACACAAATAAATATGTCAATAGTTCCTTCCTAGCCTCAGTGCCTACAACCTTCATAAAATAATAGTGTAATGGATATCCCAATGAGTGCCTTAGTGCTTTCGACCTTCATGAACCAATAATGCAATTTAGCCACACAAACAAATATGTCAATAATGCCTTCCATGGTTTAGTGCCTTTTACCTTTATGAACCAATAGAGTAATCAAACCATACAAACAAATAATGACTTTGGGTAACGCAAACATCACATAATGCTAGAGAACCTTTGAGCCTCCAAAAAATTATGCCAAACAATTCCTTTGGGCAACTTTGGTGCTCCAACCAACCAAAGCCCCCTTCAAGCTTCTCTACTTCCTATAAATGTATCGATGATTGCTCATTTCTTTTGGCACCATGAACACACACACACATCTGTGTGTGTGTGTGGGTGCTTCCCTGATCTGACACAAATCTGAAGATTCAAGCCGACATAAGTTTAACTTTGGTGTTTAAGTCCTCGTGTGACCCAAACCTAGGGGTCCATAGTCAAATTGACACTGCCATCAACATGACATCATCGCTGCCACATAACGCTCCCGGAGAGGTGTCGTGTGTCACCCAAAATTCACCCTATTAGCTAACCAAATCTGCCAAATGAACATGCCATCCGCCCCTTTGTCCTGTTGCCACATCATTGTGCCCATATCATCGTGTGTTTCCACATCATCATGTCCATGTCAATACTGAGATCTTGTCATATGCTTCCACGTGTCACTATGTTGCCAACTTATCATGTCCATGTTATCATTAGTCTTATGTTGCCACATGTCACTGTGTGGTTGGTCCACCTACATTCCTGTGTGACACGTCCACATGTCAGGGTGTTTTTGACCTCTATAAAAAATCATGCAAGTATGCACAAAATCTACCAAATGTTAAAACAAAGATCATCTCTCACCGCCAGATCTACCCAAGTTGCACAAACTTTAACCTATTAGAAATCATGGAAGCTGGGTGCTAAGCACTGCCGATTGTCTAAGGATACATAAATTTGTTCTGAAACTTGCATGGCCTTTAACGAATTTGGGGTTTGACCCCTTTTCACCCTTTTGTCCAATGTGATCTTTCAAACTAACATTCTTCTCATTTGGGAAGAGTTTGGAAAAGTGTGATATACCATTGGAAAGGTCTTGGAGAGGACTATCCAACCATACCATTTATGGATTCATTTGAACAACATTTATTCGATAAAACATTAATAAATGTTGATCCAATTTGACATCATTTGATGTGATTTTATCAATCCATTGGACTATCTAGTGTGAATGGAATATCATACTACTTCCTTTGACATCAATGACACTGGTTGTCATCAACGACAACATTATGTCCAACAACTTTCTTTGGTGCAAAAGATGAAGCTTGTGCAACCTTAGGTTTCTAACTAGAGACTTCAACTTATTTTAAAATGAGAGCTTATTTTGGGAGTTAAATAATTTGGTTTCTTATGCCCTTTCTCATCTTGAGACTATCATGCAATGTTAGTTTTCATGGGGGTTTTGGTGAATCTACCCTGTTTATCTCTAGTTTTGGGCATGAAATATTAAAAATTCATTTTATCTAAACTATTTGTAAATGAAGCTCGTTATGTTAATCTACTAAGAAAGAATTTTTCTATGCTAAAACAAACAATAAAAAAGATCATACAATAAAATAATGGTAGTACTATTAGAAGTTGACTATACTATTGAAAATTATCTAATAATGTTGGCAACAAAAAAAGGCGGGCCTTTCAATTACCTTTTTAATTGTGTAGAAAGACAACCAAAATTTTGTTCATTTAATTTTCAATTTGAGGTTCATATGGAACTTTTGAACCATCATGCACCATTTGTGCTAGTACAATATGAAGTTGTAGTAACCTAAATGAGTGTCATAGATCAGCATATTAGGGTGTTTTCACAATTCACCAAGGGAAATCTACCAATCCAATCCTCACTTGCAAGAAAGTAAATCACTTAAGCATATAAGGTTCGCAAATAACATTTTTTCACTTGACTATCGTGCTATTACAACTAGAATGGAGTTACAACACTCTTCCTTGGAGTTGCAACAAAAATCTTGATTGAGTTGCAACAACCAATGTGTGGTGTGATTCGGAGCAGCGATAAGAGTCAAGAAATATTTACAATATTAAAGAGGTGAGAGTTGTATAAATGGGGAATTGAGAGTGGTAATAGAGAGCTGAGAGCCATAGTGGTGGGAGGTTGCAACAATAGAGTTGCAACACAAGTGGCAACAAATCGTACATGGGAGTTGCAACAGTTGTGTCCCATGGAGAGTTGTAAAAACTACTAAGAGAGTTGTAGCACTTGTTGTTGGAAGGTACCTATGCAACTTTGTTCTTGCATACTAATGTTAGAACCAAAAGTAGTAATCTCCTAAAAATGCATAAGAATGCACAATCATGGAAGAAAAGGGTATCATAATGAAATGGAAATAGGAAAAAGGTATATAAAAAGGTATTGGATGACTGATAAAAATATGTCAATTTGAGCACTCGTGTGTGCCTTAATAACCCTCATCAATATGGAAGGGCCCCACTTCATCTTCCACCTAACATTGCCATTACTTTCACTTGGCACATCCAATTTTGGTCAGACTTATGGAATTGTTAAAAATACCAATGTACTATAATCCAAAATTTTAGAGTCAAAAGGGATAAAATTTCATAGATATTTTAGGACAAAGTTCAGTCACCTAGATAGTCTAGAAATTAGGGTTTTGAAGGGCACACAACTTACAATTGGCATTACTTTGTATTAGAAGGTCTATTTTTGGTGATTCAAAAATTGTTATAAAGGGGAGAAAGAGGAGAATTTTTATTTTCTCACATGGATCCTAAGGGAGATTCAAAATATATTTCACTAACTAAATCTCTAAAGATCTCTACCATTTCACCATATTGAAGAGTTGGAAAATAAATTAGAAAAAAATGAATGAAAATAAGGAAAACATGGAAAATAATATGGAGGATATAGAAAAGAAGATGGGAGAAAATATGGAATATTTGAAAAAGTCCATGTCTACAATTCTTATACTTATCGTAGGAGAGAGGCTCTCTAAACGAGACATCAAGATGTAAGGAAATCATAAAAATGTGGAGGAAATAAATATTGGGTCCCAAAATCGTGTTTTTTTGTAACCTAAAGATCCACATAATCAATGATTCAATGCAACATCAAGCAACTACATCATTTTGGAGATCAATGTGAGGATGTTTGATGTTAATGATCCTATAACGTGGATATTCAAAATGGAGAAATACATTTATCTACACCAAGTGTCAGCCCTACAAAAGGTAACTATTGTATCCTTGTATTTATAATTATATCAATTTGCATGGTATTGATGGTTTTGTGAAAAGAAAAAGGATTCTAGTATCTTGGTTCATTTTTATGGTTGGATTGGTAGCATGTTATGGGAATATTAAGAGTATTATATTCTTTAGTCAATTGGAAAATCTTTGGTAAAGAGGTCTGATTACAGAGCAAATTCAACAATTTCAAAATTTTAGCCTGGAGATAAAGAAAAATCTAAAGGACCTTTTTTAGACTTATTTATGGAACTTTAGGAAAAAATCCAACATGAGGTGTGTCTCTTTGAATTTAAATCCCTAAAGCATGTTTTGAGTCTAGCATTGAGAGTTAAAATTAAAAATAGGATATTAGGAGATTGGTCACTAAAATTTATATAGGACAACATGCTTCCTCTCCTAATGTCACTTAACCTACAACGTTGACACCTCAACAAATGTATGAAAGAAGATAAAATGGACTATGTTTCAATTATGACAACAAATGTAGTAAAGGGTATGAATGTATTCATAAGAAATTATTCTACATAGAATATGACGAGGAAGAAGATCAAGAATAAGAACTGCCAAAAGATTTAGAGAGAGAAGATATTACTTTAACGGCATATTGTTATGCATTGGTTGGCATCAATACTCCTTAAACCCTCAATATAGAAGGAAATATCAAAAAGAAAAAGGTAATAGTGTTAATTGATTCAGGTAGCACCCATAAATTTATCAATTACAAATTAGAAAATCTTCTCATTTGGTTTGTCTTTACAACACCCAAATTTCAAGTAATGAATTTAGTTGGAGGTACAATAAATTCTTTAGGGAAGTGTCATAATATTAAGCTAAATATACATAAGCATTTATTGGATAGTTTCATTATTGAAATCTAAATGGGTCTTATTGATGTTGTATCAAGGGTCCAATGGTTAGAATCATTGGGAACAATGACCGTTAATTTTCGTGAGATTTTCCTCAGAAAGAAATAAAATTAAGATTAGAGGAATCCAAGGGAAACCCTCTATAGTAATAAGCTCCAACAACATGATAAAATTACTCAAAAAGGGGCATCATGGTGTAATTGAACAATTGTGCTTAATAGATGTTCAAATATGTATATCCTCTACTCATGTGGATCTTCAAAAAGGTATCAACAATCATTACGAAGATATTTGGAGATGTTTCTAAGGGTCTTCCACTTGCTCGAAATCATGAACATGCTATTAATTTGCAACTTGGGAGTGCACCACATAACATTAAGCCTTGAATGTATCCATATGCACAAAAGAGTGAGGTTGAGCATATGATTCAAGATATGTTAATATAATTCAACTTAGCTAGGGTGCTTTCTCTTCACTAGTGGTGATGGTTATAAAAGAGGACGACTGATGGTGTATGTGTCCAAATTATAGACAAGTCAACAAAATAACCATCAAATATAAGTTTCCTATTCATGTTATTGATGAATTATTAGATGAATTACATGGAATAGTTTTCTTTACAAAGTTGGATCTTTGTTTGGGATATCGTCAAATCCAAAAGAGGCAAGAAGACATTCCTAAAACAACCTTCAAAACACATGAAGGTCATTATGAGTTTTTGGTTATGCTAATTGGACTTATTAATACACCTTCAACATTTCAAAGCTTGATGGATTATCTTTTCAAACCCTTACTTAAAATTTTTGTGCTCGTATTTTGCGATGACATACTAATCGACAATTAATCTTGGGAAGAGTATGTACAACATTTTGATGGGGTCCTAAAAATATTGGAAGAGAAACAATTGCACGAAAAATTCTTCTAGGTGTGCATTTGGGGTTTAAGTGGAATTATTTGGGTCATATTGCATCTCATGAAGGTGTCAAAGTGGACCTTAAAGAAATTAGAGCTACGATAGAATGGCCAATCCACAAACATTGAAGAAACTTAGAGGATTCTTGGGACTCATAAGATATTACTGCTATTGTCAAGAATTATGGTCAAATAACAACACCTCTAATGAAATTATTAAGGAAGGAAGCATTTTCTTTGACTCAAAATGAAACCAAAGCCTTTAAAATACTTAATAAGATTGTGTACAACTCCTATCCTAACCACACCTAACTTCACAAAAACCTTTGTTGTGGAGTGATGCCTCAAGCCATGGAATTGGTGTAGTTTTAATGCAAGAAGGAAGGCCCCTTGGCTTTGAAAGTATGCAACTTAAAAGAAAGAAATCGTTTAGCTGCATTTATGAAAAATGAATGTTGTCCATTTTACACGTAATTAAAAAATGGTGCCCTTACCTAATAGGAAGATACATCAAAGAAATAATAGATAATTATAGATTGAAGTACTTCTTAAAGCAATGATTATTGTGAGAAAAGAAACAAAAATGGGTTATAAAGATGTTAGGTTATGAATTTGAAATTATCTACAAAAAAGGAAAACGTAACATGGTGGAAGTTTTACTTTTAAGGAAAGAAGAAGAAACAAAATGTTTTCTATGTGTTATTGCTATCCTACAATGTAAGTGGGTGGATAAAACAAGGACAAATATGAAGGAAGATCAAAAGGCATGCAATATCACTCAATAAATACAAGAGGAACCAAGTGCATTAGATAAATTTTTGTGAAAGAATGATTTAATGTGGCATCAAGATCATTTATATTTATATAAGAAATCCTAGTTCAAACAAAATGTCCTTTTGTAATTGCATATTTCTCCTATAGGAATAAATTTAGGTTCTTGAAACCACAATGCTAAGAAGGTTTTGTCTTAAGAAGGTCTTAAAGCTAACATTCATAATTTTTTTGTTGAATTTGTAGTATGTCAATAGAATCAAGGAGAAACAATCAAGACCTCGGGTCTCCTACAACCATTAGCTATACCAAGTCAACATCGGGAATAAGTTTTAATAGATTTTATTATAGGTTTACCCAAATATAGAGAAAACAATGTTGTGATGATATTATTAGATTGTATGACAATGTATGCCATTTTTTTTCTTTCTTACTCACTGGTTTAAAGCAAGTGCAATGGTATCAACATCCATGAAAACAATACAAGGGCTACATGAAATCCTAAAGATTATTGTGAATGAAAAAGATCCAATTTTCATTGGCATTTTTTTGGATTGAATTATTTTCTTGTTTGGGTACTCCTTTGGCTCACAACTCATCTTAATATCCTTAACCCAATGGACAAACTATGATTGAAAATAAACATTTAGAAGGATATCTTTGTTGATTTTCATTTGATAAATGGACACAATGGGTCAAGTGGTTTCCTTCAGAAGACTGATAGTGCAACACACCCTTCCACACTTCATAAAATAATTCCCCAATAATGGAACTTTATGGATATCATCCCCCATCCATCATATGACCCTTGAAAGGAACTACAAAGGTTCAAGTAGTGGAGGACGACATAGGGCGCCAACAAGAGGTTCTCAAACTATTAATGGACAACTTGGTTATATCACAAACCAATATGAAATAATAAAAACATCAACATCGCAATGAAAGAGAATTTGAAGTGGGGGACTCGGTATTTTTAATGATACAACCATATAAATAGAGGTCCCTCAAGCAACAAAATTAAGATAGTAAATCAACACCCAAGTATTATGACCCCTATAAGGTGTTACAAAGGATTAGAAGCATCGCTTACAAATTGGAATTGCATCCATATTCACATGTATAGCCAATGTTTCATGTTTCTTTCTTAAAGAAGGTAATCAGTGACAAGATCCCAATCCAAACTATTTTACCATAGATTAATAAAGAAGGAAAAGTCATAATAGAACTAGAAACAATCCTTTAAACAAGAATTAAGAAGCAGTGAAATCAAACAATTACTGAGTACCTAATCAAATGGAAGAACCTACGACATGGGAGGATGATTTATTCATGTATAAATACCAACAATTATTCAAGTGTTTAGTATAACACTTGCTTGAAGTGGTAGGGAATGTTAAGCCTAAAATCCCTTATATATATATAGATAGATATTGAATTATTACATTTCTAGAAATGTAATAATTCAATATATATAGCTTAATAAGGATACCTAGCCTAGTATTATTTCATATTCTCTTATACGTTGTATTCATTGTAAAAGGAGCTTTCCCACTCAAAGTGAATTATATTCATTTACTTTTTATCATTCTCAAGATATTTTCTTCATAACAATTTCTATATCTCTCTCTCGAAACCTTGCTCCCCCTTCCTCACTATTTCTTTCTCCTTCTCCCCCCCTTCACTACTACTATCTCCTCTCTCTCTCTCTCTCTCTATACCTCACTACCATGACACTCCCCCCTCTCTAACTCCACCACTTCTTTTTCTCTCCTCCCCCTCCTCTCTATGTTCCCCACTCCCCTTTTTCACTCTATCCCTCCCTCCCTTCCTCTCTCTCACACTCTCTCACCCACCCCCCTCTCTCCCCTTATCTCTCTCTCTCTACTCCTCACTCCTCCCTTTCACTATCTTCTCTCACCACTCGCTATCTCTCTCCCCCTACCACTCTCACTCTTCCTCACCATGTGTTTTGTAAGTTAGTTGCATCATATATAGGGTCAAGATTATGAACTTAGTGGTTTTAGCTACATATATATGTAAACATCCCTAGGCGCAAATAATTAGCAATTAGGGCAATGTTTAACTGCCTCAATGAAATCGTCAAAGAGATAAGGCAAAAAGTAGTCGATGCACATGATTTTCCAAGCAACGACCATTCCTGGGAGCTAACTGCCACAAGAACCAATATGGTAAGCATTAAGCACTTGCTTAATTTTAGCATGAGTAAGACAATAACATAGAATGGTATAAACACCATGAAGATAAAGGTCATCACCTAGAATAAGGTAGCGATGGGATTGGTGATGAATACATCGTTGATCATCACAGGTTATATGAGGTGTAAATTTTTGGTTTCTAAAATACGTGAGGATATCACCATACCATGGGTCATAAAATGATATGGTGAATAGATGTTCATCTAGAAGGTCATCATTTAAGGGAAGGTATTGCACAATTATGGGAAATTCATAAATGAACTCAACAAGGGTCAAGCCTTTCTTATTTTTGGGTGTCATAAATTCCAAGTCAATTTCTTGGGGGATAGCGATCCAGCTAGCGTATTTCAAAATGATGACCCATTGAATCAACAAGAAGGCCATGAGGTTGGAATTAGTAATGACCTTGGTTGCATGCGTCAATATATAATGATGTAGTTATTAATAGAGAACACAATGACCTGTTTAACTTCTCCTCATGTGAATTGGACATTAGGGGTCCATTCAGGTTCTTTTTCACATATTATATAAAGTTTTCAATCCCATCACCATCTTCTTGGACTAGGACCTCGACTATTGCATAGGTGGAATCCAAAAGGTACAAGATGAGGTCCTTATCGAAGTTCAAAGGACTAATCCAAGGAGTAGAGGTAATAGTGAGGATGGGGTTCTTGAACCAATTTACTTGACCATGAATAAATTCTTTCGATTCCACAACATATTGGTTAGATAGAATTGGTTGTTATGGGAGAAAATAGGAATGATCATGCATATTATCCCAGGCTTAATCTAATGTGGTCATGGACTCCATAATGTCCTCATCAAAGTGGAAGACTAGAATGTGAGATTGCAAAGGACCACATAATGTAGACATTGAAGGTTTATCTAAATCATCACCATGGGAGACATGGTTCTCATGCACAATGTCTAATGGGGTAGATTGATGACTAGTGGACTCAAGTTCCACCGATGTGAGACCAAAGTGACATAAAAAACAAAAGGTATTTCCAAATATACATAGTTAGATGCTCTTGGGGGGGCTAAAGGTGTTGATCTCATAAATGATGACAAGTAAAGGATATGTACGATCATTTTTGCGATCTCCACATCAGGGGGACCAATCATGATGGTGGGTGTACTGGCTCCTTGCCTCGATCGAGAAGAGGTGCCTACGATAATAAATATGGGGGTGGAAGCTCCAATATGAGTGATGTCCATTTCATGAAGAATAATGAGTGTATCACAAATATCTAAAAGATGAGGGAAGTTGTGTGAATAATGTCCATATGTTTTTCACAAAGTGTATGGGTGGTTTGTTCATAATGCCTTATTTTTCTTAGATGACTCAGGGAGAGTGATTTTCACCTTTGGGAGCATTGGGTTTGGCTGAAGTTCATCCAAGATAATGAAACCCTTTAACTGAGAGAGAGTGGGATAATTTTGGTGGCATGGCCTTGAATATCACATAAAGCACATATGGTTGTAGGCTTAGGTGTAGAAGGTTGAGCGATTGAAACTATAATTTTCTTATCAATTCCCCCCTTCTTCTTAGCTTCCCCTGCCTTACCTGATGCTTGCAAAGAAAGAACAAACTCCTATTAAGGTTACGTTGGAACTGAAGCAACGAAGGGGGTAATAGAGAGAGGTTGGATGTGTGTTAAAGCCAAATAAGGTTTAAGATGGTTGGGAGGAGTGTTCGCAGGAGGATCCAGGTATGAAAATAGGATCCCCAATGTGAAGTTAGGAAAATTCAACATAACCATCATTGGTTTTTTTACAACTCCTGACGGTGAAAATAATAAAGGTATATGAACGAATGGATCATGACCAGCGGGAACACCCCCAGTTACATTACTTGAATTTGTTACACCATGTTGCTGAGAAGTTGGATGTTGAAAAGAGGGACTGGGGAATTAAGAAGCTTGAGACCCTGCCACCATGCATACTTGAGAGGTGACAGGTATAGTCAGAATAGGAAATGGCCCATTATATGCCCTAAGTAAAGAGGAATTTGTAGACTCCTATACTAATCTTAACGAGAGAAGGATATGTGTCATTTCCAACCATAGAGAAAATGGCATTTTCACAATGAACCTAAAGCTTCGTATTGCAATATGTCAATTGGTTGATAGTGATAATATTCTCATTATGGGGGAAGCTCATGTTATGATGGAAATATGAATAGAATGACTTCATGGCGTACATGAAACTACGCCTTGGTAGGATATTATAGTTTAAAGGAGCATCAATAACCTCGAAGTCTGTCAAAACTTTCTTGCTGACTACCTTGATAGGGAAATTTTGGTACAAGCCTATGAGTTGTGAGGGAAAACCATCATATGCTCTAAGTGTGATCATGGATGGTTAGAGTTCTGGGGATCTAAGTTTTTTCCAGACTTGAGTGGACATCAAACATATGGATCCCCCTTCATTAATGATACATCGCTGAACAACAATATTCTTAATGGATACATGTATTTGGAATGAAATGAACGGGAGGATGCGAGGAGAGTCTGCTTTATCAACATCAAAGACAATCATTTGATCATTAGATAGATCCATAGTTCCTAAAGTAGAGATTATAGCCTTTTCTTATGAAGGGTGTATCTGGAGGACTTCCAGTGCTAACATGGTAGAAAGTGACTATGCCAAGTCATTTATGATGCTATAACGATGGGTGGCCCATGAAATCACATTGGTATCATTTCAATGTGATGGACCCTTGGTGATCTTGTAAGAAACCTCAACCATTGGTCGACTAATCTGTACGATTCCATTTGTTGATGAAAAAGACTCTATGGTTGGTGTTAATTACATCTTAGGGGGAGGACGATATTGATGCGATGTTGTGGAGAGGTTGATGTCTGTAGATTTCATCATCAAGATATGATATATTCCATTCCCAAGATGGTTGGGATTTGGAATGGGAGGAGGATTTTTGCCATCATGAGTGGTCACATACCCTTGGTTAGGGAATGAATTCCAAATCATAACTGATTGCGAAGGGGGTGGTGTGGAGGTAGGAGAAGACCTACTCGTCCTTATGATCAACCTCTTGATTTTCCCATAGCATGCACATTTTAGGGAGGATGGGACACTCGTGAATGTAATCAATATATGTACCACAATAGGCACAAGGCTTGTTCATTCGAATAACTTCGTTTTTCTTGGGTTGACTTCCCTATTGCTAAGAAGTGGTATTCAAGTTGTCACCCAGGTTGGCATTAGGATTTTGGCCTTATTTACCTTAGTTACCCCGATTTTACGAATTCTACTTTCTCTTCCCCTTGTTCCTTCTCTTTGGATTAGTGGGTTCGGATACTCTCTGTTAGGAATACACCTGGCCTTCTAAGGAGGTGTATACTAAGGCATGGGAGGTGAAGGTGTTGGTGCTAGAGGGGTTGGAGCACTTGATTGTGGGTATGGATAGTAAGGGTGTTTGTTGCTATGTTCTAGTAATTAGGTGGAGTACACGCTTGTCTAGGCATAGGCTGATGTAGATGGGAATGGCATAAGAGGCATTGGTGCCTCCTTCTGATGTAATGCAAGAGGGATATAGGGGATGATAATTTTAAGAGGTACTGGGCCTCCCTTGGGCCTGACCATATCCCATGTGTACTAATAGATATGGGGGAGGTTGATGATATGCTACAAACCTAATCACACCATGTGGTGTAGGTAAATTCTCGATGCAGACAAAGGAAATTCCTCTAGCCCGAGAGAGCGGGTCTAGCCACAAACAAACAATATAGTGAAAACTTCCTTAGGCTAGAATCAAATAAGAGGGCCTATCTCTTAGAATTATATTCCACTTGGTGATGATCCTACTTCCTTACTCCAGCTATCTTTCGTTTCCTTCTTTCGTATACCTGAAACAAGCAAACAAACAACAACAACAAACGTGATAACATACAGATTGCATTCAACCTACTTAAAAGGTCAAGGAATCTTAAGCCATCAAATGTAAGATAACATTCAATGTAGGAAATCAATTAATAGTTGTATTCATATAAGTTTCGAAAGAGATTACAACCAATGCCTTGACATTGTGGGTCTCCTCCGACATATTCGGGTTCCCACACCTCTGCTAGCATCTCATGGATAGCCCCAACAATGGAAGTTTTAAGGCTACTTCCCTTTAATCTCAAACCAAACCAAACACACTATTCTCCCTTCACAAACATAAACTAGAAGGCTACAAGCTATAGATATCTTGTTGGTTATTCAAGCTCCAAAAAATACTAAGACTAGTTTAGCTTGGAAAAGGAGGAGTTTATATAGCTTGGATGGAGGGGAGATGGTTCCTCTTATCATGGGAGAGGCCTTATCTCTTAGGTTTGTTCCATCCTAATAAAGGAAAGGAGCCCAAACTGACTTCCTCGGCTCCATCCAGCCTAACCATTTACCAGACTTCCGTTACAAAGCTTCTAGACTTGGAAGCTTCGACTACATATTTAAAAAAATTGCCAAAATAGGATCGACGCAATTGAGAAACGGCTTAGTGGCGCCATACGGTGCTAGGAATGGTTTCAAACTCTACAAATCGACACAAGGAGGGAATGGGTCATTAGCGTTGGTCTTGTAAACTGGGAAAAAAGGAAGATTCTTGGGAAACGATGCAAAAGGGAATTGTTATGCTCATTAAGAGGGACATAATGGGAGTTTCTTCATGATGGGAAAGCATGTATGGTTCACTGTAGAGGTCCTCCAGGATCGTGGAACAGGAAGTGCAAGGACAGTGACAAAATGTTGTGTAACAGGTGCCCTTGAAAGCGTGAAGGCCGAACTAGAGTGAGGGGTGAAATTCTTTACAAATAGATGGGGGGAACTAGAGTCCGTCCTTGGAAAACCTACAAGAAAGCATATATACATGTACATCACTGAATAATCTGACAAATGATACATGAATTATGGTATGGACGCAGCCAACTCATCACATATGACAACTCATGGTATGGTCGCAACCATCCATCTGAAAGAGACATGTATATCAACATGATCATGTCACATCGCCTTGCAACCTGGGCTTCTGTAATTTGAGCCCAAAGTCTTGTGCTCCAACACAACTCGATCAAAGTAAAAATTCTAACATGTGAATAAATTTATTGAAGTCGAACATGCTAAAAAGTCGCTTGATTACTGGTCAATGATGTGAACCATTAACAAGCGTGAGAGGAACCACCAATAGTGACAATGACTCTCATGGTAATAGCAGCACAATCCACAGAATGTGAATAAAGGAATTGAAGTCGAACACCCGTGAAATCGCCTGATCGAAAGCCAATGATGTGAACTTGTCGTTGAGTGCGAAGAACTTGCCATTAGGGCATGCAAGCTCCAAGGTACTGGAAGGGAGTCTCTCGGCCAGCTTCCTGGATAATGTTGAAGTTGACAAGAAGTGATCTATCGTAGGAAGGTCATAATGAATGCTTCATTATTGACACGAAATGGGCAACACAATTAATGGGAGTAATCCAAGATGGTGACATATGATCAGACAATGTACAGGTAGGAATACTTCTCTTGAACATGTGGATGACACGACTCCAGATTTTGGCAGCATTTGACATCATAGGATCAGAGGTCATGGTGATGTGGCAAAGATCATATTAGAGGTTTAAAAATGGATAACCAAAAACTCGGGGAGGCAAGTGACAGAGCGAGGATGTCCTAAAACCCGACACGAACAACAGATGAGTGTTGTTCGCCCCCTAATTTTCTCTCTTTTTTCCATTTCCCCTTCCTAAATCATAACCATTTACCGTTGTTTTACCTCTTTTATACACCCTCATCTTGCACCAGTCCAAGCACGGTGACATATTTCGTATAAACTTTATTTTTCATACTTTTAATTTAACTTAGCATTAATTAATCATTTATTGCATGAGTTATTACTTTTAATCACTCTTTGTAACTTATCGATATCTCTAATGTTTATTTGGTAGTTAGAGTACTTACCGTGACCATTGATCCTAGTGCAGGATCACATCTTACACCATTGCGAGCACAACATACCCTTGTAGCAGATCCGAACCTCCTTGATCACTGCCTCGTTTTGATCATAGCTTCAACCATGACAGCAAGATTGATCCAAAGGCATCCGAGATTGAATCTGTGAAGGACGAAAGATGGAGATTGTCTATGGCCAGTTTTGCTAATTGTCTAATTTTGAAGGCCGAAAAGCTAAATTTTGCGTTTGGTTTTCTAATCGGTTGAATGATCTATTTCAACCTTTGGCCAAAGATCTATATAATGTAGAATGTAAATAGGACTAAGGGGAAGTTTTTGATAGTAGAAGAGAACAGAGACATAGCTAGAGAGGCGATAACAGGTTGCTGTATTTTGTTATCGTCCGAATCTGGGCTGAACGATGTATTAATGTATGCACTTGCCTCAGTGAATTAATAAAAGGGAGCTCCACCTCATGTTTCACAAATTGCATTTCTCTATTTGAGTTGATTAAGGTACTGAGCAACGTTTTTATTTAAAGGGGAAACACACTGGTTGGCTAGGGCCGAACCAACCAAGCACGTTTACCCCATTTCCCGTTTTCTTGTAATTTGTGTTTACATTGTCAAGTGTGATTTAATTTTAAGCACATGCATTCCTGTATGAGTGAAAGCAGATCCATTATGTGAAGTAGATAAATTCCCTTTCCTGCACTTGATTTCAGATTGGTTTTCCTCCACCTGGTCCAAGCAAGGGAAATAACCCTGCACCAGTGCACATTGGTGTGATATCTCCTTTTCTGCAATTCTGTTTGATTGGTTTTCCCACCTGGTCCAAGTAGGAGAAATGAACCTGCACCAGTGCACGTTGGTATGATGCACCAAGCCTTCTTAGTCTACTTCTTGCAATCTTCTTTCTTTCATTAAATGCTTATGATAGGATAAATGTATATTGATTGTTTCTTTATTCCTGCACTCTGTCAAGATCAGAAACATTCACTTTTTATGTGTGCAATTTGATTTAACAGTATAATAGCACTTGCCATAATTAAGCACTCATTCTAAGAATTAAATGCTAAGCGCAGGAAGCACTAATCCGGTGCAAGAACTAGTTTCTTAACACAGGATTTGAGTGCTTTGAACCTGGAAAAGTTCAAGCCCTTATAGGAAGTAAAAATCCTTTAGTAAAGACACCATTTATACTTTCTGCATAAATCTTTGTTCCTGCACTAGTGCAAGCAAACTGCGATAGTACAGGACGGATTAGTGCAAGAAGGAAATCTCTAAAGGAGCAGGTTTAAGGGCCCATCTGATGAGACTTCTAAGTGTCTCTGCTAAAGAAAAACACACACTCAATAGTTAAAAAATAATTAGCTAGAGTGATTGCCCTTTATCTTTAATTCCCTCTTGCAAATGCATTCTTCCTTGTTCCAGTCTTAGATTATTTTGATGGTTCAAGTTGCTTTTTTCTCTTTTTAATTTGATTCTGCAATCTTTCCTTTAAAGAAAGTGGAGATATTAGGAAGATTCATACCATCTCTGGCATTGCTTGTGCTTCATCTCTAAGTTTACAGATCGCTTGGGTTGAAAAATTAAGTGTTGAGGAGTTTGCTTAAGTGCAATTCCTGCACCCAACATTTTTGCATCGTTGCCAGGGAGGCGATTTGATTTGGTAAGAATTTTCTGATTATACAACAAAGGTAATTTTTCCTTTATTTTTTTCAGTATTGTTTGGAAAAGCTTCTTTGAAGGAATTTTACTGGTGTTAATTGATTTTTGACAACATTTTTTATTAGAATTTGTTCGTTATTTTTCTTTCTTTTTTGAAATTAATGCCTAGAAAATGTAAGGGTTCGAAGCCCACTATAGGTCTAAAGAATTTTGAAAACAATTCTCATATTTGGTCTCCTTCTGTAAGCAGGAAGCCCAATCCAATTCAAACCCATCACGCAGGAACAATTCACCTGGATTCTGGTGACAACAGCTCAGGTGTGGTTTAGCCTATTGAGAGTGGTTCAAGTAAAAGGAAAACAATGGCAGACCATGAAGATCATGTGGAAGGGACTGGTGAAAACTAGGTAAGTGGAGAACAATCCACTTTTTTGTTTCCAATTGTGGACCCTAATATTGTGGCGCAAATGAAGAATATTCCACCATCAGCTCTCCCTCATTTCCATGGTAAAGTTCATGAAGATCCTGACTCTTTTGTATTTGAGTTTGATATTCTGTGTAGAAGTTATGATTATTCAACTGACGCTCAGAAGTTAAGATTATTTCCTGTTACTCTCAAGGACTCAGCTCTACGCTGGTTTATGGGGTTAGGAGGAAACACTATAACCTCTTGGGATTAGATGAAGAGTGTTTTTGTCTAAATATCAAGAATATTGCAAAACTCAAGACATGCAGGATGAGATTTTTACAATCATACAAGATGATGCTGAAACTCTTGAAGATTACCTAGAAATATTTCTGTATATTCTACAAAGGTCGAAACTTAAGCTTGATCCTAGTACTATTAGAACCTTGTTCTTAAGAGGCTTAGCGATAATGCTAGAAATAATTTAAATATGTTAGGACAAGGTGATATTTCTCAGCAAAATTTTGAACAAATCTGTGAATTATGTAGGAAATTTTCAAGAAATTAGTATAGATTCGGTAGAGGAACTCGAAATAGAAATAGAAAAACTGAATCTACTGATGCTATGATTATTGGACTAGAAAATAAAATGGAAAACATGGAAATTGATATAATGAACACTATTACCAAACAATTGGACTCTTTAAAATTTCATCAAAAACTCATGAAGGAATAAGAGTCATTATGTATTTTCTATCCTAAATGTAGAGACAAGAATCCACCTAAAGAGTGTCCTCTTAATTTGAAAGAAACTAATAAGTGTGCTATTTGTGCAAAAGACCATGTCAGAGAAAAATGTCCCTCTATACTAGGACTTAACGCTGTGTTTACAGGGGGACAGCCTAAAGCTGAATACTTGTATGCTATGGGAGCAAGAAGGAATTGGCCTTAGGCAGGTGCAGATATGGCTCCTCAATTTTCTCCACACTATTTTGGTATAATTCACATGCATATTCTTATCCTAACACTAATAAGCAGTGGCAGTATGGGAATCAATACTAGCATGGGCAACCTTCTCAACCATGGCAACAAGGTTGGAGAGGGCCAACTCATTCCCCATATTTCTACCAGCCACCTATGTAGTCATATCCATCTACACATACACCTTATTCAATGCCTCAACTTCCAAGTCAATCTACTCCACCGTTGCATTTACCTCCACCTTTTCGACCTCCTCAGTTGCCTGCTCAACCTATACCCAATCATAACAATAATAAAGTAGTGCAAATGATATATGTAACAAACCCACCTTTACCATTCAAGCACTAGTCTATTCCAGTTGGGGTTCATGATATTCAATTAAGATCGGGAAGGATTGTAACATTCGAAAATCAAAAGAAACCTATAGTGATTGTTGAAGAGAAAGGAGGAGAGGAAACTCTTAACCATTCTCCGAAAGCTATCACTAAGCAACCCTTACCCTCTGAATCCTTTCCATCTTCTTCCAACCAACCTCCCTTCCCAGAGAGGCTAGTAATGGAAAGAAGTGAGCCTATTTCTGAGACTAGCTTGGCATCAGAGCTTCAGAATCTTTTCATTAAGATACCTTTGCTTCAAGCCATCAAAGAGATCCCCATTTGTACCAAGATTATTAAGTAACTTTGTCTCAAGAAACCTGGGAGGAAGAGATTGAAACCCAAAACCATTCAATTTGCTGGTAGGGCAGTAGAGTTGATGACGGGATGTGTGTCAATGGAAAAATATATTGATTCCAGAAACCCTGTTGTCTCAGTTCAGATTGATAATGTCCTTGTCTCTAATGTTCTTATAGACCTGGGGGAAGCCATTAATGTCATGACTAAGCAAACCATGGATCAAATTTGGTTATCTCATCTTTGCCCTACTCCCACTCTGCTTGAATTAGCAGATATATCTAAAATTAAGCCAAAAGGAGTATTGGATGATGTGATCATCTCATTAGATTCTTGGGAATATCTTGATGATTTCATTCTGCTTCAACCAAAGAACCCATTAGGAGGAAATCCCTTGATCTTGGGTCGACCATGTCTTGCTACAATCGATGCATATATTGGATGTCGTTCCGGTGCTATGTATATTTCGTATGGAGATTATAGGAAGAAAGTTACCTTATACCCCCCTGCCAGATCCATTCAGGACCTTCGAGATACTTTATGGTTCAATCAAAGTAGTGATGAGGGACTCAACCCATTTCCCTTATCCATCATTATATTGGGTCTTCACAAGAAGATGAGATTCAAGATTTCCTGAATAATCTAGACACTATGCCTAATTTTGAGCCATTAAGCCAGATAGATTTTCAAGATACTCATGATTCTCATTCTTCTGTACCACTGCATTTGACCACTCCCTTGAGTACTCCTGAGCCTGATGCTACTCTTGTTGAGATTAGCCTTGGTAAATCCTTGCATATTAGTTCAAATTTGGACTCATCTCAGCAGGAGCAACTTGTGAATTTGTTGCAAAAGCATCTTAGTGCCTTTGCTTGGGGCTATGAAGATATGAAGGGTATTCCTCCTGAAACTTGTACACATCATATCTATATTTAGGAAGGAACCCGACCTTTCCAACAAGCCCAAAGGCGAACTAATCCATCTCTAATAGATATTGTGAAGGAAGAAGTATAGAAACTCTTGGATGCTGATTTTATCTATCCTATTTTTGACAGTCAATAGGTCTCTCCATTAGTGCTAGTACCTAAGAAAGATGGAAGATGGTGTATTTGTATTGATTATCGAGAATTAAACAGATCCACTCTCAAAAATTATTTCCCTCTCCCTTTCATTGACCAGGTGCTTGATACCCTTGCAGGAAAGAAATATTTTTCCTTTTTGGATGGCTTCAATGGTTATAACCAGATACAGATTGCACCCGAAGATCAGGATAAAACTACTTTTACATGTCCATGGGGTACATTTTCTTATAGAGTGCTTCCCTTTGGTTTATGTAATGCCTCGGCTACCTTTCAAAGGGTAGTCCTGGCCATTTTTGCGGATTTAGAATTTGTAGAAATTTATATGGATGACTTTTCTATGTTTGGTGATTCTTTTCAAGAAGCTCTCAAAAATCTAGAGAAAGTACTTCTTCATTGTCAGGAAGCCCATCTCGCCTTGAGTGACAAGAAATGTATATTAATGTGCAAAGTGGGAGTGGTACTTGGCCATTTGATTTCTAGTAAAGGTATCCAGGTTGATCCAACAAAGATTGAAATCATTCTGCATCTTCCTGCACCCAAAAATCAAAGGGAAGTAAGAGGTTTTTTAGGACATGCTGGTTACTATAGGAGATTCATTGAATTTTTTTCTAAGATAGCTGCTCCTCTTTTCTAACTTCTAGCAAAGGATAGTGAATTTTCTTGGACCATAGCTTGCCAACAGTCTTTTGAAACATTGAAGGAAAAGTTAGTACATGCACCAGTTTTGAGAGGTCCTAATTGGTCCCTGCCTTTTCACATTTCCTCTGATGCTTCAGATTTGGCTATTGGCGCAAATTTAGGACAAGAGGAAAATAAGCAATCCTATGCTATTTATTATATTAGTAAGAATTTGTCTTCTGTTGAATTAAATTATACAGTTACAGAGAAAGAGTTTTTAGCTGTAATTTTTGTAATTAATAAGTTCAGGCACTATATTACAGGATATGAAGTATTTGTACATACTGATCATTCCACGATTAAATATTTGATGAACAAACCATTGACTAGCGGTAGAGTGACTAGGTGGTTACTATTGTTGCAGGAATTTAATATTACTATTGTTGATAGACCAGGAAAATCTAATGTTGTAGCAGATTTTCTTTCTAGATTAGATAATCCTGGTGAAGCAACTCCTGTTAATGATGATTTTCTGGATGAACATATTTTTGCTATGTCAATAGATTCTCCATGGTTTGCTGACATTGCTAATTACTTGGTTACTGGGAAAACACCACCCCACTTGTCCGCTCATGAAAAGCAGAATATTATTCAGAAAAGTGCTGCATACTCCTGGATTCAAGGAGATCTCTTTTACACTGGTCCAGACCTGATTATTCGTAGGTGTGTAAGAGAGGAGGAAGTGTTTGACATATTGAAATCTGCTCATGATGAACCTTGTGGAGGCCACTTCACTGATAAGCGGACTGCATATAAAGTATTGCGTGTTGGTTACTTTTGGCCTTCCTTGTTTAAGGATGCCAAACAGTATGTTAGGAGATGTGATAGCTGTCAACGAATGGGCCAACCAAATCAAACCAATGAAATGCCTTTATGCCCCCAAGTGATGATCGAGTCGTTTGAAAAATGGGCTATTTATTTTATAAGGCCAATAAATCCAACGTCATTAAGTAAAAAGCATATTTTGGTTTGTACAGACTTTGTTACAAAATGGGTAGAAGCTAAAGCTATTTCCTTTGCTACAGAAAAAGTTGTTGTTGATTTTCCTTTTACTGAAATCTTTACTAGATTTGGTGTGCCTAGAGAAATTGTTTCTGACAATGGTCCGCAGTTTATTTCTAATCTGGTACAGGGTGTGATGGAGAAATACAAGATCCGGCACAGGAAATCCACGTCGTATCACCCGCAAGCAAATGGCCAGGTGGAATCCACAAACAAAGTGATCGAGTCCATTCTTACAAAGACAGTAAATATGCATTGAAAAGATTGGGCTGAAAGATTACCAGAAGCTTTGTGGGCATACAGAACCACTTGGAGAAATAGCACGGGACATACACCATATGAGTTGGTATATGGCAAACAAGTTCTGTTACCAATTGAATTCTAGATCAAAACTTTCAGAACTACAGTTCAGTTAGGACTAGATCTCTCTGAGGCACAAAAACAACGTCTTCTCCAATTAAATGAGTTAGATGAATTTCGTAGGGATGTTGTTCAATAGAACATACTAATTCAGCAGCAACGCAAAAGGTGGCATGACAAGTCTATTCAGAAAAATCAATTCCAACCAGGTGATTGGGTGCTCCTTTGTGATTCTAGATTTAAAATTTTTAAAGGGAAATTCCATACACGTTGGATGGGACCTTATGAAGTGATATGAGTATTCGAGAATGGAGCAGTAGAAGTTAAAACTATTGATGGACAAAATTCAGTATTCTTGGTAAATGGACACAGATTAAAGAAGTATTTTCAGCCACTTTCCAAGAAAGATTTTACACAGCAAGTCCAATAGCAATTTGGGATGGTAGTGGTGAATGGTAATACCAACCTTTTGAAAACATGAATTCTTCTTCTTCTTAATTTTTTTTTAATACAATTAAAAAAAAAAAGTAAAGAAAAAAACATTTTCCTGTAATTATGAAAATCAGTTCGCTGACATCATTGCAGAAGGATCAACCTGAAAACCATCTTGTTGGTAGGAAGATCAAAAATTTCTAATAAAAAGAGAATGTTGCTTGATCTTTAGATATGCTAGCGACCACTAAATAAAATCAGGTTCAACAGAACCAACCTTTATACAATTGGGGTAATTAGCATGGATATTTTTATTCAAGTAATGCTTAATTTTCGCTGCAGTTATTTTTCTTGCACCAGTGCAGGCAGACCTTCCAGAAAATTTTCTGCCTTTCTTCATATTCCACTTTCGTAATATTCCTTCAGTTTTCTTCTTCAATCCCATAATGATTAACCTTCCCATATTCTTCTGAATTTACCCTGTCTGTTTCGTAAAAACCCCACTTTACCCTTGACTTTTTTTCCTATCCCACTTCTGTTTATCCCCTCTTATGGTACTATTCCTGGAATCCCTGTAACATAATTTCTTCCCATTCTGAAATTTCCCTTTTCCCACTTCTTTGTTCCCTCATGAATTCATTGCAGGACCTCGTGCACAAAGAGCAAAAGGATATGCTCTAAAGCATCAAGAAAGGGCGAAGAAAATTTCTAGTATAAGTTGAGGAAGCCATGTTGGAAGTCCAACCTATATTTTATTTAAATTCCCTGCTCTTTTTTTTTTTTTTTCCAGATATTATGCTTGCAATAATGCAAGCATGTCATCCTATATAATAATGCAAGCAAAATGGTACTAACAGAATAGCATAGTTTTGTTAGGATATTACGACACATAGGAAATAGTTAAGTACAACTTGGTCTAGTATAGAGCTAGGTATAGAGTTAGGTAAAGTGTGTTTCTTTACTATGTACATTTTGTAACTTACAATCCGACGGTCACGATATGTAGTGATCCGACGGTTCATTCTCTCCTCGGTATTACCGACACTTGATCCGTGGCTTAACACCTGATTGGTCCATGATTTCTATTTAAAGCGCATGGAGGGTCATTTGTAGGGTAATCCGTCTATGAGAGAAGCGTATGTAAATTTTCATTCTTTTATTAATAAATTGCCTGAAGTGGCCACGTTGGCTCAGGCCGTGGACTGTTTCTCTCTTTGAGGGTTTTAACCACGTCCAAATACTGGTGTATTGATCTGTGATCTGTTTGTGAGCGGTGTCCTTTGGTGTTCTATCTGACGAACTTACCCTGTATATTCCTACATGGTATCAGAGCTATTTGAGGGCCGCGTCCGTTGGTGATCCAAATCTGAAGTCGGTAAAACTGCATCCGACTGCCATTTCCTAGATCTACTGTTTTTGACTGCTTTCGGGCCGAGAGGACTGCTCTGTTGTGTTGGGAGCATCTGTTCCAGTGAGGAACCCCTTTCGTTTCACGCGAAAAGGTTTCCGGTAGCCCTAGCTGCGTCATTTTTAAGATCTGGAGGTATACAATGTTTATTTGCAGTTTACAATTATTTTCTCTCTATTTATTTCGGTTTCGGTTTATTTAGCTTTTTTATTACCGAATCTATACCTTTCATTTCTACGTATGCTCTTTGCCCTGCGACTCTGTGCGATCTGGGTAAATCAGAAACAGAAATGAAGGATTTTTCTCATGCGTATGCTCTTTTCCGTTGCCCCTTAGTGTGATCTCGGAAAATCAGAAACATTTTTGAAAATATTTAGTTTCCGGCTAAAGCTAACTTCGAGCTGCAAGGTTCATTTTTTTGTATGTCCGTGTTGGGTTTTGTGTTTTTTGTTTTGTAGGGAAAAAGAGCTTTCTTAAAGCAAACATGCAACCCAAAGCATCAACCCCCCTCTCTCTCTCTCTCAAACTTTTTGTATAGCTCACTTGGTGCAAAGCTAATTTATGAGAGTAGAGGTCTTGGGTTCAAGTCTCCATTTTGTGGGGGTGGATTTTTTCATTTCCGCACATTCCCGCACTTCGTCGGCGACTTCGCCAATTTTTTTCAAAAAGCCATAACTTCTTCATCCGGAAGCCGTTTTCAGAACCGTTTTTTTTGAAACGGCCTAAGTTTTCGAGATCTTTCTATTGGTACACTTAGTTTCAGCATCTATAGCTTTATTTTCTGTTAAAAATGGAAAGTCCATGCCAAGTCATTCTTGATAGCACTAACTACTTCCAATGGTGGTCCTACATTGTGGATTTACTTAGAAGTAAAGGTCTTTACAAAATAGCCACAGGCCAAGAGAACAAACTGAAAGATGAAGATAAGGCAGCTAAATGGGAAAATAGGAAAAACCAAGCATGTGGGTTGATAGGGATGCCTATTTCTCCAGATCTTAGATTCCATATTGCAGAACTTGATACTCCTGATGAAGCACTGCAATAAATTACTGAAGTCTTTGGAATTAAAAATGAACTTAAAGCCCATCAACTTGAAAATGAATTGCTTACATTGGACCCCAATAATTTTTCTTGCATTGAAGATTTTTTGTCCAAGTTCAAGACCCTTAGACTTCTCTTGGAAGGTGTTAAGGTTAAGAAAGAAGATAGTAGCCTTATCTACTCCATTCTTACTAAGTTGGGACTAGCCTATTCTGTGTTTGTTTCCACCTTCCATTCTACAAGAGAAGCCTTCATTTCTCAAGGACAAACCTACAAGTCCCCTTCCTTTGATTCCTTTTGTGATTCTTTAATAAGAGAACAAGAACAACTCTTACACCTTGGTCTTATTCATCTTGGAAACTCTTCTAAGAAAGCGTTAGCCACCCAGCAGCAACCAAATCCAAAGAATCCTAAGAAGTTTTATCCTAAAAAGAATGGTCCTAAATCAAACAAGGGTCCTAAGCAATTTTAGCCTCAAAATGAAAAATCATTTCAACAAAATGATAAGATAAATAAAAACAAAGGGAAGAAGACTGATAGACATTGCAACTTTTGTAATCGAGATGGCCACTTAGAATCCAAATGCTTTAAGAAGATGGAAGCCTTGGAAGCAACAATGAAGAAGCATAACATCCATTTGGAGAAATCTTCAACTTCAACTTCATCTTCAGGAATGGCACTTTCTGCATGTGGTTGTCAAGCATCTCGATCTGGCTATGCACTAAATGTATCTTCTTCTTCTCATTGTCATGAGTGGTTCATTGATTCTGGAGCTTCTTATCACATGGCCAAAAACAAAGCCATGTTTTCTTCTTTAAATGATTGTAACACCAAAAATATATATGTTGGTGATGATAGATCTCTTAGTGTTGTAGGGACTGGAACTGTTCATCTAGACAATGGTCAGTTTAATGATGTATTATGCGTTCCAACCTTATCCTGCAACCTTCTATCTATATATCAGATAACCCATTCAGGTGAAGGTAAAATCGTTGAATTTTCACCTCACGATGTTGTAATTAAGGACCTAAGAGATCCTAGACAGATTTTAGCTACTGGCATTGCTGATGATTCTACAAGGTTGTATAAGTTTAACAACTTTGGGTCATCAAATCTTCCCTCAGTATTTGTTGCTCATAATGATGAAGTGAGAAAACTTTGGCATGAGCGATTTGGTCACTTAAACTATCGCTCTCTTCAGAATCTATGTAAAGAAAATATGGTGATAGGTCTTCCAATGGTATCTTGCAGAGATGGTGTTTGTTTCGGATGTGTACTCGGAAAACATCATCGGGACAATTTTGAAAAACGTGCCTCTTGGCATGACTCAGCCCCTTTACAGCTCGTGCATAGTGATTTATGTGGTCCACTTCCAGTTGCTTCATTCTCTGGCTACAAGTATTTCTTAACTTTCATTGATGATTTCTCCAGACGCACTTGGGTATACTTCTTAAAACTCAAGAGTGAAGTATTTAACATGTTCTTGGCCTTTAAGGCCTTTGTTGAAAAACAATCTGGACATCAAATTCTTAAGCTAAGATCTGATAATGGCGGAGAATATGTTAAAAACACATTCATCAACTTTTGCACTGCAGAATGGAATTCAAATGCAACATACTGTTCCATATACTCCACAACAAAATGGTGTAGCTGAAAGGAAGAATCACACCTTAAAGGAAATGGTTAATTGTATGCTTCAATCTAAAGGAATTAGTCTTAATTATTGGGCAGAAGCAATTAACTGTGCAAATTACATAATAAATCACACTCGTACTAAGGTTTTAAAGAATATCACTCCAGAAGAAGCATGGAGCTCAATCAAACCAGATGTAAGTCACTTTCGTGTTTTTGGAAGTGAAGCATGGGCCCATATTCTAGATGAGAAACATAAAGCTTTAGAACCAAAGAGTGAAAAATGTATTTTTGTTGGATATTCTGAAGATGTCAAAGGATATAGACTTATTCCACTTAAGTCCAAAAATGTTATCATTAGAAGAGATGTAAAGTTTGATGAAAATATATTGGCCAGCGAGCCTAGTTCGGCGGATGTGCCACCTCTCACTATCTCTTCTACTTTTGAAAATATTTCTTCTTCAGATGATGAAATCGAGGATGAAAATCCTCCCTCACCTTCTCAGGATCCTCCTTCAGCTCCTCAGCTTCCAATGGGTCCGTGCTACTCGGGATGCAGCAGGTGATCTTGCCGGTGATCCTATAGATCAGCGACGTACACGTTCTTAGTTCGAGAGAGCCTCTTCTTTACTGGCTCAAGCTTCAGTGAATTATGATCCTGACACCTTTGCAGAATCTTCAGGCCATCCAGATTGGGAAGCAGCTATGAATGGAGAATATCATTCATTATTGGCAAATGATACATGGGATCTTTTTCCTCTACCAAAGGGACGAAAACTTGTTAGATGCAAATGGGTTTATAGAACCAAGTATGGACCAGATGGGAAAGTTGATAAACATAAAGCTCGTCTTGTTTCCAAGGGTTTTTCACAAGTTGAAGGCATTGACTATACTAAAACCTTCTCCCCTGTTGCAAAAATGAACTCTATCTGCCTTGTTCTTTCCCTTGCTGCCTCTTTCAAATGGGAAGTCCATCAAATGGATGTTAAATCCGCCTTCTTGCACGGGGACTTGCATGAAGAAATCTATATGGAACAACCTATTGGATTTATACAAACAAACTCCAGCCTTGTATGTTGACTTAAGAAATCCCTTTATGGTCTCAAGCAAGCTCCTCGAGCTTGGTATGCCAAAATGGATAACTTTCTTTTAGAATCTGGCTTCTCTAGGTGTCATTCTGACAATACTGTCTACCCTATCATAAACATAGTACAATTTGTTCTTTTTATAGCATATGTCATAGGAAAGTGGTCATCATGAAAGTTTATAAGAAGTCCTTTCACTTAGTCGATGAGTACTTGTGCTCTCATATTAACTAGGAGAAAATTATTTAAAGTACAAGGTGTTTTTAAGTTAAGGATCATGATCATTTTGTAATGAATGCTAAGTCCTTTTTTTTGAATTATGAAGGAGTGCGGAAGTGTTTAACCGTTGCTTGGATATAATTGCCCCTTTCCGCCATAATCCTAGATGTCCTTCACTCATAATGATTACCTCACCTAGTCATTAAAACGTCGCCACAAGTACCAATCCGGCATGATCTCAAAGATGTCGTGCATCCATGACTATTTCAGTGGAATTAATGGGTGATAAGATGGAAGGGATGGTGGACGGTTGGATCCCTATCTATAAAGAACCAATTTTCCTGGTGTTGCATATAAATTCTCAGCTGTTCATAACCGTTAAGCAGTGATGCTGCCTATTCGAAGCGAACCTTCATCTCTCAGTAGGGTAGAATAGACTGCTGAGTATCGCAATAGTCTTGCACTATTGCGAGACTCAGGCTTTCTTTAGTTCTTGCAAAATTTTGACGGGCACAACAGTGAAGTGGCCTTACAGCTTGCCAAAAGTTTCAAAAATGGCTGAGTAAAAATCGGGCCTCTAAAATTTGAGGCTACGGAAGAGTTTATAGTAGCAGCGACAGGCTTGGAAAATACTGGTGAGTAGTGGTTTAAAAATCAGAAACTAGAAAGGAAGCGATGGCAGCGTTTCGTCGTCGACAAGAAGATGAAGGTAGATTGGAAGGAAGGAGTTCCACGCAGTGCCCTGTTGGGACAGTGGTAGGACCTCCTTTTCATCCTACAGAAATTTGTAACCTGTGAGGGAAGGTACTCCCGCACTTTTGTGTACCATTTTAGGATGTTGCAGCATTTCGAAGCCGCCCGGCACATCTGGTGGAGGATGAATTTCCCCTATTTTTTGCTTAAGAGCTTGGAAAAAATGTCCAAAGGTGCACGGGACAGATGGGCAGACCAGGCTGACAAAAAGTTATATCACCATAGCTTGATAAAGATTTTGGTCTAGAAACAATTAGAAGTTAAAGGCATGACTTGGGAGGTGCTGTTAAAACAGCTACATAAAAAGACAGCTGCTGGAAAGGAGACAGAGGACCCCGCCAACACAAGCAAGGGTTTGAGTAAGAATGTAAAGGGGAGTCCTTCTTGCACGAATGCAAAAGGGAAATGACTAAAAAATAAAAAGAATAAAGGGCCCCATCTCCAAATAAGAAGACATCTAGTGCACCTATTGAAGAGACTCCTTCTACACCACTAGTACAGGCACAAACCCCCGAAGAAGACAACCTGTCAGTTCTTGCGGATGCAGCAAAATTTGTAGAGGTCGAAGATGATACTCTATTGGCTGATTTTGTTAAAATGCCTCGGAAAAAGAATGAAGAATCTGGTGCAGGCAAAGAACCACAGTCCCCACAGGACGTTGAATCCCCTTCTGCACCAGTTCTAAGAAGAAGAACCAGAAGAACAAGAATTTCTTAATGTAACCATGAGGGATACTGAGGTCCCTGAGGAAGACATAACCCCTGTTGAGATAGAAGAAGAAAGAGATTTGGTAACTCCTGCTGCTCGAATAGTTCAACTAGAGCTTAAAGTGTAGAACTTAGAACAGCTCATAGCTAAAGCACAGGAGGATAAAGAACAAAGTAAAGAAGAATTAACAGCGGAGATCTAGAAAAAGAAAAGATAAGTTAGAGTTTGGAACTATCGAGCTGCACAATGTTTCAAGTGACTTAAAAATGTGACAACGAAACTAAAGAACATCAGAAAGAAGAAGTCTGAAACATTGCAGGTTGATGTCAGTATGTCAGAGCAGGATTGAGCTGGAATGCTCAAACTTTTCAAGGTTTTTTGCAAAGGTAAGGAGTTGTGTGAGGACACACAATCGCTTAGGGATGGGAGGATGTTAGCCCCCTAATTTTCTCTCTTTTTTCCATTTTCCCCTTCCTAAATCATAAGCATTTACCGTTGTTTTACCTCTTTTATACACCCTCATCTTGCACCAGTCCAAGCACGGTGACACATTTCGTATAAACTTTATTTTTCATACTTTTAATTTAACCTATCATTAATTAATCATTTATTACATGATTTCTTACTTTTAATCACTCTTTGTAACTTATCAATATCTCCAATGTTTATTTGGTAGTTAGAGTACTTATCGTGACCGCTGATCCTAGTGCAGGATCAGATCTTGCACCGTTGCCAGCACAACAAATCCTTGTAGTAGATTTGAACCTCCTTGATCACTGCCTCATTTTGAGCAGCTTCAACCACAACAGCAAGATCGATCCAAAGGCAGCCGAGATCGAATCTATGAAGGACGAAAGCTAGAGATTGACTACGACCAATTTTGCTAACTGTCTAATTTTGAAGGCCAAAATGCCAAATTCTGTGTTTGGTTATGTAATCGGTTGAATGATCTATTTTTTCCTTTGGCCAAATATCTATATAATGTAGAATGTAAATAGGACTAAGGGGAAGTTTTTGATAGTAGAAGAGAACAGAGACACAGCCAGAGAGGCGGTAACAGGTTCATGTATTTTGTTATCGCCCGAATCTGGGCTAGACGATGTATTAATGTATGTACTTGCCTCAGTGAATTAATAAAAGGGAGCTCTGCCTCATGTTTCACAAATTTCATTTCTGTATTTGAGCTGATGAATTGATTAAGGTACTGAGCATCATTTTTATTTAAAGGGGAAACGTGCTGGTTGGCTAGGGCCCAGCCAACTGAGCACGTTTACCCCATTTCCCGTTTTCCTTTAATTTGTGTTTACATTGTCAAGTGTGATTTAATTTTAAGCATATGCATTCCTGTCTGAGTGAAAGCGGATCCATTGTGTGAAGTAGATAAATTCCCTTTCCTGCACTTGATTTTAGATTGGTTTTCCTCCGTCTGGTCCAAGCAGGAGAAATAACCCTGCACTAGTGCACGTTGGTGTGATATCTCCTTTTCTGCAATTCTGTTTGATTGGTTTTCCCCGCCTAGTCCAAGCAGGAGAAATGAACCTACACCAATACACGTTGGTGTGATGCAGCAAGCCTTCTTAGTCTACTTCTTGCAATCTTCTTTCTTTCATTAAATGCTTATGACAGGATAAATGTATATTGATTGTTTCTTTATTCCTGCACTCTGTCAAGATAAAAAACATTCACTTTTTATATGTGCAATTTGATTTAACAATATAATAGCACTTGCAATAATTAAGCACTCATTTTAAAAATTAAATGCTAAGTACAGGAAGCTCTGATCCAGTGCAAGAACTAGTTTCTTGCCACGGGATCTGAGTCCTTTGAACCTGTAAAAGTTCAAGCCCTTGCAGGAAGTAAAAAGCCTTTAGTAAAGACACCATTTATACCTTCTGCATAAATCTCTGTTCCTGCACTAGTGCAAGCAGACTGCAATAGTATAGGACAGATTAGTGCAAGAAGGAAATCTATAAAGGAGCAAGTTTAAGGGCCCATCTGATGAGACTGCTAAGTGTCTCTGCTAAAGAAAAAAACACACTCAGTAGTTAAACAATAATTAGTTAGAGTTATTTCCCTTTATCTTTAATTCCCTTTTGCAAACGCATTCTTCCTTGTTCCATTCTTAGATTATTTTTATGGTTCAAGTTTCCTTTTTCTCTTTTTAATTTAATTATGCAATATTTCCTTTAAAGAAAGTAGGGATTTATATTAGGAAGATTAATACCATCTCTGGCATTGCTTGTGCTTCGTCTCTAAGTTTACGGATCCCTCGGGTTGACAAATTAAGTGTTGAGGAATTTGCTTAAGTGTAATTCCTGCACCCAACAAGTGTCAATGTTCAAGAGCAACATGCTGCCTCAAGTGAAGAATACAACTGATGAATACTTCCAATTCCCCCCCACCATTTCTGGCGAGTACCCCAATTATTTTTACACAAGCTTTACGGGGATGTAATATGCTTGTAATATAAGTCCATCCTTCGGATGGATCCACCCTAGTAAGTTTTACGAGCCCTAGGAAGGAGTAGCTTGGTCTCGTCATAATGACAAGTCTTATGTCGTTTAATATTTTAACGAGTCCGACAAAGGTGTAATTTGATATCTTTTTCATTTTAGAGAGTTTGAAAAAGACACGAAAAAGAAAACTCCACAAGGTTCCTTTTCATACATTTGTGTCTCTCAAGCCCGAAAAGGTAGAAAATGATACTTGAGAGAACTGCTTGACCATTTCATTCAAGGAGTACTTTTTTCGTAAATAGTTTATCCCAGCGTGAAAAAGGGGTAAACGTATAGTGGGTAAACGACATTTTGCAGCCTTAAACGAGTTCAAAACGACAAGATCTTGGCAATATTTTCATTTTTTAAGAGTCGGAAAAGAGCTTGAAGCAGACCCACTGTTTTTATTTACTTTAACGAGTCTAAAAGGGAAAAATACTTGGCAATCTTTTCAAATTTTTACGAGTCATAAAAGAGCTTAATGGTGACTCTTCCTGGAGGAATGAGTGGTATAAAGGGTAGTAACTGGTTCCGGTTATGGTGGAACTACTAAAAAACTAAGAGGTCAAGAGGCTGGGAAGTAAAACCACTCATCGCCGTGGTTCCTCAAGAAACGGTAAAATAACCAAGTGAAGGCATATGATCGGCCAAAGAGATGGTGGTGATGGAATGGAGAAAAAACCAAGGCTTATCTGATGGGAGAGGCTGATAAAAATGGAAATCATGAGGGTTAAAATGGAGATGGGTTCATTTTTATACAAGCTTGAACCACGAGGAGCTATGCTTCAATTCGGTTTCAAGTTTACATGAGCTTGAAATGAAAAACTATGCTTGGATGAAAAAATGCATGCCCCTAGCATGATGAGAGTCGAGGCACATGCCCCCAAACTTCATTTCATTCACCAAAGTAGACATCGAGTTGCTAAAAGGTGAATGGAATGAAGTTTCACTTTTGAGATCAAGGAAAGACTCGACTGGAATTTGACAAGATCTTAATCAAAGACTCGATTTGGAAAAGGGAGTTGTTTCATTTTTTAACGAGTTTGACATAGTAAAAGAACTATCCTTAGACATCTGTTTCATTTTTTAATGGGGTTGATACATGAAGAAGTTTTCCTTAGACTCCTTGATTCATTTTTTAATGAGCTTGACACAAGACAAGGAAATATGCTCACAACATCTCATCATGGAACATGTGAGAACATGGCTCCCAAGAGGTCCTCACTGGACGAGAGAACTATGCTCTAGGAGGAACACATGTCAATCGACACAAATGACAGATCAGGTTCCAGTGCCCCCAATACATAATATTCCATGCCATTTGTGTAATCATCAGCAAATGTGGAGACGGAATGGGTAGCCACATAATTGACCTGTGGTGGCAAGGGTACTGCTTGCAAACAAGAACCAATAGGGTACGATGGTTGCATAAGAGGTACCTGGTGAACAATGAATGACAATTGATCAATGGTCACTATTCTCCCTTCATGTGGAAAACAAAATACACAGAAAAGTGAAGAAACAAGAGCTCCCATGACATAAACATAGTTGCATCCAAGGAGAAGATTGAAATCTAAGGGACCTTGGACTATCATCACGTCTATATAGATGGTCTTTCCTCCCAAAGTAATAAGGAACTTCGAAAGGATCCCTAAGGGCTCACTGGTTCCTCCGTTGAAAGCCAACAGATTCTGGGTGACAGGCACAAGCTTAGGGGATCCTAAAGCTTGCCAAGTAGTAGAAGACATGATGCTAACAGACGTGCCTTCATCTAATATAGTGCAATGTACTACCATATTATAGGCTTGTATTGTGATCTGGAAAGGCACATAAAATGGAAGGTGGAAAGGAGTCAATTTAATCCAATCAAAAGAAATGACAAAACTACTTGGTGGGGGTATCATATGATTTCCTCCATGCCCTACAGGAGAAGGAGAAGGACTCTCCTGAACAACTGGGATGGGAGGGTCACTCTTCGATTCATGAGAACCTGAGGAGACATGAAGAACATGAGCAGTATGATCACTATTATCTTCGTGAATTGAGTGAACAACTGAAGGTGGAGCCAAGTCAACACTCTTTTCGACCAATGGTCGGTTGGGAAAAGACATAATAGAGTCATGCTTAGGAAGAGCAGGATGGGTAAGAGATGAATCCAAGTAATTATCTTTACCCACTAGGAGAGGTTTAGAAGAAAGCCTCTGATATCCAACAGGGAGTTGGGCTTGAGGAGCTGTAAGGTTTTCCAAAACTTTGGAAGCTTTATCCATAAGAGGACAATGGTGAAGAAGATGTTGTCCTTCACATAACTTACATGGGAATCTAATTTTTCCCTTCTTCTTACCATAATTAGCTGAAGGTGTAGCATCGACATGATCTCCAGAGGTCGACGGGGATGGTCAATTAAGGTATTTAGACCATACCTCTAAGACTGTGGGAATTCCAAGATAGTCTCAAAGGAGATGGTCACCCTTACATAGCATGCAAGGGAATTTTACCTTCCGCAAAGGATCAAAATGTTTGTCGATAGGAATTGCATTTAGAGCAATAGTTGCATGGTTGGCCTCTCACTTTTCTGACTTCTTCTTCTTTGTCTTCTTCTTCTTCTTAGCCTCCTGGTTACTGGATTTCAAACTTTCACCAGGCGAAGTAGAAGAGGAGGGTGAAGAAAGAGGGGAAGAAGGTAAGAGGTCAACCTTAGAATCAATGTGATCTGATTCAAATGAAGGATATGGTTGGGCAGGAGTTGGGACACTCGGGACCATCAAGGTCAAAAATAACCAAATAGGTAAACCAATGGTTAACCAAGGGAGGGACAATGTTGCCATATAAGGAGCACCAGTGTTTCCAAAAGAACGAAAAGGACGAGGATTCCCATCGGAGGGGAATCCTTGACTGGTAAACTCTGGAAATGCTTCCATTGGAATTGACCCTAAAGAATCACTAAGGAAGATAACTTTAACCAGGAATATTTCCTGGGTAGTTAATTTTAAGACACTAAAACAAAACTTTGCCTTTTCATATTTTAAGAGTTGAGAAAATGATGAAAGGTGACTCTAGTCGCTTTCGGAGTTAACGAGCTCAAAAGGACAAGCGCTTGATGATCTTTGAAATTTAAAGAGACAAAAGACCAAAATGACTGCTCAGGATAATCTAGGCAAAAGGGATTACAGGTAATTGTGAACTGCAGAATACCTCTCGGCGAACCGAAAAGTACAAGCAGACAATCTCTCCGAATGTTGTGTTTAGTGTATCATGTTTACAAGGTGACATACTTGGCTTCCTATGGATAAAGGATTGAAAACCTAGTGGGGTCTCCCTTTATATACACGACGGTATAGGGAGCACAAGTCCATACTAGCGTTGTCTAGTGTCGAAGCGAACAATAACTGCTAGGTTTAAAGACGTTGGAACACGTCTCTAGCCTAGACCTTCTAAATGTGATTGTTAAGTTTCAAATGCTTCCTTAGGTTAATTCAATAAGTTTTAACGGTTGATCTTGAATAGGTTTCAATTCTAAGGCCCTACCACTGTCATCTGAAAACTTCTATATGTAGCTATATCAAAAAATAAATCTTTCTTCGATAAAAGTTAACAGTAATAGAGGGATAGAGAGCACACAATCAATGCAACAATCAAAGAATGAAATCTTTCACTAATACATGTCCTAAATGCACTTAATCTTCCCTTAACAACAAAAGAAGTTTCATTTCATTTCCAATGCTTATGATGATGCAATTCTAGCTTCTCAATGACGCTACTAATGCAATATTTTCGCTTAAGTAAACTAGAATGATGTTCTTCTTTTCATAAAATGCAAAATGAATCTTTCACATAAAGCACTTTAATGAAAATTTTCACAATTCCGAACAAACAAGCATCGATCAAATCCAAAGCATGATAAATGAAACTAAAAGCAACTTCTTCCCTGAATCACACAAACCAAACACACAAATGCTTCAATCGACAAACCAAGAAATGTAATCTATGCTCAGAAAGAGAAAAGAGACACTTGAAATAAGAGAACAAACAAGACTCTTTCACTCATTCAATTGAAAATGAAGCAATGAAGATGTTGTGACTGAAATATGGATTAAATGAAGCAGCAAATTAGAAACTTGACACAATGAGTAAACAAACAAATGAACGGTAATTGACCTAGATGCCCTAGGGTCATACAAACCATCCAAAAAACTCAAAAAATCAAGCAATGAAACTTCAAGCCAATCAATCAATAAAAATTGACAAACAAAGCATCCTAGTCACTTCTGGGTGGAGTTTGAGGGTCAAGACACACTGGCACTGAAATGAGAGAAATTTTGATTTTTTCTTAACTCAGATACCGACACGTGGCCAGACTACAACTAGTGCTGATTAACACAACCGACACGACTGGCCAGACTACAACTAGCGCTGATAGGCTTGATCGACGTGACTGTTTGGCCAAAAAGAGCGTTGATCGAGGGATTCAAAGAAAAAAAAAACTTCACACAGGGCTAGACTTAAAACATCAAAGGGTGGTCTAGTGTCTGTATGCCTTCAAATAGGCTAAGAGGCAGAAATTATGAGGGCAAGACACACTGGTTATGATTTAGGAGAAATCCTGACCTTCACTTATAGGAAACGTCGCGATTGCCTAACTGAAAACAAGTGCCACAAGGGGGTACGACGCGAATATTTAAAAGAAAATCATGCTATTTGATGTGATTATCAGTAAATAAAATGAACTGATTGTGGATTTCAAGAAAAAATAATATTCAAAGGCCAAAACTAGACCTGCCACTGTAAATTTCAGACTCAAAGCAGTAAACCAAAGGGAAAGGGTTATACTACAAAAGTTTACACAAACCATGAAATGAAAATCAATCAAACGAGAGGATTGGCTCCCCAGTGGAGTCGCCAATTTGTGGTGTAGGTAAATTCTCGACGCGAACAAAGACAGTTCCTCTAGTCCGAGAGAGCAGTTCTAGCCACAAACAAACAATCTAGTGAAAACTTCCTTAGGCTAGAATAAAATAAGAGGGCCTACCTCTTAGAACGCTATTCCTCTTGGTGATGATCATGCTTCCTTACTCCAGCTACCTTTTGTTTCCTTCCTTCGAATACCCGAAACAAGTAAACAAACAACAACAACAAATATGATAGCATATAAATTGCATTCAACCTACTTAAAAAGTCAAGGAATCTTAAGCCATCAAATGTAAGATAACACTTAATGTAGGAAATCAATCAATAGTTGTATTCATATAAGTTTAGAAAGAGATTACAACAAATGCCTTGATGTTGCGAGTCTCCTTCGACGTATCTGGGTTCCCACACCTCTGCTAGCATCTCATGGATATCCCCAACAATGGAAGTTTTAAGGCTACTTCCCTTTAGTCTCAAACCAAACCAAACACACTATTCTCCCTTCACAAACATAAACTAGAAGGCTACAAGCTATAGATATCTTGCTGGTTATTCAAGCTCCGAAAAAGACTAAGACTAGTTTAGCTCTGAAAAGGAGGAGTTTATATAGCTTGGATGGAGGGGAGATGGTTCCTCTTATCATGGGAGAGGTCTTATCTCTTGGGTTTGTTCCATCCTAATAGGGGAAAGGAGCCGAAACTGAATTCCTCGGCTCCATCCAACCCAACCATTTACTAGACTTCCGTTATGAAGCTTCTAGACCTGGGAGCTTCGACTTCATACTTAAAACCTTGCTAAAAGAGGATCGACGTGACTAAGAAACGAATCAGTTTCATTGTACGGTGCTATACTAGTTTCAAACTCTGCAAATCGGCGCGAGGAGGGAATGGGTCATTAGCGTTAGCATTGTAAACTGGGAAAATAGGAAGATTCTTGGGAAATGATGCAAAAGGGAATTGTTTTGCTCATGAAGAGGGATGTAATAGGAGTTTCTTCATGATGGGAAAGCATGTATGGTTCGATGTAGAGTTCCTCCAGGATCGTGGAATGGGGAGTGTAGGGACAGTGACAAAATTCTGTGTAACACACTATAAATGGAATGAGATGCCCTTGGTATGGAATGATCACTTGGGTGAGGGTGAGGAGCATCGAGGATGACAATGTATAAGTAACTTGAATGGGTATAGATTAAGTCATATTGCATGGCCTTTTGAATGGCCTCCTCCTCTGTTTGGGAGAAAGTTGAAGTAACATCCTTGGCGATGGGAGGAAGGTGTGATCTAAGAAAAAAAATCCATAAAAAAGTGGTCATCAAGTTTCAGATATTTGCACAAGCTCTGCTATGTACGCCTCTCCTATATATATTTGGTGATGTGAGTGGTAGTGGTTTTTCGACAAGTATTTAGGATCTCTATGTTGGTGTCATGACAAATAGATAACTAAAAATAACAAGAAATGGGGAGGTTGGGGGATGAAGAGCCTTACATGTTTTTCCAAAGCACTTGAAACCAAATGGGATGGCATCTGATAAATTCAATTAATTTATGGTCATAGGTGGTAACCAGGAAATACATTAGTCCACGTCATGTTGAGGACTGGATCAAAATGCCCAGATGGAACAGGTCATATTTCTCTACAATTTGGCGATCTATCTTAAATTCTTTTGAATATATCAGAGCGGGTTTGGCATGAAGAGTAGGATCGGGTGAGAAGGTTCGTATTGGCGTGCATGTGTGGTCGGGAAGTGGTAATGCGCACATCCTTTTTCTAGGTCTTATACACTTCACGAAGCTATCTGGTATAAGGACTTTATATCAAATTTCCGACCCATAAAATTCTTCTATATTTGGTAAAAAATGGAAATCTGCACAAGAACTTTGGATACCTGTTCAATGGAATCAGGATTGGGATATCTACACAAATTCTCTCTTGGAGGCACATGTAAGAATATAGGAGCAAGAGGATGAATTAATTTGGGCTCGATCTCCTCATGGTAGATATACTCCAAAAGAAGGTTACTCCTTTTTTGTTGAACATGAACTTTGGAAATTAAAAGGCCTAGCAAAAATAAAGCTTTTTATGTGGTGTTTGCTGCATAATAAAGCTCCCACAGGAGACAATCTTCAACGAAGATATTTTTAGGGACCAACTTGGTGTATATTATGTAATAATAATGTAGAATCAATCAAACATTTGTTCCTAAATTGTTCCACAACAATCCAAATATGGAATTAGGGCAATCAATATTAGGTGACAGGGAGATACTACTCAAGTAGCTTGGGAATCATGGTGGAATAGAACTCATCCTACAAAGCTTCAAAAACTGCCCCTTTTGGTCTGTTGGGGTATTTGGTTAGGAAGAAACCAACATATTTTTCAAGATAAGGTCCCAAACTAGACTTTCACCCGTTCCCACATAATGGCTCTATATAACATGATCCCAGAAGATGAACAAAAACATAATCACAGGAACATTTCTACAAAAATCATTGACAAGACTTTTCCTTGGGCGCATTTTGAAGGATTGGCTCAACAAGATGGTTGTGGCGAAGGATAAATTTTGTATTTAACTGAAGATTATTATTATAAGATGAAGATGGGTTTAGAGAGAGGCAGAAATAACTATTTAGAGATTAATAGCCTCATACTACTCCTTATTTTTTCCCTTGAGAAAGGATGCCGAAAACTATATATTGTGACTCTAAACTTGTCATTAACTGGTTCAATCATCAGTTAGAATGTCACATGCACACACTCAGGAATTTTTTGGATGAAATTATTACTCTAAAATTAGAGTTTGACTATATATCATGCCGTGATATCTACAAGGAAAGGAACCAGATTTCCGACAGTCTTTCCAAGGAAGCATCGCAACAACCTTTTTGTTCTTGGATGATACAGGAATAGACAGGACAAGAGTTCTATCAGTATTTTCACAGGCCATTCATTGATCATTAGCCACAGGTGGAAGCATCTACCTGATTCTACACAACTCATAGACAAACCTATTTTTTTTCTTATTTTTCCGATTATTAGAACTATGAAATTGTATATATTTATTATGTATTTGTTTTAAGTTATAGTTATGCATCAATCAATTTTTGGACTTTATACAACAAGTGACATTCATGGCCACCAATTTTGAGATGTGCTCCTTTTGCAGTATCTACAACATGTAATTTTCAATATTTTATATAATGAAAGTTATGATTTTTCCTTGGGGGAAAAAATATAATTAAAAATAAGAGAGGAAGGAATTCACGGTGGATGTGAACACTTGATGAGTGCCACGGGGCTAGTTTACGTATCGATTTGGTTTTAACATCAATTAATGTGCATTGAAATAGGTGGTGGCAGACCGAGTCTTCTGTTATGGAGTTAGATGAACACCACATGTGGAAATACTTGATATGGTTGGTTGGATATTCCCTTGAATTTCCCTCAAACTTGGGGATATCCAAGGGAAGTTTGGTTTACATTAGAGGTCACGTCGGATCATGGAGGAGAGGATCATTAACGAGTTGGCTTAAATTTGGTAGGTTCAATCTAGCCATGAAAAGGAGAAATGACTAAGTGACTATGGGTCCAACAGGTGCTTTGACATTGGTTCTAGGGTTAGGATCCACATTATTATCAATATTAACACCAACATTTCCTTTGTTGTTCGCTCACACAATGGTATTGACATTACCATCAGGGTTAACACCTTCCATGGTAGCATGTTAGGATTGGGTGGATTCAGAAGTAGATGAGCTACTAGAAGAATTAGATGAGTTAGAACCTAAAGGTAGATTAGAGTGAGGGACCCTGACTCGTTTAGTAGGTACAAAGGGAGGTCCTAAAGAAAACTAACAACGAATACCTCTCAATGTCGAAGAAAATTGCATGGAGTAGTGAAATGTGGTTTTCTAACTAAGAGCTAATGCTTATCTAGTTCAAGTAGTCTTGTCCTATCAAAGAAACATACTTTGGCCTAGAACATCGAATACACCTCAAACATGTCCTAAACTACATTTCAAGATGGCCTTCTAAATAACTAGGCTCCCAAATGATCAGGGTTGTGAACAAGGTTGGGTGAAGGTATGAAGAGGTGTGGTTGCTTCCCACAATCACCACTTATAGGGTGGTTTTACCTACAAGAATGTCCACTATGGTTACCTTCGTCCATTAGGGGTGAGAGAATCACAATTTATGGGTGTCGTTTGGACCTAAATTCCCAATGAGGAGTTGGGAGACTCAAGGAGAATTGTCAGTATCCATAGCTTAAGGCTTACCATATTCATGGTTTTCTTATTTGTATTAGTTTTTACCACTGGATGATGAAGGTGTTAAGATCCCTATAGACAATCACTATGTTTCAATGTATAATGATTGATGGGTGTTATTTGGATGCTTATCCCACCGATCCTAACCTAATTAATAGATTATTTTGATGCTCAAATGTGATTAATCAATGTGTGTTAAGTTAGGGTTGATTTTAGAGGCTCAACTTGGGGTATTGAACTAAGTATTTTAATTTAATGTTGTGTAGGTTTGTGCAAGTTTATGTGTGATACAACTTGGAATCAAATTACTTTGCATCAGAATAACAAATAATAAATTGCTAATGATAGTAAACAAATTGTTGCAAGAAAATGTAAATCACTGATTGACTAAAAAAATTCACTACCTGCCCTTTGGAGGCTTCTGTGCAAAGAGAAAGAGGCTAAAAAATGGACAAAAGTAGGCTTCAAATGGTGGAAAATAAATCAAGGATGAAAGTGAATTTTGATTTGTTTTCCTACAACCAACTTTATTTAGAGGCTACAACTCGGAAACAAAGGTTTCACAACTGCAAACATGCCTCAAATAAATCTACCAAAATGGAAGGGTCAAGAGAGAAAAATAAGGGGAGATCAATACTAGTCAAACTTAATATCAAGATCTAATGAGGAAAACAGTTCTCAATTCTATAATAACATTGGTGACAAGGAATTTTTCCAGCCTATATCTGTAAACTACCAATTTAGCTCTCATACCCAACTTGGTGGAGAATTACTAGAAGCCATCAAGGGGTTTATTTCTTACTCATAGGGTTTAGAAAGTTAAGAGATCAAGGCTTATTGAATTATTGTAAATAGGACGGAACCTAGAACCCTAAAGACAAGAAAAATCTGGAAAAATCGGATTTTTTTTTTTTTTTTACCACTGTAGAAAAGTACCTAGAAAGTGTGTTGTCCAATGTAGATTCTAGGGTAGAAAGAGTGTTTACCAATGTAGTTAATGAGGCAAAAGATGAATTAACCTTGTAGATTTGGGCGTGAAACCTGCATTAACTTCCTAGGGTTTTCTTTGATTTTGTTGTTTGTTGCGCCTCCAAGACGTGTGACCTAAAAAAAAGAAGCAAAGGCAAAAAAATACTAGGTTTGTCCAAAAAATCACCACAAATTAAAATTTTCTAAAAATATAAAATGGAATAAACAACTTATAAAATGCCACCAAGAACTAAAGTGTTCAGTTCCCCAGTGGAGTCGCCTTTTGTTAGATGTTCCCCCCCATAAAAATTTGTAAAGAAGTGCCTTTATGTGGTGTCTAATAGTCTAACAATAAATATTAGGATTAAACCCTAGAAGTATTAGCCATTCATGTGCAAGTATCAGATTTGCACAAAAGAATAATAACAATGGAAACTAGGTAGCAAAAAGTAGATCTAAGACACATAATAATTACCAAACTTCATTGCCCAATAATAAACCTTTTTATTGAAACATTGGCACTTGTCAAGAAGCTCCCTATGAGGAGGGCTAAAGCGAGCCTCCTCCTTGGGAAGGTTCTTTGAGACCCTTTATCTATAACTGCAACAATTCCCTCTCTCCAAACTGCTTAAACGATCCAAAGGCAAAAAGAGAAAGAAAAAAAGGATGAGATTATAGTGGAGAACACTCAAATGTCATTGGATCAAAGGTTTGATGTTGATATTAGTCATGTGAAATGAGAAGAGAAAACCTCTCTATTTATAATAAAATGCTAGGTTAGATTTGATGTGGTCAAATAATAAAATATTTGTTGGACCAAATCAAGATCTAACCAATTTTGATATTTATTATTATTTGTGAGAGGAAAAGGTCAAAGAAATGGTCAATAACCTTTATTTAGATAACTAACTCAAAAAATAATGATTTATTGAGTTAATTAATAAAAATGGGTAAAATGATAAGAAATAATTAATAAACAAATGAGTTTATTAAATTACTTCTAGGTGAAATGGTAAAATGAGTTAGAAATAATTTATAAATAATGATTTAATAAATTATTTCTAAGAGATTATTTAATGGATTAAGGAATACTCAATAAATAAATGATTTATTGAATTATGAAAAATGTAGGCGAAAATATTTTGAATTATTTTCACTTTAGTTGGTAAAAACTTGAGAATAATATAAAATTAATCAACCTATAGGTTGATTCACACCCCTACACTGGTGGTACTCTTCCAACCGCACTATAGTGAGGTCCGGCACTACTAACCGTTTTCTTTTCACCAATACTTACGATTTTAGACTACGCCTAACATTCCATACTTAGTTTATTTTTTCATTATCCAGTATTATCTTTGTACTTTATACAATGAAAGCCCATAACATTCACATAAGCAACATTATATAAGAAAAATGCACAACAGTATAAAGGGAGGGGCAACTCCCTGCAATATGAGTCTGCCCGAATCAATATATATAATCTTCTTTTATAAGTACAAGTTAAATCTTGGGAAACCCCAAATTTACACTTAGCCAAATTTCCAACTTCGGCAAACTTGGTTGCCTAGCTCGTCGGCGCCTCCGCATGATCGTCGCACAACTCACCAACCCTTCGTTCACCTCATCGCACGATCGTGTTGTTTGCCCAACTTGGGCGCGCCTCGTCGTAACCAAGTCGCCACACACGGGTGCCTCCGCACGAGTCACACCTTCGTTCACAACCTCAACACTTCACTGTTTCCACCGTTTCGTCATGCACGGCGCACCCTACCCAAGTCGCCCGTCCGCACGATTCTTCGTTTCGGTGTGCATGCCCTCACTCGGCCGCCTGTCCGCACGTCCACCCAAACTCGTTCACCCGAACAACTTCACCCGAGTCGCCACACGACTTCACCCAGGTCATCACACAACTTCACCCGGTTCGCCCAAACGACATCACCCGGGTCGCCACATGACTTCACTCGGCTTGCCCGAATGACTTCACCTGGGTTGCCCGACGATCTCACCTGGCTCACCCGAACGACTTCACCCGGGTTGCCCGACGACCTCACCCGGGTTGCCCGAACGACCTCACCCAGTTCACCTGAATGACCTCGCTTGAGTTTCCTACCCGACGACCTTGCCCGAGTTCTGCCTGAACGACCTCGCCCGAGTTCTGCCTGAACGGCCTCGCCCGAGTTCTGCCTGAACGACCTCGCTCGAGTTCTGCCTGACGACCTCGCCCGAGTTTCTCACCCGACTTTTTTGCACGAGTTTTTCACCCGAGTTCTGCCCTCCTGCAGGCTCATCCACACATCGCAGAACTCCTCAACCGAACTTGTGTTGGCCGAATGATGATGGCTCGTCTTCTCAAATGCTCCACCAATATATACGGGCAGGCGACGGGTTATGTCACTCGGCCGACCCACGCCTAACGCCAAAGCCGACTCGTTCAACATTTTGGCTTCGTCCGAGTGGAGGGTCGGCCCGCCCAACTCATGGGACCGCCCTCTCAACTCGCCCAACATCATATAAACTCGTCTCTTGGTCGTTCACTTCTCATTTCACACGTCCTTCGCATGGTGGAGTCGCCCTGCCTGTCGCACTGACCGCAGGTCCTTACATCCTCCCCCACTTGAAGTCATTGTCGTCCTTGACAATATCTCGTCCCGGCAACCACCTATCACCAAGATATCCATACCAAGGCATATACTCCATCGATATTTCATATATCAGAAGATCATCTCAATCCATGATCATCAATCACTCTGTCACAATCTCCACATGCTGCTCCCCATCGTGGAAGGCTGGCCCCTCCATATCAAGCTACATGCTTCCTGCAACATATCATGTCGACCTCATCATGTGTCATCCTCGTGTGAATTGTTGCCATGATACTCCAACATAATGCTAACACATCTCTACACACTTCGCGACCCCATGTTTGAACTAGTTGGGTAGCTAATCCAACCGTCACGCCCAAACCATGAGAGTGAACATCCTCATGCCATCATCAGTTGTTTCTATGAAAATCTCGTCACATCCTCAACTCGATCAAAAATCCATCTCCATACAAGTGTAAGCCATGCTCAGGTCCATGAAGTAATCTCCATCTCATCTGCAACATGCTATCCATGATGTTTTCTATCCAACATCATCATCCATCTGTAAAACATCCATCTCCTCAAAGTGAAGAGATTATCTCATCAACATCCGACTCTCGATGTGCCACATCCAGGTCCATGAAGCAACCTCCATCATATCTGTATGTGCCATCCCTCAAGTCTGCCATAGAAACAAGTATACACTTGTCTCATCTATCCATGTGCTACCTGTGATCATAGATCAATCAACTCCCATGTGTCAAAGTGGTTAAGTCTCGGCTCAACCCATGCCCAACTGTTGCCACTAAGGCATCATCATCATTGTAACTCCATCACTCCAAACTGTCTCATATCTATCCTCCACATCAAGTCACTCTTTCAAGCCACACCCATACATGTACTCGAAGGTATGCATCCCATTCTGCATCAAAGTCCCTGACCTCAGCTCCTCAATGCATCAGATCCTCCAAGTCCACCGTATATGAAGTCTTCAAAAGTCACAACAATCTCATGTCATCATGAGCTCCATGAGTCATCTCCAACCAACATCTCAATAAGCATACAAGTCTCAGCCCAAAGGTCTCTGCAAGATGCCTCAGCTTTCCACGTAGTAGGAATGCTCCATAGTCTGCTTCACAACTCCATTCAAGTCCATGGCCTTGTTGTACAAGAGTGCACAACCTCTCCATCGGCTCATAAATAAAACATCTCCATGTCACACCAGCAAATCCACCTGCACAACATCCCCGCCTCGGCATTCCTCATTGGATGCCCATAAGTGACATCTCTACAAGTGCTCCTGCACAATATCCCTGCATAAGACTGCCATGCTCCATGTCTCCAACCTGATGTCCATGACTAGGTTGCCCATGTAGTCCAACCAAGTAGACCCACCACAACAATCGGTCATCCTCATACAAGTCTGCAATCTTCGGTCTTAGTGAACTCGGTCACCCAACCATATCATCATCATCACAAGTCCCTTCCATCATAGCTCCCTCACTAAAGGTTCCACCAAGACTTGCTCTTGGTCTTGGCCATGAGAAGTCCACCCAAGCATCATCATCATACCTCAAGTGTGTGCCCTCCTCCAATCTGTTCATGAGTCATGCCAGGCACTTATCCAATTCTCCATGTGGCTAAAGCATGACCCAATCCTCCGCAACGATCATCATGTTCCTCCCTTGTCACAGGCCTTTGTACCTTCTACCATAAGGTCACAAACAACCCCAATAAGTCCTGCAACAGTCAACAATCCTTGCTTCTCCATATAAGGTCTCATCATAGACATCCATGGTAAGATGATCCCTAGCATTGGAAAACTGACTTTGCCCTTCCCTGCATACGATCCATCTACCAAATGCTCAAATGAAACACAAGTATCAATACTTACTTCATCATCATGAGGCTCCTCCATGTGAGTATCCTCATCCATCCATGTTTGCAAACTGCACAATCTTGGTCCAACTTGATCAATCTCATGTTCATCCTCCATTGTTGTCACATCTGCAACATCCTCCATCATCACGGCTTCCTCTTCCTGGTTAGCACAATCTGCAAATTCATCTTGCTCCTTTGTTCGACCAAGTTGAAGAAGTTCGTCTTCAACATTCTTTTCCAAGACTTCAAGTTGCTTTCGAATCCGTGGGCTTGACTCTTTCAACCGCTTCAACTTGTATAAGGTAAGCAAGAGCTTCCCTTCGCATTCTTCCAAACTTGCCATGCCTTGTCGTTTAGCTTGACCCAAGCACTAAGCTTCACCTTTGCTAAACCTGTTTCACCATTCACCTAAATCACCTTGATATTCCACCTGTCACTTGCAAAACTTGAGCTCCCTACCAAGTCTTTGGTCTTCGTAGAATTAGCTCCTTGATTCAATACACCAAGTTTCCTGCAAAACTTGGACCAGCTCTGATACCACCTGTCATGAAGTGATAGTGGGATCAACTTCTTCCGCAAATCCCCTTTGCACTTCACCAGAGTACCGCCAGTGTGGGGGCGTGACAAGGTGAACGAAGTTTGGTTGAGGAGTGCGGTTGGCGGTCTGGTGTGAGGGCGTGCCCACCCAACTCGGGCAAGGAACTTGGTTGGCACACGAAGGTGTGGCCTTGATGTAAAATTGGCTAAGTATGAAACTTGGTGTTTCCACGTATACTTGTAAAGCTTTGTAACATTGAAAGATTGTATAATATATTGTATTCAGGCAGACTCATTGTTCAGGGAGTTGCCCCTCCCTTTATACTATGCAATTGTGTTCTTTTGTATAATTGCTAATGATAAAGAATGTGTATGGGTGTTCATTGGTATAAAGGAAACATAATAATACTTGGTTGAGAAACACAAACTAAGTAGGACAAGTGGTTAGGCGTAGTCCATGAACATAAGTATTGGTGAAAAGAAAGTGTTCGGTGGTGCCGCACCTCGCCAAGAGCAGTTGAAAGACTACCGCCGGCCTGGGGGCGTGACAGTTGGTATCTGTAAGTGATCAACCGTCTAACTGATCCTGATACCACTCGGTTAGTTGAGATCTGCCTCAATTCGACCTTTTTCAGTTTTGAAGGTGAGTTCTTTGAGCAAACCTGTGGAGTTTCCATGGGCTCACCCCTATCCCCTGTTGTTGCTAATCTTTTTATGGAGGATTTTGAATCCAAGGCTCTGGACTCAGCTCGTCTCCTGCCGAAGCTTTGGAAGCGATATGTGGATGACACTAATGTCATCTGGTCTCACGGCCAAGAGGAGTTAGATCTCTTCTTCGATCATCTCAATAATCAATCCTCGACCATCAAGTTCACTAAGGAACAAGAAGTCGATGGTTGCCTCCCGTTCCTTGATATTCTCATCCCTAAGAATGAGGATGGTTCCCTCTCCCATCGAGTGTTTCGCAAGAAAACTCATACGGAGCAATATCTTCATGCTAGTTCCCACCATTTCCCAGCCCAGAAGTTGGGGGTTCTCAACACCCTAGCGACTCGTGCCTTAAGGATCTTTGATGAAAGGAGCTTCGATGAGGAGAAGTCCCATCTCCTTAATGTCTTTGTTGAGAATAGTTATAGCAGACATTTGGGACAAAAGGCTTTCCTCAAAGCAACTAAGAATTCGTTATCCAGAAGAGAACCTAAGGAACAGATTCCTGGTGTCCATCTTCCATATGTTCAAGGGACCACGGATAGGATTGTGAGGATTCTTAAGAAGCATAATGTCCCCGCAACCTTTAGACCTCTTAACACCATTCGTAAGTCCCTCAGATTTGTGAAGGATCCTATTGACCCCAAGGACATGAAAGGTGTTTATATTATTCCTTGTTCTTGTGGGACCCCCTATATCGGTGAGACTGGTCACTCCATTAACCAAAGGATTAGTGAGCACGCAGCTGACCTCAAGCATATGAGAACCAAGTCTTCCGCTTTAGCAGAGCATGTGGAGAAAACCAATCATCATGTTTGCATCGAAGAAGCTAGTGTGATTGCTAGAGTGTCGCAATTCCATCACCGGAAATTTAGGGAAGTCCTTGAGATTGAAAAAAGGCTGAACAATCTCAATAGAGAGGATGGTTGGAAGATCAGTAGTTGTTGGGTCCCAGCCCTCTCCTCCTAGTCGTTTTCTCCCTTAAGTATTTTTTATTTTTTTGTAAGTATGGTAATTTTTTCTAATACTTGAATTCTCTAATATTTATATATTTAAACTCTTTGACTATTAAATTAGAATTAAAATTAATTTTTTTTTTTTTTTTTCTAATACTTGAATTCTCTAATATTTATATATTTATAATTTTTGACTATTTAATTTAATTTTTAGTTTATATATATATATTTTAAACTATTTTTAAACTATTAATTATTGTTGTATTTCTCTAGTATTTTTATATAGGGATACTCTTTGACTATGAATATGAAATTAATCTATTTATTTTAATACATATTCATAAATATAGGTCCTTTTTAGCTTATATTTTAAATAGAATTAACTATTTATAGATTATTCTATTTTTAACTTATACAACTAATTAATATTTATAAGCATCTTTGTTAACTAATTAATTTATTAATTAATTTACTTAATTTAAATTAAGATTTAAATGTCCCTTTAACTTATATTTTATTTAAAATATAATTAACTTATATTTAATTAAAATATAATTAACTATTCTCTATTACTTGAATTATTTTATGATTATAATATGTTAACTCGCTTATTCTAACATATATTTATATAATTGTCCATTTATATTTATTTTAATAAGGAAATTAATAACTGAATTTACTTATTTAGATAAATTATGCCTTTCATAGTCAAACTAGCCATTCCTAGTCAAATCTAGTTGTTATCATTTTAGCCGTTACCTGATTTGGAAATTTGGTCATTGGATATTCTGCCCGATCTATTTATAATGCATAGCAAGATCTGCTCATTCAACTTGTCCTGACGATGAACTACACTGGTTGGTTCGAAACAGTCGACAAAAATATCTCTATGTGATTTTCGCCGAAGATTCTTCTCAAAACCTACATGTTATTTTCATATGGGTAAATTAATTAATTAAAATAACTTGGGAAAAATGGTTCTTTAGGTGAAAGTGAGTTTTAATATGTAAAAACCCATACTACATGGCATATTTCAATTCATCTAATGAATTATGGTTAGGTGATCAACAATAATAAACTTACACCCACCCTATAATTGAAATTATGACTATTATCAACTAATATTGACTTCTATTACATGTGTTTTCATAATACAAATATATTTCAATTTATTAAAACTTAAAATAATTACACCACTTTTTAAGATATGCTAAATTTAAAATTAAAATAATCTCATGTTGATATACTATTTAAAACAATCTTATTTAAACACTTATCTAAAAAATTAATTTCCAGTGTTACTCTATTGAAAACATGTTTTTACCATTTATATATTAAACCATTAAAATTTTAATATTTTCATTTTTTATAAATATAAATATTATAATATCATATACTAAATATGATTTCCAAAAAAATAAATTCAATTGTTTTTACCATTTATATATTAAACCATTAAAATTTTAATATTTTCATTTTTTTTTTATAAATATAAATATTATAATATCATATACTAAATATGATTTCCACAAAAATAAATTCAATTTTCTATTCTTTATTTCTTTAAATATGATTATGGACTCTAATTTAAATTAAAAAAACTCATATTACCCTCTAAATCTATTCATGAATTCAAATATAAACTAAAAATAACTCCATAATAATTTAAATAATAATCAATAAATCTAATATATAAATTAATACGTTTATTCAAATTTATACAATCTCGTTAAACTAAATAATCAAACCAAAAAACACACAATTATAATATTTAATCTTTAAAACTTTTGAATTTGATACGATTATTTTAGCGAGTAGAAGCTATTATTTAAAAAACTAAATAACCAAACAAAAAACACACAACTATAATATTTAATCTTTAAAACTTTTGAATTTGATACGATTATTTTAGCGAGTAGAAGCTAGGATAAATTCAAATTTATATTAAGATAATGTTTCAATTTATTATAATTTAGTTGTTAAATCAGGAGACAACTATTATTGATATTATTATTGATTTTTATCAATAAATGCATGTTTATTATTGTTATTCAAGAAAAAAAGTGCTATCTCGAATTACTAGCTAATGGTCCATAAAAGGGTAGATTATCACTCTTGCTAGATGCATGTAAGCCTTGGGTCATTAACATGTTTCCTTGTGTAAGGAAGACAAGCTCTTAACCAAGAAGAAGCAGTTTTAGGGCATACTTTTCGCCCAATTTTCAATTTATATTAGAGTAAATATTATATTATATTTATTTATTTTAAATATTATATATATATTTTTTTGTGTTTAATATATTTAATTATTTCAAATTATAATGCTATTAGTTTATTTATTTGATAACCAAATTTATTGTAATTTAGTTGTCAATTTTTTTATTCTTATTAAAAGTATAGTTTAACTAATAGATGCTTTCGCTGTTTTTTTGGTATATTTCCATAACTTTTACTCCAAATCTATTAGATTTTTTAGAATCATGAGTTTGATTTGTATATTTTGAAGAATCTAAATACTCTAAAAGTTTTCAGAGCTATGAATCCATTCATGCATTTAAAAACACATTTTTAACAACAATAAATTACAGTCTCACCCAAAGCAAACATAGTAAAAATAGTTTGAAAATCCATCCAACTCGAGGTCCTTTTTTGAAGATAGCCCCAGATTGCTTTAATTATCTTAGTTTTGTCAATCTTTTTGTTGATTTCTTCACAATTCAACCTCCTCTTAATTTATTAGCAATAGTCTACAATTATAAATGCAAAAGATGAGCCTCACTATTGCAACAAGAATGCCGCAACTCCCAAGGCTACAACCTTAAATTATCAACCCAAGGTTCGTACAAACTCAAGAAGCGTCAACACTATATGTGCAACATGCAATGTGTACTTCTTTCGTTGATATGATGCAATGAAGTGAATGCCATGAAATCCAAGCCTAAATTAATTACAGAAATGGAAATGTTACTCTATTTGCAGAAAGGAAACCTAATTACTTTTGCAGAGAGGAAATCCTAGTTACTTTTGCAGAAAGGAAAGACTATTCTACTTTGCATGAATGTAAATGTTAATCCTATTTGTAGAAATGTAAACATTAACCTATTTTTAGAGTGTAAATGGTACATCAAAAGGAAGCCTAGTCTATGCAATATAAATAACAATGTTGGAAATGGAAACCATAGCTTAAGATGTATGAAACAAAATGAAATCATTCTTCAATCACTGCATTCAAGATAGATTTTGTCAATAGAGTTCACAAGGTGCTTCATAAAGTAATCATGAAAATCATCATTATGCTCTTCAAGTCATGAATTTATCCACTAATCCAAACTGTAAAGGTGAATTGCAATGGAGAAGAGGCAAGGCTTAAGAGGTATTTTGGTCTTACTCAATCACAGATTCAGAGCCTAGGGGTCATGATTCAAGCCTAAGAGACAAAAACCAAGCTTTTGGAGCAAATATGGTCAAGTTTACACATGCTACAAGAGTGCTACAGGAGGTGCTACAGGAGGCCCTGTTTTGCTATATGAGCGAGATAACTTGCTAAATGCCCAAGTAAATCAAATGCAAATGAAATCGGGAAAAAATTGCTATTAAGTAGGATGTCTTATAACTCCATTCCAAGTGGAGTCACTCAATGATGCAGGTCCTTTTTCTTTTGTGCAAGTGCTTTTGGAATCAAGTGTTTTTGCTTGCTAGGTGATCAAGAATCCTATAACAACTGATATGAGGTCCTGTGGCTACTGAAGGATCAAAATTGCAATCCTCAAGTTCTCATGGTGATTGAATTCTAAATTTGATGCTCTAGCTGTGGTCTGACAGGGGATGTGCAGACTGCTATAAGACTGTGTGTCTTCCTATAGTAGTCACATAGACCCTCCTAGGATAATTATTTCCTTCAGGTGATACCTTTAAAAATACTGATAATTCATGAGTAATTTGTTGACAAGGATCAAAGGCCCTTTTTTGTGGTGGAAGGGATGGAAGAATGGGTGAAAATGGGTATTTTTTTATGGATAGAGGTGGATATTTGGGTGGAAGAGAGGAAAAATGGTGTGGAGGATGGATGATGAGGGTGTGGTGGACCCCTCCTCTTATTCCTATATGAAAAACATAAGATCTGAACCCTTTTTCTATGTCAATCACATTCTTGTAGTAAATCTGGACACTCATGTAGCAATTCTGGAACACCCTTGTAGCAAAATTGTTTTATCCATATCTCTGAAATGATAGATTGGATTAACCTGAATTTTTTTTAGCATGTTGGAATCATCCTTATGCACCTCCCCATAATAAATCTTAGGAAATGGATGCACGAATCTCAAGAAAAAATAAAAATGGTTGTAGGTGATGGAAGTCAATTTCTCAAAAAGTGTACACTGGAATTTGCTGAAATTTCTTAAGCATGTTACCATCATCCATATGCATCTCCCCATGAAACAACTCGGTCAATGGATGCATGGTTTTCTAGACACGGTAAAACATTTTTTTCCTTGTGTATTTTGGCCTCCTGTAGCAAAACATAACCTTTCTGTAATATTTTAGGACGACGAGGGAAATGAATGGGAAAGGCTTGGAAATGATGGGTGGATGTTGGAAATGGATGAGGGTGATGGATTGACATGGCCTTGGTCCTATTGGAGCATCTGGGAAAAGGAGGAGAAAGCCCAATTTTTAATTTCTTTGACTAGGTTTTTGATTAATTTTTTCTTTTTGGTGCTAACTTGTTTTTGTTGCTTGCAAAGGATGGAGAGCATATGCATTCATCAAACAAAGATACATGGATCAAATATTTTTTCTCTCTTTTCTTAGGCCTACTAACTTCCTCAATGAGGTTTTCAACTAGTAGGTTTGCCTAGGCACCTCAAAGGAGGTTTTCACCTAGGATCTTTTACTTTTCTCTTTTTTTTCCAACCCATTGACTGCCTCATGGAGGTTTTCAATCAGTGAGACAATGTTAGGCGCCTCAAAAGAGGTTTTCATCTGATATTTTTTTTTCCTTACTCAACTTGAAAAAAAAAAATCTTTCAAGTATAGGAATACTTTCAATGGATCCATGTGCACATGAAGATGACAGATAAACTCATGTGTAGGCTTGAAAATATTCTTTGACATGTACCTAAATGTGAGATACCAACTGCTTTCACTGAGAAGAGGTCAATAATTGTTGAAGAAGAGTGTGTTATTGCAACTTAATGATTGTCTGGAACCATATTTTAATATAGTTGTGATGCCCCTGGTCCACTTGCTGATTTAAATCATCATGTATGTCTTTTTCATCCATGAAATTCAGATCTTCTTCTTTTTGCTGATTGTTCTCTTGAACACATAAAGGATCTAATGATGAACATGATGGAACTTCCTCAATATTTGATTATGATGTCTTCTTTCCATCAAGTGCAGCCCATGATTCTTTGGTCTCCTCATTTGAATATTCTTCTTCTGGATGTTGTCCTTCAATGACATCAGTAGAATCTCCTTTTTACGATACCTTTCATGAGCTAAGATGAATACCATTTAGATCAAGAGGGTATGTTTGGAAGTGTTGTACCTCAACATATTAAGTGGGATGATCTACCTCATTGTTTGGGTTTGGAAATGGTGGTACATGCAATAGAGTAGGAGTTGAACTTTGAGTTGGATGTGGTTGAGGTTGTGGTTGTGGTGAAGGTGGATGGTAGGGATAATATGGAGTTGGGTATGGAGGGTATTGAGGAAAACGTTGTGGATATTGTGGATTGCTCCCATAAGTTCCTTGCCAACCTTGTTTCCAAGATTGGTTTTGGGGTTGAGATGGCCAAGGTTGCCAAGGAAAGAGTGTGTTCCAATTACTTTGAGATGGATGTGCATAAGCTTGAAATTGTGAATTAGGTTCTTGCATCATATCAGGTTGACTAGGCTACCATGGTCTTCTTAGAGCTACATAACATAGCTCTTTGGTGATTAACTTGCTCCATTGTCCTATTGGTAAACTTCCTTCAACGTTGGTAATGATGGGAAATATTTAATAGCATGTGATTCTGCATGGACAAATCAAATATCAACATCTTATTTTTTCTCATCTCACATTCTTAACATTTCTACTTGTTTGCTTAGATTGCTAAGATTTTATGTTTTAAAGTTATCAAACAAATTTCCAAGTTCAACTTGACTTAACGATCTTGATGTTGATTTAATTACTCTTGCCCTTCCTCTTGATATGCACTTGCATGTTTCAGAAATTTATTCAAATGATAATTGGTATACATCACCTCTACTCATGAGATCAAGGAGATAAATTCACTCATCCCTAATTTTTCTAAGTCAGAGCGTTTTTAGCATGTCAAATCCTAAATGATGCAATTTTTCCCTCTTAACATTATACATAAATCTATCTATTAAATCCTCAAGGCTCTCATGTTCTTTTTGAGTCATTCGAAAGATTTCTTCTTTAAGATCACGATCTTTATATTTTTCTAGAAATATCTTTTGCATATCATTCCATGATCTTATTGAATTAGTCCTTAAAATCCTGAACCATTTAAGATCTTTATCCTTCAATGTTGTCAGAAACAATCTCATTTTTTGAGTGTTTAGTAAGTAACCATAAGATCTACAAAGGATTTCAAAATCAAAGAGAAAGATTTCCAAATCCGTTGACCTCATACCATGGAAGTTGGGAAGGAAATATGGAGGAATGTTCTTCATACGAACATTGATATCAATATATTGAATGGGAAATCCAAGAGTATCTCCTTCATTGTCACCATCTCCATCCAATTATTCTACCTTCTCTGCCACCTCTTCTTCTTCTACGTGAAAAAGTGGATGGTGATGTGGTTCTTACTGCACCACGTGATCAAGTGGGGGGTTGTGGTATTGATTTTTGTTTGTTTTTGTTTTTATGAATTTTTGAATGAAAATTCTAATGCAATGGAATTTTTTGTTTTTGAAATGAAAGATGCCTAATGCAATTTTTTGTGTTTGAAGAAATATATCAACTAGGGAAGAAAAAAAATTCATACTTTGACACCTCCCCAACAACGATGTCAAAAAGTGACTAGCCTTAGTATTGAAACAAGAATGTTGCAACTCCCAAGACTACCAAATTAAATTACCAACCCAGGGTTTGTATAAACTTAAGAGGTGTCAACACTATATGTGCAACATGCAATGTGTCCTTGTTTCGTTGATCTGATGCAATGAAATGAATGCCATGAAATCCAAGCCTAAATTAATTGTAGAAATTGAAATGTTACTATATTTGCAGAAAGGAAACCTAATTACTTTTTTAGAGAGGAAATCCTAGTTACTTTTTCAGAAAGGAAAGACTATTCTACTTTGCATGAATGTAAATGTTAATCCTATTTGTAGAAATGTAAACATTAACCTATTTGCAGAGTGTAAATGGTACATCAAAAGGAAGCCTAGTCTATGCAATAGAAATAACAATGTTGGAAATGGAAACCATAACTTAAGATGTATGAAACAAAATGAAATCATTCTTTAATCACTGAATTCAAGATATATTTTGTCAATAGAGTTCACAAGGTGCTTCATAAAGTAATCATGAAAATCATCATTATTCTCTTCAAGTCATGAATCTGTCCACTAATCCAAACTGCAAAGGTGAATTGCAATGGAGAAGAGGCAAGGCTTAAGAGGTATTTTGGTCTTACTTAGTCACAGATTTAGAGCCTAGGGGTCATGATTCAAGCCTAAGAGACAAAAACCAAACTTTTGGAGCAAATTTGGTCAAGTTTACTCGTGCTACAAGAGTGCTACAGGAGGCCCTATTTTACTACAAGAGCGAGATAACTTGCCAAATTTCCAAGTAAATAAAATGAAAATGAGATAGGAAAAAGGTTGTTATTAAATAGGATGCATTAGGACTCCATTCCAAGTGGAGTCACTCCAAAATACCCCTGTTAACACGTGCTAAAAAATAACAGAAAATTACTTACTCTAAAGATTAGAAATTCAAGAACTAGAGAGCTAGTTAACCTACCAAATGTCGAACCTAATCAAGTGAAAATGCTATGGGGTAAATTTTGTTATTAACTTGAATTATTTTATTACCCAATACAATTGGAATAAACTCAAATGAAGCTTATTGACACGTTGTAAAAATAACAGAAAATTACTACTATTTTGCTACAAGGGACTTCCAGAAATTCTAGATTTGTAAACTAGTAAAACAATCCAAGTAACTCAATGATGAATATGAATTTTCAAAGGTTTTCTAAGGATTAAGCATGCTTGCGACTCTATAAATAACCTGCAAAACAAATCACTTAAATCATTTAACCAATAAGACCTACAACAAAAGAAACATGAATAATAAATGCAAAAATAAGAGATGCAAGTGAAAAATACATTCAAATGAAATAAAGAGATTGTACAAGAGGGCTCTACGAATCTTGGGATGGCCAAGCCCAAGGAAACTCAGATTCCTTTGAAGGAAACCAAGCTTTAGAAGCTAAAAATGGCACTAAACTTCATTATTTGAATCAATCCAAGTGCATCCGTGTTAGAAATGAAAGTGAAGCTGCTAAATAACAAGTTTTCTCCACAAGAAGACTAAGAAATACAATTGGTACTTATAAAAATTGATGAGGAAGCATTCTCCTTGAAATAAGCTAACTTTCCCTTCCAAAATCCCTCAAAAAGTGGATTTGGTTGCCAGCAATTGGAATCTTCATTAAATGATAGGGAACACATTCCTATATTTTCTCAATAAGTGAAGCTCCATAATTTGTCAATACTTTCATGATATTTAGTTCATTTATTATCCACTCTTTTGTCCATCCTTTAGTAGGGATAAAGTCCCTATATTATCTCATTCAGAATTTATTGAATATTCTCTCAATATTTTGCAAAAATAAATAATATTAGGCACATAATAAGCAAGGATAAACCAAATTCCTAAGGACCCATTAATACTACAAAGTAACTCTATCATGTGAAAGTAAGGGGGTCAAATACATGTTTTAAGTGCCTATAAATAATCAGACGAGACTAATAAAATAGACAATTTCGGGGCCCATCATCTCCCCCATACTGAAATTGTTGCTCACCCTTGAGAAAAATAGCCTTCTTCCTCTTCCTTGCATTTATCATGGTGTCCTTTGGTATCTTCTTGATGTCTTAGGAAGTTGTAGAGGCGATTTATTCTGAATAGAACTCAACCATGGATGGTCCTGTTCTAGGCGGCCACTCTAATCCTGATACTAGTTTGATGGGCAGACTTGGTGTTGTTGTCCCGCATCCTCTACCTTCTTTGATTTTGTAATTTTCATCCTTTTGTGAGTTCTACCCCTCTCTTTTTCCAATTTGAATAAGAGGGGTACTACGAATTTCTCGAGAATACTCCTTCCGTCATCCACAAATTTATAATAGGACTCTAGGTTAGGTTGTGGTTCGGGCTCTTGGGGTTCCCGGGGGCCTATTTATAGCTCTTTTAATGCTGCTGCGTCCTCCTGTAGCATTTTTTCTTGATCTTGTAGCACTTTTTATAAATCTGTTCCTTGCTATAGTAGCCTTGTGTTCTTCTTGTAGCACCTATGCTTTCTCCTGTAGCACCTCTGTTGACTCTTGTAGCAAGGTTGTTTGTGCTTTAGTTTTTTAGCTGTGGCTGATGTAGTGGTTGGCCTTGTCATGGATGTCCTAGGTTGTTTACCCTTGGCTTTGGGGGAGGTGACCTCCTCAATTTTCTCTTCCCTTGGCCCCAATTATTTTCTTGTTGGTTAACTCACTCTTCAATTTCGATGGGGATTGTTGAAGGAAGTTGAGGGGATACAAACGAGACTAATGGTGATGAAAACAATGTTGGTGGTGATAAAAACAAAGTTAGATGAAAATGAGGATAGTGGGAGATGAAAACGAGTCTAGGTAAAGAATGAGTTTGGCAAAGAGTTTAGCTTGTGGATGGCTGCCTTTATTGACCCATGATACTTAGACACACAAACGAGTAATTACATAACACTTATGAAGCCCAAAGGATTTAATTACATACCTTGCCTACATGTGGAGTTGCTTGATGATGTTTATGTTTTGGGTTGGATACTTGTTCTGCAGGTGTTGTTGGAGCCAAACACTGTTTTTTGGGTGTTGCATGGTGGCTTGATTCATCATTGGTGCCTGTTTCGGAGGTTTCTTGCTGATGTACTGATCCTTTGATGGATGCATGGTAGATATAGACATGAGTGAGGTTGTTTTTGAGTGTCTTTTGTGAGGTAATTTCTTTGTCTCGCTTGCCTTCTGAAATTTCTTGAGAAGAATATAAACATTTTATGTTTTATGTTGGTTGAAACTCGATGATGCAGGTCCTTTGTATTTTGTGCAAGTGTTTTTGGAATCAAGTGTTTCTACTTACTAGGTGATCAAGAATCATGTAACAACTCATATGAGGTACTGTGGTTACCGAAGGATCAAAATTGCAATCCTCAAGTGCTCATGATGCCTGAATGCTAAATCTAATGCTCTAGCTATGGTATGACAAGGGATGTGTAGAATGTTATAGGATTGTATGTCTTCCTATAACAGTCACATAGACCCTCCTAGGATAATTATTGCCTTCAAGTGATATCTTTAAAAATACTAATAATTCATGAGTAATATGTTGACAAGGATAAGAGGCCCTTTTTTGTGGTGGAAGGTGTTAGCACTCCTTAGTTTCCCAAGGCGAAGAAAGGAATCCAAGGAGGTATCCTCAGATCAAATTTTGACATGGTAGCTAGCCATACCAAATCGGAGAGGGCTCTCTCTTCAATCTCATAGCCAATGAAATGACGAGAGAGAAAAATAGATCGTAGGCTAGGTATTCAACTCATTAGGGTTTTGAAATGGGGTTTGCTGGATCAAGGTCATAGATCTAGGAACTAGGTCAAGGTTTCGAATGATCAATTGCAGGGATAAAAATGAGGCAAGGTAGGTATGTTTAGTGACATATTTGGGTTTTCATTGTGGTATAGGTTTGAAAAATTAAGGATCAAAATGAGCATATGACTATGAATTCATTCATCATAAGAAATGGAACACAAACATGAAGATCTCATCAAAACACAACATAAAACTTATGAATAATGCTTAAAAACTAATGAGATGATAACATGAAGGCATACATATGGTTTCAAGGAAAAATTAACATTCAAATTGATGATAAAACTAAGAAGAAACATTTTAAATAAGCATACCACAAGAATCTCAAGATTATAACTGCAACTGTCTTTAATATCACTATAAAATGGTGTACACTAGCTCCACACTATGATTACCAAGTATCCAACCCAATCTATGAGTTCATTATGACTAAATATAGATTAGAAAAAACATTCCCCCTCTTAGGGGTTGAATCCTACCTCCTATGAAATGATTACATGATTCTCTCTAACCATGCCAAAACCTAGAGAGGTTACAAACCAATTCCCTTTTTACACCGACTGACTTAGTTTGACTTTAAAAGCATTGGTTACAAGTAAATCAATTCTAACCATCTCTAAAATAATTAATTACATCATTTATAATCATCTCAAGACTAATTACATTGATCAAATCTGACTCTTGACCATGAAAAATCAGAAACATGCTTCTTCTACAGAAGCGCAATGTGTGACAACAAAAGCACAACGAACTTTGGGAAGATGTTTTGAGGACTTTGGTGGATCTATGAGCTTAGATGAAGGTTGGTACAGGTATATTAGGATGTATTCTATACCTCTTAAGCTTCAAATCACCAAAAACTCATCTCCAAGACACCTCAAAACTCATTCTACCACAACTACTCCAGAAACGTAGCATGTGCCTCAAAACAATGGCAGAAGGGTGAAAAATTGATGGTTTTTGACCTTTTTCTGCAAATTCATGAGCTGACAAGAGACACAAAGTGGATTTATGAAATTTACTATTCAAGATACATCTGCACATGCTTACTATTATTAATTTGGAGCCTCTGAGAAAAAGTGCAGGGTGCTCACGCTGCGTTTTTGTAGGGTCAAATTTCTTCAATTTTTTATTATGTAAAAATAAGGATCAAAGATGGAGTGATATATCTTCAACCATAACAATTTTGACAAAATTGGGAGAGGTTTTTGTGTATAAGGTTGTTTTAAAGAAAAACCTCTCCCATTTTTGTGAAATTCATTTCCATCTGTTCAAAATACAAGTTTGAAATTGGTCACTAAAAACGTAGCAAATCTTGCAGAAACGTAACAAAAGCGCAACAAAAGTTTGGAGAGTATTTTGGAGGCCTTCTCAGATGATTTTTTGGCTGAAAAAAAGTATTTTTGGAAATATGATGATGTCTACTACACCATGGTGTGATCAATCACTAAAAATACCTGCTCCAAACCCTTTAAAAATTTCCTTGAAGTCAAACTATCCCAAAAGCGCAATGAGTGGCCTGAAATAGTGGTAGCAAGGTGTAACCTTGATTAGCGATGGTAGTTGCTGAAGCTATGACCTTTGATGACACTAAGAATCCCATCCCTACTATTTATTTCTTGTTCCTCTTGAAATTAGTGGCAAATAGACTAGTCAACTCACAATGGTAGCCCACCTCTTGTACTTTCTCACAAAACCCTAGGCAACCTACTTGTTTAAATGACCTCTTGATGAACATCTCTTGCATATGAGTTGGCTCATATCTTCAGACCTGTCCCCTCTTTATGTATTTATTCTTTTCACTGGCCATGTTGTTGATTTTTCTTGATTGAAAACCCTAGTTTGATAGGAGAAAGGATAGGGGCTTAGGGTTGCAAAACAGGGAAAACAGAGCAGCTAGTTTAGGGAGGGAAATGGAGGGGATAGGAGTTAGAGAAAATTCAAGGGGTAGGGGTATATTTTAGGGAAATAGGGGTAGTGAAATTTCTTAGAATGGGAGTTGGAAGGAAGGGAAAAGGTGGAAAACATTGGGAAAACCCAGAAACGCAACAGAAACACAACATGGGCTTGGATTTTGGGGTAAAGTGGCGAGATAGGGAAAACATGTACGAGAAATGGTTGGGGAGGGTATATCAAGTGTCTACAAGGGTGTTTAGGCAGAAAACATAAGGATTTTCTCCTTGGAAGAAAGCAAAAACCATGAAATCTTAAAAATGTAGCATAAAACCGTAAGAGAGGGATTTCATCATTTTTTGAAGGAAATCACTACATGAGAGGGCTGATGAATGCTTCACTTACTTGTTTATGAGTTTTGACAACTTTTTGAATGAGAAATAACCCGTTTCTTGCTTGCTTTTACCTTCAAACTAAAAAACGCAGTGAATGTCCAGAAGCATAACGTGCACGCTGCAGAAACACAATGAGCTAATGGGAAAGGTGTTTTGATGATGAAAATCGATGTTTTGATGGCTAAGATGAGGCACAATGGTGGAGAAGAGATATTGGAGGATGAAATAAAGTTGTTGAATGCTTGGATGGTCTTTTAATAGCTTGAAACTCATTTTTTTTTCTTTGGTGATGGTGTGACATTATCATGTACTTTCAAAAGTGACTTGATGAGGTAGTGTACTGCAAATTTATTACTTTGTTTGGAAAGTTTACATCTCCATGTGGGGTAAATGTACCTTTGATACCTTTTTGACAAACATATCCCTAATTACTAACTCCCATGTATATTTTGATGACACCTAATGCATATCTTAACCATTATTTGGAACTTCGAACCCTTTAAGTATGCATGTGAATGACTTAATGACCAAAATGATGACCAAGACACTCATTTGATGACCTATCACAAGGAATGATGACATGACCATGATGAAATTTTATGACCTTGAAAATGGAGGGAGTAGTAATGAAACCTAGGACATGACTCAAGACTCATTTGAAAATAAAAAGACATGTCAAATTTTATTTGAAAATATAACAATTTGGCCTAATGACCCTATCAACCACATGGAAAGAGTACATTTTATCATTGTGACTATTAGACACTAACAGCAGAGATGGAAGAATGGGTGAAAATAGTTATTTTTTTATGGATAAAGGTGGATATTTGGGTGGAAGAGAGGCCAAATGGCATGGATGATAGATGATGAGGGTGTAGTGGACCCCTCCTCTTATTTCTAGATGAAAAACATAAGATATGGACCCTTTTTCTATGCTGATCACATTCTTGTAGCAAATATGGACACTCCTGTAGCAATTCTAGAACACTCCTGTAGTATAATTGTTTTATCCATATCTCTCAAATGGTAGATTGGATTGACTTGGAATTTTTTTATCATGTTTCCATCATCCTTATGAACCTCCCCATAAGAAACCTTGGGCAATGGATGCATGAATCTAAAGAAAAAATAAAAATGGTTGTAGGTGATGGAGGCCAATTTCTCAAAATGTGACATGGAATTTGATGAAATTTATTGAGTGTGTTACCATCATGCATTTGCATATACCCTTGAAACAACTAGACCAATGGATGCATGGTTTTCAAGATATGGTAAAAACAATTTTTTGCCCTGTGTATTTTGGCCTCCCGTAGAAAAACATAACCTTCTTGTATAATTTTAGGACAACCAGGGAGATGAATGGTAAAGGCATGGAAATGATGGGTGGATGTTGGAAATGGATGAAGGTGATGGATTGCCATGGCCTTGGTATTATTGGAGCATCTGGGAAAAGGACGAGAAAGCCCAAGTTTTATTTTCTTTGACTAGGTTTATGATCAATTTTTTCTTTTTGGTTCTAATTTTTTTTTGTTGCTTGTAAAGGTTGGAGAACACCTGCATTCATTAGAGAGAGATACATGGAGCAAATAATGTTTTTCTCTTTTCTTAGGCCTACTAACTTCCTCAATGAAATGAGGTTTTCAACTAGTAGGTTTTCCTAGGCGCCTCAAAGGAGGTTTTCACCTAAGATCTTTTCTTTTTTCTCATTTTTTCCAACCCATTGACTGCCTTGTTGTGAAGATAAATCCCTTCTGTAGACAAAAGTGATCTATCTAGCTCAATGAGTGGTTATAGCAACAAACTAAACAAACTAATGCAGACTTTCCTAGCTTATGTTGAAAAATATAGGGGAGAGAAACCTACCTCGCTCTCATGCTAAGTACTCAATCTTTTGATGATGATCTCAATCCCTTAGCTTCCAGGATTTCTCCTCATTATACCTTGCGCCCAAATACTTGTAAGAGAGATCAAAAGACAATAGGAGATACAAGAGCATACATAGTATATATCAAACATAAACTAATTGACAGATCAAGGAGTATAAAGCTAAATGCATATATATTTAGACATTTATGGAAAGTGAACACCAGATGTATATATTAATGAATAAAAAGGGAAGCATACAACTATTGCCTTTATGTTGGAGACCTCATTTTGGGTGGAATTCCAAGTCCAAGCCAAGACTCTTCAAACACTCCTTCTCCAAGTTAGATGGGCAACATTTGGGCATAATCTCAGCATAGGAATGTAGGAAATCAATGACCAACCATTTGGGGATGGAGGGTATTTTATTTATAGGAAGGGAGAGGGAGTTAGGGATCCAAAAAAGAGGAAGGAAGGTCCACATCTCAAGGGGAAGGCCTTTAAAGGTACGATCAAGAGCTCAAAATGGGAGAGCTCGACCATATCTCTACCAAACAACATCCAGCTCACTGTTCTTGAAGTTTCTAGCATGTGAAGCTTCTCATCCATTTTGGGAAAACCCATTAGAAGAGGTTCAACATGGAATTTCATATCAAAACCTACGCTAGGTCAAAGAACTACAACTTGTCATTAGCATGGGCAAGCAGTGGAGCAAAGAGCGCTGCTCCTGTAATTTAGGGCTTCAATCAACCTTCTCCAGAATTTACTTAAGGTTGTTTTTCTTCCATTCTTCAAGGATGTTTTAGTATGTGTTTCATGATGAGTACAATTCACAGTTTTCAACATTTTGGCACTTCAGGATGTGGAACAGGAAGTGAACAAGAATTGTGACAAGATATTGTGTAATAGATCCCCTCTAAAGCATGAAGGCAGAACAGGGAGTGATGGGTGAAATGCTTTACAAGTTAAGGCAAGGACCGGAAAAACATCGCCAGGAGACCTAAAAATCAAGCATATACATTTACATATCTGATATCTCTGATATAAACATGCCTAGTGATACATCTCTGAATAGGCATCTAATAATAGATGAATCCATGGCATGGACGCAACCATTCGAATAGAAGAGATCATGTGCATGGATCCATTGCAAGGATGCAACCATCCGAATAAAAAAGATGATATATATGGACGTACGAGATGGACGCAACCATCTGATTAGAAAGGATATTATGTATACAATCATGAATACTCAATAACTCCTTGCAACCTAGAGTCGTCAAATGAAATCCAGGGTCTTGAACTTTATCCCGACCAAAGTACGAATCTAACCATGTGAATAGACATGTTGACGTTGAACATGGAAAAAACCACCTGATTACCGTCAATAATGTAAACAATTAATAGGCGTGAGAGAAATCACCAATAATGACGATGGCTCTCAAGGTACACCAACACAATCTACATGTGTGAATAGGTGAGCTAAAGTTGAACACTTGCATAATCATTCGATCGAAGGCCAATGATGTAAGCTTGTCTTCAAACATGAAGAAATTTCCATTGAGGCATTCAAAATATAAGGTACTAAAAGGGTGTTTCTAAATCAACTTCCTGAATAATGAGTTGAAGTCGACAGGAAGTGATCCGTCGAAGGAGGGACATAATGTTTCCCACATCATTGACACGAAACATAGGGTGTAGTAGAGTGATTCAATATTGTTGCATAAAGGTCAGACGAGGAACAAAATGTAGAGGGGACTTCTCTTGAACATATTGACGACTCAACTCTGGAGTTTGGCAACATTTGACTCAAAATAGGATTAGAGGTCATGGTGACAATATAATCAAATGATCCCAAAACCTAGGAAGGCAAGTGACTAAGTGAGGATATCCCAAACCAGACACAAAATGGAGATGAGTGTGATGTTCAAGAGCAACAAACTGCCTTTAATACAATAGATGTTCACTTTCATTTTTCCCTCGTTATTGCTAGCGAGTACCTCCTTATTTTTACACAAGCTTGAAAAGGATATCATATGCTTGTCATATAAGTTCATCCTTCATATGAATCCATCCTAGTAAGTTTAACGAGTTCTAGGAAGGAGTAACTCGTTCTTGTCATGATGGCAAGTCCTGCGTCACTTAAGTTTAACGAGTCTGACAGAGGGGTAAATCGATATCTTTATCATGTTTAGAGAGCTTGAAAAAGAGGCAAAAAGGAAACTCCAAAGGCCACTTTCGTAAATAGTCTCTTGAATATGAAAAGGTAGAAAACGATATCCAAGAGAACTGCTTAGCCATGTTTGACTAAGATATTCCTTTTTCGTACAATAGTCTATCTCAGTCCGGAAAAGGGTTAAATTTATAATGAGTAGACGTCTTTCCATTTACTTTTATGAGTTCGAAAAGACAAATGGTCAACAATATTTTCATATTTTTGGAGTCTAAAAAGAGTTGAAAGAGGACTCATCATGGAGGAATGAGTGGTATAAAAGTATAGCAACTGGTTCTGGTCATGATGGAACTGTTCAAAACATGTAAAGGTCACGAGATTGGCTAATAAGACCACTAATCATAGCGGTTTATTAGGAAGGGGTAAAAAAACCAAGAAAGTGTATAATCGGTCGAAGAGATCGTGTCGATGGAATGAAAAAACCAAGAAAGTGTATAATCGGTCGAAGAGATCGTGTTGATGGAATGAAAAAACCAAGGCTTTTCTAGCAAAAACATGATGATAAAGATGGCAATCACGAGAGGTAAAGTGAGAATGGTTTCATTTTTACATAAGATTGAAACATGGGAAACTATGCTTGAGTTGAGTTTGCATGGCCCCAACATAATGACTCAATTCAAGGTACATGCCCCCAAGCTTCATTTCATTCACCTAAGCAGACTACTAGTTACTAACAGGTGGATGGAGCGAAGGTTCACTTACAAGATCAAGTGAAAGAATCAGTTGGGATTTTACGAGATCTAATCAAAGACTCGAATTGGAAGGGGATTTGTTTCATTTTTTAACGAGCTTGAAATAGGAAAAGAACCATGCTCATGACACCTTGTTTGACTTTTTAATGAGCTCGACACAAGTAAAATAAATTTGCTCATGACACCTTGTTTCGGTTTTTAACGAGCTTGACACAAGTAAAAGAACTCTGCTCATGACACCTATTTCATTTTTTAACGAGGTTGACTCATGAACTTGATCATGGACTATAAGAGACCATGGATTCCATGAGGTTCTCACCATATGGGAGAACAACACTCTGGAAGGGAATCATGTCAAGGGATCTAATAGAAATATTAAGCTCCAACGCCTCCAGTACATCGTGCACTATATCACTAACTAGATAATCAATAGACATGGGCATGGAATAGGTGGCCACATAATTAACCTATGGTGGGTGTTGGGCCTAATAATTATCCTTAAACTACATCCACTTTCTCTCCATTCACACATTTTCTCACCTCTATTCCACCACGATGTCATCACATCCGCTTCACTTTCATCATTATATGGGTTACCTTTGTGTTTTCCAAAACATTATTAATTCTTAGTATTTTTTGTGAATTTGTGGTTAAACTTCAAAAAATAATATGCTTATACTTATACCTAGCAATTGGAATGAGTTTGTTGACATGTTTAGGTTAAAAGGAAGCTTCCAAAAGCCTCTTATGTGGCCTCCCAAGGCTAAATTAGAATTTGAGAAGATATACCTAATAGTGAAGATCATGGAGGAGGGTTATGTGTTACCATTGATTGAGAGATATGTGGATTTGAAGAGGGAATAGTGGATCATCATTATGAGTTTGTTATCTCATCTTGTTGTATAAATAGGAGTGTTATCTCCTTCATTTGAAATCTTAATTTTTAGAATTTAGAAACTTAGTCCTTCATTTGTAATTTTAGATTTTAGAATCATTGTAATGTAGAGTTTAGGACCTATTGGAATGTAGAACTTGGAGCTTGTAATTGCAATTTGCAATTGAGGATAAATAAAGTGGATTGGATTTTCTTCTACATTTGACTTCTTTCTAGGTGTGCTTGTGGAGCTATGGAGGGTCCCCATTGCCTCACTTGCATGCTCGTTTTGTTTTGGTAAACTTTCATTTTATGTTTTTTGTGAATTTCATTAGATTAAATTATTGGTTCATATGTTTGAAATATTAACGAATGACCTTTCGTAAGAAAGTATTAATGTTTCTTTCAATGAATCTGATTTGTTATTTAATGTTTGATTTTATTAGTTTAAGTTTTTGATTCATATGCTTGAGATATAAACTAATAGTCTCTTGTAAGAGAGCTTTAATATTGGATGCAATCAATTAGAATTAGATTTAAGTGCTTTAATTTCATTAGTTTAAATAGTTTGTTGATTAAGATGATTAGAAATATTAACGAACAATCTCCTGTAAGGGAGCTTTAATATTTCTTACACTTGTCACAATGTCTTTAGATTTCATTTTGATTAAGTGACTAAATAGGTGTTGGAAATCCCAATGAAAGACCTCCTGTAAGGGAGCTTTGGCATTTCTTCACCTAGCTTAGTTTAGTTTGTCTCTAAGTCCATGTATATTGGATGATCCTCGAAGTTTACTTACCCGGATTGATAGTAAATGAAACTCTAATTTGCATCCACATTTTAGACCCAACATTTTGGCGCTATTATTTTAGAAAATTTTTAATGGATTAAATTTCCTTCAAATTGCCAACTTTCTCATGGTATCTTGAAAGTGACAAGTAAAACAAAGTTTGCAATTCCATGATAAAACATGTAAAACTTGATTTGATACTCATGTGCTTGAATTTTGTAGTTTCTTTTTATTTTATTTTATTTTAATTGTTTTGATTTTTTTTTTTTAAGCTGAAATAATCATTTATTTCTACTCTATCACATATAAATGAATTTTACCAACTGAAAATAAAAATATAAATAAAAGTCTAAAATGTTCAACCTAAATTAAATTAATATTAACAATATAATAAAATAAAACCTCAATTTCTTTTCAGATCCTGATAACATTGGCTCCAAACTTCAAAATCATCCATATTTTTCATGAATAAAATTAGTAAGAGCCACTTCACCATGCTACCTACATCACTGCGCACCGTTACCACCTTTAGCATACTGTAATACCGTAATATCACTTGACTATCAATACCTTCAGCTTACCATAATAAGACTTGACTGTCATGGCAGTGGAGAACGAATATTGATTTTGGTTGCACATCAAGAAATCCCCTCTTCCATTGTGCACAATTATCCTACCTTCCACGACTCTATTTCCATGCTACCTCATCCCCAAGGTGACATCATGCCTACAAATCTCGAGAAATGATGCTGGATCGAAGCCCTACCAATCTCGAGCATGAACTTCTCCGATTAGATGTCGCTCTTTTGGGAAGCCGACGCAAAACCAGTCTTCCATATTTGCCGATTTGAAGATTATCCATGATTAAATGGGGATTTTGTGAGAAAATTGTGACATATTTATAGGGATATCTCTAGAAAGGAATCCGAGGTAGGTAATCTGCCCAAAAAACTGTCTCGAAGATATGCGTTGTTAACATTTTGCCGAGAATTACGGAGTGAAGAGTTTTGCCCATAAATGCGAGCCCAGAATTGCAAGGATCATTTTGTAGCACATTCACAATTTGAGGAGCTCAGTCAACATTTCAGTTTGACTGTGCTCAAATGATACTGGTATTATCATGTTTCTTCTGCACTATTATTTTTTTCCACCTGCTTCGATGGCTATCTTCGTGGCCTCCATGTTCCTTCATCATTCTTCAACGCTGCACAAACCACACTTTTTCACACGCTTCAACATTTCAACAATTGACACATTTTGATTATTTCACACGTTTTGACTTTTCATTTTTAAACATGAAAAAATTCATTTTTTTTTATATTGCATCATGTATGTATTGTTTTGATATTACATTGTTCTTTATGTATTCATATTTTGAGGTCAATTTGTTTTAATATCGTTTTTTTAATGTTTTTATAATATATGTTTTGTTTTGTTTCTTTCTTTTTTTTTTTCCTTTTTTTTTATGTTACGTTTTATAATTGAGTTTTTTATTTTTAATATTATTTGTGTTATTTGTTTATAAATTTTATTTTTGTTGTCTATATGTTTTGTTTTGTTTTTAATGTATATATTTTTGTTATATGTTATAATTATTATTATTATAATTTATTTATTTATGCGTTATGTGTTTTTAGTATATATCTTAATGTTCTGTTTTTATATATGTATGAAGGACTAATTTTGATGTTATGTTTAGGATATGTTTTGTGATTATTGTGTTTAATGTTTGTTTATTTCACTTTTTAATTTTGTAAATATTTTATTAGTTTTATTGCTTTTTCAGAAAATTGACATGGAAAATTATTAAAAAAATTGATGTGAAATTTATTGCGTGATTGAAACAAACTGAAAAAAATCTTTATGAAATTTTATGGTTCAAACAAAAAAATGGAGGAAATTGTTAATCTGTACATATCGTCATTTCTGTCACCCATGTGAAAAAAATTACAAGCTTGAAGAGGTCGAAATTTGTTTACATTTCTGGGTTTACACTTGGAAGCAAATTAGGGGGATTCCTTTATAGTTGGCATTAAAATCTATAATTTAATTCTTGTTATATGCTTCTATGTGACGTACTAATCTGCAATACACAACAAATCTACAATGCCAAGCTTTTACATGCACATTCCATGAGTCATCGGACACAAACAGAGAGTTGATTTACTTTTCATGGTTATTTTTATTAAAAATAGATTGTTATTAACATCATGAACTGGACTAAAATTATGCTTTTGATATTCCTTAATCTGTTTAATTTTGGCATACAATTTTTGCGTAAGAATCAGCAAGGGAATAACCATCTCTTGTTGAACAAACTTATGTTCTTTATGCCAAGCTTTTTTAGCATGTTTCGGATGATCAAATGATCATTAAGGAGATTAAATTGTGACGACAATTGGTCTTCAAAAGACTAGTTCCATGAAAAATTATAAAGAACAAGACCATGATCATAAGAACGACATTTCCAGAAACTTACAAGTTCTTGTAACTTCCTGTAAGGGTTTAATGGTTTGATATGTTGCATGACAGATTAACAAATTCGAAGACTTGGGGTTGTTCCTAAATGTACAAGGATGGTGAAATACCTATCCACACTTGAATTCGATGTCTACAGGTGGCTGATCAACGCAGGTCAAACTCAACTATTTTAGTAGAAATTCCAGAATTAAGAAGTAAATTTGCTATTTTTGAGATTTTTCATGCCATAATTCACTTTTTCCCAGCAAGAGTCATTATCCATTTCCCATTATCCACATACACTTCATTACATTTTCTTCAATCCTAACCCACCAATAAAAGCAACGAAGCTCAATTACAAGCTTTTGGTTCCACGTCACATATTCATTTTCAGTTTCCTTTTCCCTACCCTTGCAAATAAAACCTTGCTTCCATACACCATTGAGTCCATAGTCCTTGAGTCTAAATATTTTTATAAAAACACCTTGAAGCTTGCATGCCTTAAGGGCAAGCTATCATGCCGATAAACAAAGGGAATACACCAATGTCCCTTGTTCAGTGGATCTTCAAAGTATTCGACAACAACAAATTCATTCATACTTAGAAAGATGTGTTCAGGGCATCTTGACTCTCATCCACATCAAATATGGGAGATCTCGTGTTAACTAGTGGCATCCATTAATGGACAATAAGTTAACAAATTCTTGTTATGTTTGACACAGAAACATTTATTCACATGACAAGAATTGTGCCAATGAGCGTTGAAGACTTGAAGACCAATCATTTTGTAGTAGAGGAAGTAGATTTACTTTCATTACTTTTCAGTTTTTGATGTAAATGACTTGAGGACAAGTTAATAAATAAGGCTGGGGGAGAAGTGTAAATTCTGAATTTTGTATACCTTCCAAGCCTTATACATTTCTAGCCGCATTCAGTAGCAGATTCTGAACATTCAGCAGAAGATCCAGCAACAGATTTAGCAGCAGATGCAACAACAATAAAAGATTCACTTTTTCGACTTCATCCACCATTTTCACAACCAAGTAAAGAAGACTATGATCAGAATTTTGCAGCCACACATGCACAACTCTCATCCATTTTTGAAAGGGTAAGTTGAGGTATGATATTTTCTAACTTTTAACCATTTAATTCCTTGAAAGCTAGAATGATAATTTTTGGAAAAAACTTCCTTTCCTCATTTCATAAAATTGCCAAAACCATCAGTTTGGCGGCGGGGGGGGGGGGGGGGGGGGGGGGGATACATTTACATTCATACTTTGTCACATTCATTTTTTTTTCCATATTCATATATCACATTCTAAAACCCACATACCTTCAAATATGTTCACTATTACATGAGCATATAAATGGTTTTGTAAAAAGTACTTAAAAGCTAATTGGATGCAAACACAATCATAGTTGTTACACAAGAACCAACCATGATGCATTCCAAAAAAAATACTTTGCAATAAAAATCACATTATTATTATGCAAAGATCATACATTGAATTTGAATGCAACAAACAAAATATGGTTGAAACACAAGAACCAACCAAGTTGCAATTCATCAAAAACACTTTGCAAAAGTTAAGTAAATAATATCATGCAAAGTTTAAGCCAAAGCTCAAGTATCAAAAGTAATGTAATAGATTGCATGAGGACATGCAATACCTTCAGTTTGGGGGTATGATGGGCCTAAGAATTATCCTTAAAATACATCCACTTTCACTCCATTCACACATTTTCTCACCTCTATTCCACCACCATGTCATCACATCCGCTTCACTTTCATCATTATATGGGTTACCTTTGTGTTTTCCAAAACATTATTAATTCTTAGTATTTTTTGTGAATTTGTGGTTAAACTTTAGAAAATAATATGCTTATACTTATACCTAACAATTGGAATGAGTTTGTTGACATGTGTAGGTTAAAAGGAAGCTTCCAAAAGCCTCTTATGTGGCCTCCCAAGGCTAAATTCGAATTTGAGAAGATATACCTCATGGAGAAGATCATGGAGGATAGGGTTATGTGTCACCATTGGTTGAGAGATATGTGGATTTGAAGAGGGAATAATGGATCATCATTATGAGTTTGTTATCTCATCTTGTTGTATAAATAGGAGTGTTATCTCCTTCATTTGTAATTTCAGATTTTAGAATCATTTTAATGTAGAGTTTAGGACCTATTGGAATGTAGAACTTGGAGCTTGTAATTGCAATTTACAATTGAGGATAAATAAAGTGGAGCTATGGAGGGCCCCCATTGCCTCACTTGCATGCTCGTTTTGTTTTGGTAAACTTTCATTTTATGTTTGTTGTGAATTTCATTAGATTAAATTATTGGTTCATATGTTTGAAATATTAACGAATGACATTTCATAAGAAAGTATTAATGTTTATTTCAATGAATCTGATTTGTTATTTAATGTTTGATTTCATTAGTTTAAGTTTCTGATTCATATGCTTGAGATATAAATGAATAGTCTCTTGTAAGAGAGCTTCAATATTGGATGCAATCAATCAGAATTAGATTTAAGTGTTTTAATTTCATTAGTTTAAATAGTTTGTTGATTAAGATGATTAGAAATATTAACGAACAGTCTCTTGTAAGGGAGCTTTAATATTTCTTACACTAGTCACAATGTATTTTTGATTAAATGACTAAATCGGTGTTGGAAATCCCAATGAAAGGCCTCTTGTAAGGGAGCTTTGGCATTTCTTCACCTAGCTTGGTTTAGTTTGTCTCTAAGTCCATATATATTGGATGATCCTCGAAGTTTACATACCCGGATTGATAGTAAATGAAACTCTAATTTGCATCCACATTTTAGACCCAACAGTGGGGGTGATACCACTCACATAAAAGAACCATTTAGGAAAGATGGCTGATCGAGATCCATATCAGGACCAACAAATGAAAGTTGATTGATGATCACAATTCTTCCTTCATGTGGGAACCACATCACTTAAAAGAGGGAAGAGACAAGAGCTCCCATGACATAAACATAGTCACGACCAAGGAGTAGATTAAAATCCAATGGTCCTTGGACAACCATTACATCTATATAGACAATATTTCCTCCCATAGTAGTAGGAAACTTAGGAAGGATTCCTAGCGGTTGACTAGTTCCTTTGTTAAAAGCCAATAAATTATGGGTGGTGGGGACAAGTTGTAGAGCACCTAAATCTTACCAAGTAGTATAGTATAGAATACTAACAGATGCGCCCTTGTCTACGACTGTGCTAGGTATGACCATATTATAAGCCTATACTATGATCTAGAAAGGCACATAAGATGGAAGACAATATCCTACCAATTGAATCCAATAAAAGGAAGTGACGAAACTACTTGGAAGGGTTGTCATAGGAACGAGAGAGTTGTCCCCTTGCGCTATGGGAACAGGAGAAATGCTCCCATGCACCTTGGGAATGGGAGAATTTCCCTCTAGTTCATTCAAAACTGAAGAAAAAAGAAGAACTTGAGCAATATGAGGTTCACTCTCTACTGGAAAGGTATGGTTAACTGAAGGTGGAGCCAGGTCTACCATTTTATCAACCAATGGTTGGTCGAGAATGGAATCACGAGACTCACTTTCAAAGAGAGTGGGGTTGACCAAAGATGAATTTTGATCAATCACTTGATCAACTAGCGAAGGATCAGGAGAAAGATTTCGATAACCAGCCAGAAGACAAGGCTGAGAAGCTGTAAGGTTTTCCAACTCTTTGGAAGCCTCATCCATAAGAGGACAAAGGTGAATGGGATGATTACCTTCACATAACTTACAAGGAAATTTAACTTTTCCCTTTTTCCCATGGACTTTATTATTACTAGTTGAATTTTTATCACCAACATGATCTCCAGAGGCTGATGACAAAGGTCGATGTGAACCTATGGACCACACTTCTAAGACTTTGGGAATACCAGGGCAATTTTGAAGAAGGTGGTCACCCTTACATAACACGCAACGAAATTTACTTTTTGGGGTTGGTTGAAAGATTTTTCTACATCAGTTGTATCCGTAGCAATGGCTGCTTGGTTGCCCCCTTGCTTATTTTGCTTCTTCTTCTTCTTCGTCCTCACCTTTTTCTTCTTAGCTTCCTAGTCAATAGAATCCAAACTTTCACAAAGCAAAGAGGAAGAATGGGGTGAAGAAATATGTGAAGAAGGAAAGGGGTCAAATTTAGGATCAACATGAGGTTGACATTGTTCAAGTGGAGGAGCAATTGGTTGAAAATAAGTTTGGACACTCGAAATCATTAAGGCCGACAATAACCAAACTAGCAGACCAATGGTCAATCCAGGAAGGGAAAAATTTCCATATAAGGAGCACCAATATTTCCCAAAGAAGGAAAAGGACTAGGATTCCAGTCAGAGGAATTTCCTTGACTAGTAGACTCAGGAAACATTACCATTAGTATCAAACTAAGATCTACTAAGTAGTATTTCCACAAGAAGGATGTTGTTCCGCGGTCAATCAATTGATTTTAGAAATTAACAAAAATAAAATAAAAGAGGGGTAATCTAGGAAAGAGGGTTTACCAAGTATCCATGAATTTCTATATACACCTTAGCCAAAACCAAGGACTTAACATACGACGTCCCCAAATTCTGTGTTTGGTGTATCACATTTACTAGGTGGCTAACTCAGTTACCTGTGGCTAAAGGATAGCAACCTAGTGGGGTCTCCCAATATATACACGACGGTACGGGGAAGAAAAGTATGTGTTAGCATTGTCTAATGCATAACCATTCGATGAGAGCATTCCCATATACTTTCCATATGTGGAGCGCCTCCGATATACCCGAGAGTACTGGAGAACGATCCTATATACTTCCATACGTGGAACGAGATTTCACCCCCAAGATACAATGCTAGTAGATAACGACAATTGCTAGGTTTATAGACGTCGAAACATGTCTCTAGCCTAGACCTCTAAATGTTTGCATTAAGTTCCAAATGATCCTTAGGTTAATTGAGTAAATTTTAACGTTTATCTTGAATTATGTTTCAATTTTGGGCTCAAAACGATGTCACCTGAATGCTTAAGATGCAACTATATGAGAAAAGGAAAACTTTCCATTTCGATGAAAGCTAGACTAATCAAGGGAAGAAGTTTCAATCAATAATGCATCAAACAAAATGCATTCCACTAACTTTCAGTTTCAGTTTCCAAACGCAATGCCAAAAAGTACAAATGATTTTCACTTTTCACTATCCTAAATGCAACTTTTCGAAAGCAAAATGATTTTCACTTTTACTAAGATGCACTTATATAAATGAAGTTTTTTCTTTGATTTTTGAATGCTCTAATGCAACCAAAGCATCAACTAAAGCAAAATTAATATTTGATTTAAATGTTCTAATGCAACTAATGCATCAACCAAAGCAACATCAAATCCAATTCAAAAGCACCTAAATGAAAATATCTTTCATTTTTTTCATTTTTTTCTTTTTGAACAAATAAATAATGCACTCTTTTCAGGGGAAATCTGAGAGATCATGATGGAGGCGGACAAACTTTATGCAGATGCCTTCCATGCGACTTACCTTTCTTGTCTCCTCGACAACAATGGTGCACTCAGCTAGGGATTCGTTTGGGTACGCAACAGATCTACAAACAACGCTGTGGTCTCAATCAAACTTTCTCCCATGCACATTTCCCATGAACCAACATACGATACCCAAGTTATTGCAGGATCATGGGTTGTATATGGGAGATATACATATGACAAAGATTTATCATATCCGCTCCTAAAGAAGGTAGATTGACCCTCGATCGAACTAGATCTGGAAGTTTGCTTCTCCAGACCGAACCCTATCATCGAAACCTCCCTTAGATTCATCAAATGACTCAAATCGACTGACGAAGGTACGAGATTTGCTTTTGAGGACTTCATTTTCAACGACTATGGTGTAGATCCTGTTCTCCAGATCCGACTATGCCATGATTGAGCTTCATCTACCTTGATCCGAGGCTCTGTGCATAGATTGGGATCCAGGTTAAGGAGTTTGTACTCACGCTTCCACCAGATCGAAAACAAGTAGCAATATACAACGATAGCAGAGAACATTGGGACTGCTTTTGATGAGGGCCTTTCTGGATCGAGCAAGGAGAAACCTCCACAACCTATCACACAAGAAGGCTATACCGGCCCAGATCTGAAGACACAAGCAATAGAGGGGGGTCCATTTCGACCAGATCTAACAGAACCTGAGTACCTCTCAGCAAATCGAGCTCCATCAAGGATAGATCCACCCAACACAACGTTGGATCTGATACAAATTTTCATCAGAACACTGCAAGGCCAGACTGTCTGCAAGTGGATCTAGAAGGGGAGGTGGATACAAGAATTAAAGGGCAAAATCCAAAATTAGCTAGGCATATTGGTAAGTCTGCAAAGTTTGATTTATTCAGGACAAATCCTACAGGATAATTGCACACTATAGGACTATGGCATTGCTTTAGAATAGACCATCATGCTCAATCTGCGTTTACCTGGGGGATGCTCCAGAGCCAACTCAAAGGGAACATGATCTTTCAAAGATGCGGTCAAAGGGAAGGAACCGCAAAGTAAACCAGCATCACCTACAAAACTACCTGGACCCTATATTGTGGAGCAAAAATCCCAAATACCAGCCATGACAGCCATTCAGCATGAGGTATGAACTTTATGCATATTTCATACCAAAGCAATCATATGTAGATTTAATGGTTTTTGGCCTAAATAAGACGCTTTACACCAATGGATACTAATGATAGATTTTTCGGCGAAAATCACATGAGAAACCATTTGTCGACGCGTTTCGAACCAACCAGTGTGGTTCATCGTCAGGACAAGTTGAAAAACAGATCCAGCTTAGCCTGTTTAAATAGCTAGAGCAGAGACACCAACGGTTACCTGGGCAAAAAGTTGACTTAAGGAGCGAGGTCAAATTTAGTTATATTGGGTAAAAAATAAATAAATAAATATATAAAGAAAAATAAAATATAAAATAATAAAATATAAAAGGTAACATTAGTTAGGTAAAACTAAAGGGAAGTAGTTACGTAAGGGAAATCTCTTATAATATATAAATATGTAAACAAATTAATGGGTAAATTAGTTAGAATTACTAAATAAATAAAATAGAACCACAGAATAAATTAATTAAATAATCTAATAAATAAATAAATAAAAAGAGGAAATAGGGATTAGAAAATAAAATAAAATAATTATAGTTGGTTAAAAATAAAAATGTAAGAATAATTAAAAATTTTTATTAGTTAAAAATTAAAGGTAATAACAGACCTTTATAATAAACAAATAAAAGGGTTATTAAGATGAAAGAAGGTTGGAAATAATAAATAAATAAAAGTAATAACCAAATAATAATAGAAATAAGTTAATAATAATAATAGAATTAAGTTATAGAAAATAAATAAATAAATAAATAAAAATAATAATAAAAATAAACAAATAAATAGTAATAATAATAATAAAAATAAAAATAAAATAAAATAAGAGACAAGAAAAACGATTAAATAATAGTATTTCGTAATTGTTTATTATATTACTAAGTAATAGTATTTGGTAATAGTTTATAAAAAATAAAAACAAATAATAATAAAATAATTAATAATTAAGTTATTAAATAAATAAATAATAATAGTAATAGTAATAGTAATAATAATAGAATAAAATAAATAAATAAATAATAATAATAATAAAAATATAAATAAAATAAGAGACAAGACTAAATAATAGTATATAGTAATCGTTTATTATAAAAAATAGTATTTAGTAATAGTTTAATAAATAAAGTAATTGTTTAATAGTTTCTTATTTGCAATTTTTAATAGTAATTGTTTAATAAATAAAAGTAATGGATTAATAAATAATAATAATAAAAATATAAATAATAGTAAGAGACAAGAAAAACGATCAAGAAGAAAGCGCTGGGACCCAACACCTACTGATTTTCCAACCATCATCTCTATTGAGATTGTTGGGTCTCTTTTCAATCTCAATAGCTTCCCTAAATTTCCGATGATGGAAATGCGAAACCTTAGCGATAACACTAGCTTCCTCAATGCAAACATGATGATTAGTTTTTTCTACATGTTCAGCTAAAGCGGAAGACTTAGCTCTTCTTCCGCTTTAGTTGAACATGTAGAAAAAACTAATCATCATGTTTGCATTGAGGAAGCTAGTGTTATCGCTAAGGTTTCGCATTTCCATCATTGGAAATTTAGGGAAGCTATTGAGATTGAAAAGAGACCCAACAATCTCAATAGAGATGATGGTTGGAAAATGAGTAGGTGCTGGTCCCAGCTCTTTCTTCTTGATCGTTTTTCTTGTCTCTTACTATTATTTATATTATTATTATTATTATTTATTAATCCATTACTTTTATTTATTAAACAATTACTATTAAAAATTGCAAATAAGAAACTATTAAACAATTACTTTATTTATTAAACTATTACTAAATACTATTTTTTATAATAAACGATTACTATATACTATTATTTAGTCTTGTCTCTTATGTTATTTATATTTTTATTATTATTATTATTTATTTATTTATTTTATTCTATTATTATTACTATTTATTTATTTAATAACTTAATAACTTAATTATTTTATTATTATTTGTTTTTATTTTTTATAAACTATTACCAAATACTATTACTTAGTAATATAATAAACAATTACGAAATACTATTATTTAATCGTTTTTCTTGTCTCTTATTTTATTTTATTTTTATTTATATTATTATTACTATTTATTTGTTTATTTTAATTATTATTTTTATTTATTTTCTATAACTTAATTCTATTATTATTAATAACTTATTTCTATTATTACTTGGTTATTACTTTTATTTATTTATTATTTCCAACTTTCTTTCATCTTAATAACCCTTTTATTTGTTTATTATAAAAGTCCGTTATTACCTTTAATTTTTAACTAATAATTTTTTTTAATTATTCTTACATTTTTATTTTTAACCAACTATAATTATTTTATTTTATTTTCTAATCCCTATTTCCTCTTTTTATTTATTAGATTATTTAATTTATTTATTCTATGGTTCTATTTTATTTATTTAGTACAATTCTAACTAATTTACCCATTAATTTGTTTACATATTTATATATTATAAGAGATTTCCCTTACGTAACTACTTCCCTTTAGTTTTACCTAACTAATGTTACCTTTTATATTTTATTATTTTTGATTTTATTTTTCTTTATATATTTATATATTTATTTATTTATTTTTTACCTAATATAACTAAATTTGACCTTGCTCCTTAAGTCAACTTTTTGCCTACGTAACCGTTGGTGTCTCTGCTCTAGCTATTTAAACAGGCTAAGCTGGATCTGTTTTTCAACTTGTCCTGACGATGAACCACATTGGTTGGTTCGAAACGCGTCGACAAATGGTTTCTCATGTGATTTTCGCCGAAAAATCTATCATTAACTTGTTATGGATCACAGAAGCCTCAACTCTACAACCAATGGATATTCTCTACATGGACAACAAATTGTGATATTCATCTATGTTCCAAGGGGTATTTTATTGTCAAATTGACACAGTCCAAGACAGGGATTATGCCCTTAATGAGGGACCATGGTTCTGGGGCAATGCAGGACTTTTCATGATCCCTTGGTTCCCAGGTTTTGATGCCACCACTATGGTGGTATCTAAAATGCCTGTATGGGTTAGGATACACAACCTTCCACTACACTTCTGGCATCACAAAGTATTAGAAGGAATAGGGAATTCACTAGGAAAATTTCTTAAGATTGATGCAGATAGAGTTTCAAGAGCTAGATCTGAGTCAAGGTTTACCCGACCGCATAATACTGGTCCACAACAATATACAGTGGACTCAACCACTTGATTATGAAAATACGGCATTCTGTTGCCGTAGCTGTCAACAAACAGGTCACCTTCATAGTGCATGTCCACAAGCTAAAAAAGACCCCAAAAGAAATAAGAAGCAATCCCAAAAGCCAAAAGGCTGGCAACACACTGAGATCAGAGAAGAAGCAACAAATGAAGAAGAGACAATAGAAAACATTACAGACAATAATGTATAGATAGTATAGAACAACCCACAAAAGGACAAGATAGATCACAACTCAACATTAACACAGAGGCCCAACAACTCTTCGCAGCAGTATGAGCAACACACATCAGGGAAAGAAATAAGTGGCAGCAAACGAATTCATGGATCCGAGGGATCTGATTCTGACAAAGAATGTCAAACTAATACCAATGAGAATCAAATGTCTATTGTAACATCCACTCCCAACACTGGTGGTTGGCGAAAAGTGGAAAAGAAGAAAGGAAGGAAAGAATATATTAGTGTTTTATGGTTAGTGAGAAACCAAAACCTGCTATTATTGTATATACTCATGCTAAGCTACAACATGTAATTTTGATCAATTTTAATGAATAAAATTACGATTTTTCCAAGGGAAAAAATGCACTCTTTTCAGGTTGAAAATCAAATAATGTAATCTATGCTTGATTAGCAACAAAAATGATTTCCAAATGCAAAATGATCTAATGCAATTGAAAAGAAAATTTTGACAAACAAGCTAAAGCAAGTGCAAAATGATGTTTTCAATGAGTTCAATAGAAAACAAGACTCAATCAATCAACAAACTAGTATCTCAGCGACACAACAAGAAGCGAGTGATAACAAATTATCCTAAAAACCATATAATTCAATCAAATTTTCACTTCAAGAACTTCAAAGCCAAAGAGACAAATTTTTTTAATTAACCAAAACAACCAATCAAAACACTGGCAAATCCAGACACAGAGGACATGAAAAGACCTTCAGAGGCTAGAACACACTAGATTCTAGGGCAACAACACTAATTTTTTTCAAATATCTGATATCAGCGCAATCGTCAAAGCCAAACCGTGGTGAAAGTGGTTTCAGCGTGATTGTTTTAAGGAAAAGTGCACTATGAACTATTCAGGTTAAAAACACATTGGACGAGAAAGTTTGTAAAAAATGAAAATAATTTCAACAAACAGTCTAGACCTAACACTCTAAAGCAATGATCATTCATGTGTGGACCTATACAGACTCACACTAACTATTAATTCAATGGTCTGTTAAACTGATGAAAAGACCAAATCAGAAAAAGAGATTGAAGAGGCTATAACTTCCCAGTGGAGTTGCCATTTTGTTGTGAAGATAAATCCCTTTTGCGGACATAAGAAATCTCTCTAGCCAAATGACTGGGTCTAGCAACAAACTAAACACACTAATGCAAACTTTCCTAGCTTATGTTGAAAAATACAGAGAGAGAGAAACCTACCTCGCTATGATGCTAAGTACTTAATCTTTTGATGATGACCTCGATCCCTTAGCTTCTAGAATCCAGGCTCACTCCTTTCTATTCCTTGAATTCAAATACCTGTAAGAGAGATCAAAAGACAACAGGAGATACAAGATCATACATAGTATATATCAAACATAGACTACTTTACAAATCAAGGAGTATTAAGTTAAATGCATAAATATTTAAACTTTTATGGAAAGTGAACATCAGATGTATATATTAATGAATAAAAAGGTAATCATACAACCATTGCCTTGATGTTGGAGACCTCCTTTTGGGTGGAATTCCAAGTCCAAGCCAAGACTCTTCAAGCACTCCTTCTCTAAGTTAGATGGGCAACATTTGGGGATAATCTCAGCATAGGAATGTAAGCAAACAATGACCAATGATTTTGGGATGGAGGGGATTTGATTTATAGGAAGGGAGAGGGAGTTAGGGATCCACAAAATAGGGAAGAAGGTCCACATAGGGAATTCCCTTAAAGGTAGAATCAAGAGCTCCAAATGGGAGAGATCGACCATATCTCTATCCAACAACATCCAGCTCGTTGTTCTTGAAGTTTCTAGCATGCGAAGCTTCTCCTCCATTTTGGGAAAACTTGCGAGAAGAGGTTCAACATGTGATTTCATATCAAAACCTGTGCTGACAACACTAGTTCAAAGAACTGCAACCTGTCATCAGCATGGGAAAGCAGTGGAGCAAAGATCTCTGTACCTGAAATTTATGGTTTCAGTCAACCTTCTTCGTAAGTGACTCAAGGCAACTTTTCTTCTATTCTTTAGGGATGTTTTAGTATGTGTTTCATGATGAGTACACTTAACAATTGCCAAAATTTTGGAAATTTGGGATGTGGAACATGAAGTGAACAAGAAGTGTGACAAAATATTATGTAACATGCATCATGTAGATTTTCAATTAGTGAGCCAATCTTAGGTGCCTCAAAAGAGGTTTTCACCTGAGATCTTATTTTTTTTCCTCCTATTTTATTTTATTTTCTAATCCCTATTTCCTCTTTTTATTTATTTATTTATTAGATTATTTAATTTATTTATTCTATGGTTCTATTTTATTTATTTAGTAATTCTAACTAATTTACCCATTAATTTGTTTACATATTTATATATTATAAGAGATTTCCCTTACGTAACTACTTCCCTTTAGTTTTACCTGACTAATGTTACCTTTTATATTTTATTATTTTTGATTTTATTTTTCTTTATATATTTATTTATTTATTTTTTACCTAATATAACTAAATTTGACCTTGCTCCTTAAGTCAACTTTTTGCCCAGGTAACCGTTGGTGTCTCAGCTCTAGCTATTTAAACAGGCTAAGCTGGATCTGTTTTTCAACTTGTCCTGACGATGAACCACACTAGTTGGTTCGAAACGCGTCGAAAAATGGTTTCTCATGTGATTTTCGCCAAAAAATCTATCATTAACTTGTTATGGATCACAGAAGCCTCAACTCTACAACCAATGGATATTCTCTACATGGACAACAAATTGTGATATTCATCTATGTTCCAAGGGGTACTTTATTGTCAAATTGACACAGTCCAAGACAGGGATTATGCCCTTAATGAGGGACCATGGTTTTGGGGAAATGCAGGACTTTTCATGGTCCCTTGGTTCCTGTGTTTTGATGCTACTACTATGGTGGTATCTAAAATGCCTATATGGGTTAGGATACACAACCTTCCACTACACTTCTGACATCACAAAGTATTGGAAGGAATAGGGATTTCACTAGGAAATTTCTTAAGATTGATGAAGATAGAGTTTCAAGAGCTAGATCGGAGTCAAGATTTCCCCGACCGCATAATACGGGTGCACAATAATATACAGTGGACTTAACCACTTGATTATGAAAATACGGCATTCTTTTTATTTATTTATTTATTATAAGAGATTTCCCTCACGTAACTACTTCCCTTTAGTTTTACCTAACTAATGTTACCTTTTATATTTTATTATTTTTGATTTTATTTTTCTTTATATATTTATATATTTATTTATTTATTTTTTACCTAATATAACTAAATTTGACCTTGCTCCTTAAGTCAACTTTTTGCCCAGGTAACCGTTGGTGTCTCTGCTCTAGCTATTTAAACATGCTAAGCTGGATCTGTTTTTCAACTTGTCCTGACGATGAACCACACTGGTTGGTTCGAAATGCGTCGACAAATGGTTTCTCATGTGATTTTCGCCGAATAATCTATCATTAACTTGTTATGGATCACAGAAGCCTCAACTCTACAACCAATGGATATTCTCTACATGGACAACAAATTGTGATATTCATCTATGTTCCAAGGGGTACTTTATTGTCAAATTGACACAGTCCAAGACAGGGATTATGCCCTTAATGAGGGACCATGGTTTTGGGGAATTGCAGGACTTTTCATGGTCCCTTGGTTCCTGGGTTTTGATGCTACTACTATGGTGGTATCTAAAATGCCTATATGGGTTAGGATACACAACCTTCCACTACACTTCTGACATCACAAAGTATTGGAAGGAATAGGGATTTCACTAGGAAAATTTCTTAAGATTGATGAAGATAGAGTTTCAAGAGCTAGATCTGAGTCAAGGTTTCCCCGACCGCATAATACAGGTGCACAATAATATACAGTGGACTTAACCACTTCTAATCCCTATTTCCTCTTTTTATTTATTTATTTATTAGATTATTTAATTTATTTATTCTATGGTTCTATTTTATTTATTTAGTAATTCTAACTAATTTACCCATTAATTTGTTTACATATTTATATATTATAAGAAATTTCCCTTACGTAACTACTTCCCTTTAGTTTTACCTAACTAATGTTACCTTTTATAATTTATTATTTTTGATTTTATTTTTATATATTTATTTATTTAGTTTTTACCTATTATAACTAAATTTGACCTTGTTCCGGAAGTCAACTTTTGGCCCAGGTAACCGTTGGTGTCTCTGCTCTAGCTATTTAAACAGGCTAAGCTGGATCTGTTTTTCAACTTGTCCTGACGATGAACCACACCAGTTGGTTCGAAACGCGTCGACAAATGGTTTCTCATGTGATTTTCGCCGAAAAATCTATCATTAACTTGTTATGGATCACAGAAGCCTCAACTCTACAACCAATGGATATTCTCTACATGGAAAACAAATTGTGATATTCATCTATGTTCCAAGGGGTACTTTATTGTCAAATTGACACAGTCCAAGACAGGGATTATGCCCTTAATGAGGGACCATGGTTCTGGGGAAATGCAGGACTTTTCATGGTCCCTTGGTTCCTGGGTTTTGATGCTACTACTATGGTGGTATCTAAAATGCCTATATGGGTTAGGATACACAACCTTCCACTACACTTCTGACATCACAAAGTATTGGAAGGAATAGGGATTTCACTAGGAAAATTTCTTAAGATTTATATATTACGGCATATTTATATATTATAAGAGATTTCCCTTACGTAACTACTTCCCTTTAGTTTTACCTAACTAATGTTACCTTTTATATTTTATTATTTTTGATTTTATTTTTCTTTATATATTTATATATTTATTTTTTACCTAATATAACTAAATTTGACCTTGCTCCTTAAGTCAACTTTTTGCCCAGGTAACTGTTGGTGTCTCTGCTCTAGCTATTTAAACAGGCTAAGTTGGATCTGTTTTTCAACTTGTCCTGACGATGAACCACACTGGTTGGTTCGAAACGCGTCGACAAATGGTTTCTCATGTGATTTTCGCCGAAAAATCTATCATTAACTTGTTATGGATCACAGAAGCCTCAACTCTACAACCAATGGATATTCTCTACATGGACAACAAATTGTGATATTCATCTATGTTCCAAGGGGTACTTTATTGTCAAATTGACACAGTCCAAGACAGGGATTATGCCCTTAATGAGGGACCATGGTTCTGGGGAAATGCAGGACTTTTCATGGTCCCTTGGTTCCTGGGTTTTGATGCTACTACTATGGTGGTATCTAAAATGCCTATATGGGTTAGGATACACAACCTTCCACTACACTTCTGACATCACAAAGTATTGGAAGGAATAGGGATTTCACTAGGAAAATTTCTTAAGATTGATGAAGATAGAGTTTCAAGAGCTAGATCTGAGTCAAGGTTTCCCCGACCGCATAATACGGGTGCACAATAATATACAGTGGACTTAACCACTTCTAATCCCTATTTCCTCTTTTTATTTATTTATTTATTAGATTATTTAATTTATTTATTCTATGGTTCTATTTTATTTATTTAGTAATTCTAAATAATTTACCCATTAATTTGTTTACATATTTATATATTATAAGAGATTTTCCTTACGTAACTACTTCCCTTTAGTTTTACCTAAATAATGTTACCTTTTATATTTTATTATTTTTGATTTTATTTTTCATTTATATATTTATATATTTATTTATTTATTTTTTACCTAATATAACTAAATTTGACCTTGCTCCTTAAGTCAACTTTTTGCCCAGGTAACCGTTGGTGTCTCTGCTCTAACTATTTAAACAGGCTAAGCTGGATCTGTTTTTCAACTTGTCCCGACGATGAACCACACTGGTTGGTTCGAAACGCGTCGACAAATGGTTTCTCATGTGATTTTCGCCGAAAAATCTATCATTAACTTGTTATGGATCACAGAAGCCTCAACTCTACAACCAATGGATATTCTCTAGCTATTTAAACAGGCTAAGCTGGATCTGTTTTTCAACTTGTCCTGACGATGAACCACACTGGTTGGTTCGAAACGCGTCGACAAATGGTTTCTCATGTGATTTTCGCCGAAAAATCTATCATTAACTTGTTATGGATCACAGAAGCCTCAACTCTACAACCAATGGATATTCTCTACATGGACAACAAATTGTGATATTCATCTATGTTCCAAGGGGTACTTTATTGTCAAATTGACACAGTCCAAGACAGGGATTATGCCCTTAATGAGGGACCATGGTTCTGGGGAAATGCAGGACTTTTCATGGTCCCTTGGTTCCTGGGTTTTGATGCTACTACTATGGTGGTATCTAAAATGCCTATATGGGTTAGGATACACAACCTTCCACTACACTTCTGACATCACAAAGTATTGGAAGGAATAGGGATTTCACTAGGAAAATTTCTTAAGATTGATGAAGATAGAGTTTCAAGAGCTAGATCTGAGTCAAGGTTTCCCCGACCACATAATATGGGTGCACAATAATATACAGTGGACTTAACCACTTGATTATGAAAATACGACATTCTTTTTATTTATTTATTTATTATAAGAGATTTCCCTTACGTAACTACTTCCCTTTAGTTTTACCTAACTAATGTTACCTTTTATATTTTATTATTTTTGATTTTATTTTTCTTTAAAATCAAAAATAATTATTTATATATTTATTTATTTATTTATTTATTTTTTACCTAATATAACTAAATTTGACCTTGCTCCTTAAGTCAACTTTTTGCCCAGGTAACCGTTGGTGTCTCTGCTCTAGCTATTTAAACAGGCTAAGCTGGATCTGTTTCTCAACTTGTCCTGACGATGAACCACACTGGTTGGTTCGAAACGCGTCGACAAATTGTTTCTCATGTGATTTTCGCCGAAAAATCTATCATTAACTTGTTATGGATCACAGAATCCTCAACTCTACAACCAATGGATATTCTCTACATGGACAACAAATTTTGATATTCATCTATGTTCCAAGGGGTACTTTATTGTCAAATTGACACAGTCCAAGACAGGGATTATGCCCTTAATGAGGGACCATGGTTCTGGGGAAATGCAGGACTTTTCATGGTCCCTTGGTTCCTGGGTTTTGATGCTACTACTATGGTGGTATCTAAAATGCCTATATGGGTTAGGATACACAACCTTCCACTACACTTCTGACATCACAAAGTATTGGAAGGAATAGGGATTTCACTAGGAAAATTTCTTAAGATTGATGAAGATAGAGTTTCAAGAGCTAGATCTGAGTCAAGGTTTCCCCGACCGCATAATACGGGTGCACAATAATATACAGTGGACTTAACCACTTGATTATGAAAATACGACATTCTTTTTATTTATTTATTTATTATAAGAGATTTCCCTTACGTAACTACTTCCCTTTAGTTTTACCTAACTAATGTTACCTTTTATATTTTATTATTTTTGATTTTATTTTTCTTTAAAATAAAAAATAATAAAATAAAAAATAATTATTTATATATTTATATATTTATTTATTTATTTTTTACCTAATATAACTAAATTTGACCTTGCTCCTTAAGTCAACTTTTTGCCCAGGTAACCGTTGGTGTCTCTGCTCTAGCTATTTAAATAGGCTAAGCTGGATCTGTTTTTCAACTTGTCCTGACGATGAACCACACTGGTTGGTTCGAAACGCGTCGACAAATGGTTTCTCATGTGATTTTCGCCGAAAAATCTATCATTAACTTGTTATGGATCACAGAATCCTCAACTCTACAACCAATGGATATTCTCTACATGGACAACAAATTGTGATATTCATCTATGTTCCAAGGGGTACTTTATTGTCAAATTGACACAGTCCAAGACAGGGATTATGCCCTTAATGAGGGACCATGGTTCTGGGGAAATGCAGGACTTTTCATGGTCCCTTGGTTTCCTGGGTTTTGATGCTACTACTATGGTGGTATCTAAAATGCCTATATGGGTTAGGATACACAACCTTCCACTACACTTTTGACATCACAAAGTATTGGAATCCACAAAATAGGGAAGAAGGTCCACATAGGGAATTCCCTTAAAGGTAGAATCAAGAGCTCCAAATGGGAGAGCTCGACCATATCTCTATCCAACAACATCCAGCTCGTTGTTCTTGAAGTTTCTAGCATGCGAAGCTTCTCCTCCATTTTGGGAAAACTTGCGAGAAGAGGTTCAACATGTGATTTCATATCAAAACCTGCGCTGACAACACTAGTTCAAAGAACTGCAACCTGTCATCAACATGGGAAAGCAGTGGAGCAAAGATCTCTGGTCCTGAAATTTATGGTTTCAGTCAACCTTCTTCGTAAGTGACTCAAGGCAACTTTTCTTCTATTCTTTAGGGATGTTTTAGTATGTGTTTCATGATGAGTACACTTAACAATTGCCAAAATTTTGGAAATTTGGGCTGTGGAACATGAAGTGAACAAGAAGTGTGACAAAATATTATGTAACATGCATCATGTAGATTTTCAATCAGTGAGCCAATCTTAGGTGCCTCCAAAGAGGTTTTCATCTGAGATCTTATTTTTTCTCCTCCTATTTTTTTTTTTTAATCCTACTCTACTTGGAAAAACAAAATCTCTTTCAAGTATAGGAATACTTACAATGGATCCATTTTCACATCAAGATGACAATTAAACTCATGTGTACGCTTGAAATATATGCTTTGACATGTACCTAAATTTGAGATACCAACTGCTTTGACTGAGATGAGATCAAGAATTGTTGAAGAAGAGTGTGTTGCTACAACTTAATGATTGTCTAGAACCATATTTTCATATAGTTGTGATGTCCCTGGTCCACTTTCTGATTTAGATCATCCTGTATGTCTTCTTCTTCCATGAAATTCAAATCTTCTTCTTTTTGCTGATTATTCTCTTGAACACATAGAGGATCTGATGGTGAACATGATGGAACTTCCTCAATCTCTGATTATGATGTCTTCTCTCCATCAAGTGCAGCCCATGATGTCTTGGTCTCCTCATTTGAATCTTATTCTTTTGGATGTTGTCCTTCAATGACATCAAGAGAATATACTTTTTACAATACCTTCCATGAGCTAAGATGAATACCATTTAGATCAAGAGGATATGTTTGGAAGTGTTGTACCTCAAGAGGAGGTGTTTGGAAGGTAGTTGAGTGGGAGTGGACCTTTGAGATGGATGTGGTTGAGGTTGTGGTTGTGGTGGAGGTGGATGGTAGGGATAACATGGAGTTGGGTATGGAGGATATTGAGGAAAATATTGAGGATATTGTGGATTTCTCCCATAAGTTCCTTGCCAACCTTGTTTCCAAGATTGGTTTTAGTGTTGAGATGGACAAGGTTGCCAAGGAAATAGTGTGTTCCAATTAATTTGAGATGGATGTGCATAAGCTTGAAATTGTGAATTGGGTTCTTGCATCATATTAGGTTGACTAGGCTGACATGTTCTTCATGGAGCTACACAACATAGTTTCTTTGGTGATTAACTTGCTCCATTGTCCTCTTAGTAAACTTCCATCAACCTTGGTGATGATGGGAACTATTTAATAGCATGTGATTCTGCATGGACAAATCAAATATCAACATCTTCTTTTTACTCATCTTGTATTCTTAACATTTCTACTTGTTTGCTTAGATTGCTAAGAATTTCTGTTTTAAAGTTATCAAACAAATTTCCAAGTTCAGATTGACGTACCAATCTTGATGTTGATTTAGTTACTCTTTCCCTTCCTCTTGATATGAGCTTGCATGTTTCACAAATTTATTCAAATGATAATTGGTATACATCACCTCTATTCACGAGATCAAGGAGATCAATCCGCTCATCCCTAATTGTTCTAATTAAGAGAGTTTTTAGAGTGTCAAATCCTAAATTATGCAAATTTTCCCTCTTAACATTATACATAAATATATCTATTAGATACTCAAGGCTCTCATCTTCTTTTTGAGTCATTCTAAATATTTCTTCTTTAAGATCATGATATTTATATTTTTCTAGAAATATATTTTGCATATCATTCCATGATCTTATTGAATTAGACCCTAAACTCCTAAACCATTTCATATCTCTATCCTTCAATTTTTCCAGAAACAATCTCAAATTTTGAGTGTTTAGTAAGTAACCATAAGATCTAGAAAGGATTTCAAATTCAAAGAGAAAGTTTTCTAGATCCTTTGACCTCATACCATGGAAGTTGGGAAGGAAAGATGGAGGGATGTTCTTCATATGAATATTGATATCAATATCTTGAATGGAAAATCCAAGAGTATCTTCTTCATTTTAACTATCTCCATCCATTTCTTTTACCTTCTTTGCCACCTCTTCTTCTTCTACCTGCAAAAGTGGATAGTGATGTGGTTCTTACTGTACCACGTGATCAAGTGGGGAGTTATGGTATTGAAGATATATATATATATATATATATATATATATATATATTTTTTTTTTTTTTTTAATTTTTTGATTTTTTGATTTTTTAATTTATTATTATTATTATTTTGAATGAAAATGGTAATGCAATGCAATTTTCTATTTTTGAAATGAAATATGCCTAATGCAATTTTTTGTGTCTGCAGAAATGGATCAACGAGGGAAGAAAACAAAAGAAAAAAACGCATACTTTGACACCTCCCCGAAAATTGCAACAACAAGTGATGAGCCTTAGTATTGCAACAAGAATGCTGCAACTCCCAAGGTTACCAACTTAAATTATCAACTTGGGGTTTGTATTAACTTAAGAGGTGCCGACATTATATGTGCAACATGCAATGTGTCCTTCTTTCGTTGATTTGATGCAATGAAGTAAATGCCATGAAATCCAAGCCTAAACTAATTGTAGAAATTGAAATGTTACTCTATTTGCAGAAAGGAAACCTAATTACATTTGCAGATAGGAAATGACAGCTACTTTTGCAGAAAGGAAAGGATATCCTACTTTTCATGAATGTAAATGTTGATCCTATTTGTGGAAATATAAGCATTAACCTATTTACAGAGTGTAAATGGTACATCAAAAGGAAGCCTACTCTATGCAATAGAAATAGCAATGTTGGAAATGGAAACCATAGCTTAAGATGTATGAAACAAAATGAAATAATTCTTCAATCACTGCATTTATGATAGATTTTTTCAATAGAGTTTAGAAGGTGCTTCATAAAGTAATCATGAAAATCATCATTATGCTCTTCAAGTCACAAATCTGTCCACTAATCTAAACCACAGAGGTGAATTGCAATGGAGAAGAGGCAAGGCTTAAGAGGTATTTTGGTCTTACCAATCACGGGTTTAGAGCCTAGGGGTCACGATTCAAGCCTAAGAGACAAAAAACAATCTTTGAGCAAATTTGGTCAAGTTTACTCATGTTACAGGAGTGCTACAAGAGGTGCTACAAGAGGCCTGATTTTTCTACAAGAACGAGATAACTTGATGAATACCCAAGTAAATTAAATGAAAATAAGATGGGAAAATTTTTGTTATTAATTAGGATGTCCTAAGACTACATTCTAAGTGGATTCACTCCAAAATACTCATGTTAACATGTGCTAAAAAATAGCAAAAAATTACTTACTCTAAAAACTGGAAATTCAAGAACTAGTGAGCTAGTTAACCTACCAAATGCCTAACCTAATCAAGTGAAAATTATATGGAGTAATTTTTTTTAATTAAATTGAATGTTTTTATGACCCAATACAAATGGAATCAAATCAAATGAAGCTCACTGATACACTCTAAAAAATATCATAAAATTACTACTATTTTTCTATAAGGGACTTCCAGAAATTGTAAATTTGTGAACTAGTAAACCAATCCAAGTAGCTCAATGATGAATATGACTTTTCAAATATGTTCTAAGGATGCATAATTCTTGTGACTCTATAAATAACCTGAAAAAAAACTCACTTCAATCATTTAACCAATATGACCTACAACAAAAGAAGCATGAATAGTAAATGCAGAAATAAGAGATGCAAGTGAAAAAAACATTCAAAGGAAATAAAGAGATTATACAAGAGGGCTATGAGGCTCTTGGGTTCTAGAAGTCCAAGGAAAATTAGAGTCATATAAAGGAAACTAAGCTTTAGAAGCTAAAAATGGCACCAAACTTCATTATTTGAATCAATCCAAGTACATCCCTACTAGAAATGAAAGTAGAGCTGCTAAATAATAAGTTTTATCCACAAGAAGACTAAGAAATACATGCCTCTAGAGGAAAATTCGAATTGGTACTTATATAAAGTGACGAGGAAGCATTTTCCTTGAAAGGAGACAACTTTCCCTTCCAAAATCCCTCAAAAAGTGGATATGGTTCCCAACACTAGCAATCTTCATTAAATGATAGGGAACACATTCCTAGATTTTCTCAATCAGTGACGCTGTAGAATTTGTCAATAATTTCATGATATTTAGTTCATTTATTATCCAATCTTCGTCCATCCTTTATTCATTCAAAATTTACTCAATATTCTACAAAAATAAATAATATTAGACACATAATAAGAAAGGATAAACCAAATTCCTAAGGACCCATTAATACTACGAATTAACTCTATGATGTGCAAGTAAGGGGGTCAAATACATGTTTTAAGTGCCTATAAATAATCAAATGGGTCTAATAAAATAGAAAATTTTGGACTCGATCAACAACGAAAAAAGACAAAACATATATCAATCAGACTACGCCCAAGAAAAATCATGCTACTTGTCTTAACTTAAAACATGGACAATTTCTTAGTCAATTTAAAAGGACAACTTTTCAATCAACCAGAAATAGTTTCTAGTGTTACTCTAGAACGCACACAGAAAAAAAGTTTTAGCACAAAAAAAATTTATGTTTAAAAATAAACCAATATCTATTGTTAACTTTCCTTGAATATAAAACACAAATATTACAGACTAGGAAAATAGCTGCAAAGCAACTGGTCCCTGCCTTTATAGCGTGATTTCTAATTTTGTTTTGAAAGTCAATATGAAGAAAGAAAACCATGATACAATTTGTTCATAATGGACATGTTACAAATTTTGTTGTAAAGTATATGCATCTTAAAACACGCAAAAAGAAACATAACATATGCATGAAAACCATTCAACATAAACATGAACCCAAAAGTAGTTAATTTGATCTAGTTCACATTAATCATTTAATTAGAGGAACAACACAAATCTACCCGTTCAGTGGCTAGAAGAAAAAAACTGTAAATGAAAATATAATTCACTCAAATACAACATTCAGACCCGTGTTTTTGCCTTAATGCTTTAATTAGACCAAAAGTAATAAGTTAGTAGCAACTAATTTGAATTATACACTGTCACAGTTATTCATGAATAAATTAAGAAAATATGAACTTTTCAACAATGCAAAGTCTAATTTCTTGAAAAATTCATCACACTCTTTAAATAATATTACAAAAAAGAGAATTACGAACTTAAGAAAGAAAAACACAATATTCACACACATATTCTTGCGTTAATGCTTCAATTACAACAAGAGTAATTAGTCAGTAGCAACTAATTTCAATCACACATTATCACAACGATCTAGATATAGATTAAGAAAATATGGACTTTTCAACAATGCAAAGTATACTTTCTTGCAAAAATCAAAATATGAACTTAAGAACCTAAAAATATACAAATGGGAAAGTAAAAGTTTGTTTTTATTTTCATATAAAATAAGCCTTCAGTCTATTGGAACAATGTTTAGACAAGTCTGATTAGAAGATTGCCATTGAGAATAGATATGTAGGAGCTCTGTAAGCTGTGTAGGAGGATCGAGTTTCACATTGACTTGGCATTCAAATACACATGCCTCAATAGCTGGTAGTTCTTATGCTATTATTTCATTAACTTATTTGGTCATGAGAAAGTAACTATGTGGTTTGACCAAATATATCTAGATATAGTCCAAATCGATGTTCTGAATTTGTGCAATTCTATTTTGATACTCATGCATGTTGCTTTTTCCTACTTTTTTAGTTAATCTACTTATAGTGGCTTGTCCTCTCAAATATCTGGTTCTAATTCTATATCTTTGACTATCTGCATTTCACATTGTATCAACGGGGAATAAATTTGTTCAACAATTTTAATCAATTTCATGAACCTTTGCAACTGAGCCTTACATGCTTTCAAGACTGTTTTATTTTGTGTTATAGTAATTGGGGTAGGTCGAGGGTGGTTCTCTTATCATTGTTCTACCAAACAATGAGGTTAGTGAGTTGCTTATCTGCCTCCTCATACTCATATAATCAATCATATTATTCAACAATGTGTCTATGAGGTTTTGGTGAGCTTGAACTAGAACTAGCTTATTAAATAACTGCTCTTGTACATGAAGAAATTGCTAATTGATGTCAATAGATTATTGTGTAAACTTTTCCAAATTGACTACATCATTATATGCTTTCTGAATTTTAAATTGCAGTTCAATCAATTGAGCATCCTTTTGTTGGATAGTGACATGGAACTTGTGTTGTAGTCATTCAGTTTCATTTTTCAATTTATGTCGCAATTCCTCTATATTCTAAACCTGTTGTTGTTGAGCTTCATATTCCCACATTTTCAATTGTGCTTAAAACTAATTTCCTTGCTATAACAAGTGACATTCCAAATTCAAGATTTTAACATCCTTTTGCTTCAGGATCTCCATTAGTCTGGTAACATGGTACACATCAGCATTTGCATATACTCCGATAGAGTGATCTAATTCTTGAACTACTTGTTTTTCATTCAATTGTGAACCATCCCATACCACTCGTGCAAGAGATTTTCTTTCTCTAGTTCTTCTCTTCCTTTTACTTCTTTTAATGAAATCATTCTTCTGTGGGCTAAAATAAAAATATAATGGAGGAATATATTCGATTTCTATTGATGATAGGGAACTGGCCAATATTTTTCCTTGTGATTTGTTATTGAAAACAATGTTAATGGGAGTTTTCAACAAGAGTTTAGAGCTCACCCAACTAATCTTGGTTTGGAGAGGAGTATCTTACTATTGTTGAACATGTTGCTTAGGAGTAGAATTCTCAGTAGAAGCTTTAGAGACTTTGTGCTGCTCAAGAACACTTGCAGTAATTTTTAGGAATTCCTATGAACTATTAGCGGGAACAATACTAATAAGAGCTTCAAACAAGAATTCAAAGGCAACAAAGCCAATCTTAATATGGAAAGGGATATTTAATTGTTTCTAAGCATGTTGCTCAGGAGTAAGTCTAAGGAGGAGCTTCGACAATTCTATGTTTCTAGAGAAAATTTGTTGTATTTTTTAGGAATACATCGAGTGCTGATATGTTTTGATCATAGTGGAAGCTTTTTCAATAATTTCATTTTTTATAAGGTCGTTAAGAAATTATACGAACACTTGTTCAGTGTCTCCTGAATTTGTAGAAATTATGATGTATATTTGTAACTACTTTTGAAGTTTTAACCAAATTCACAAGACACAAACCTACTCTACTTCTTTGCGGAAATTAATTCACAATTTAGTACAATAATCTTAGACATGAAATAAGAAATAACACACATGCACACAATATTTTTTTTGGGGGAAAGCAATCTGTTAAAAACCCCAATTCCTGCTTGCATTAATTAGATGAATAAATATATATTACAATTGTTTTTCTTAATTTAGCACTACCTGCAAGTGAATAACCTATCTCTCTGCTTACTAAGAAGTAATGACCCAGACAGTCAATTTCTGCCTCTTCTTGAGCCCCTATTTCCTTGTGCAATTCCTTGAGTAATTAAGCCCCTATTATTTATGAATTTCTCCAAAATGGTTTGCATAATTCCTCGGGTGATCATCTGACTACATGAAACACCTTTACACTCAAGACTAGTCTACTACTGATGTTACACTGCCTTGGAATTCCACCAAAACTTGGGAACTTGAATTATCTGCATGCATTAGCTATTTTGGGCTGATTGATCAGTGAATTGGATGATCACTGATTTTGACTGAAGTCCCACTAGTTAATTGACCTTACACTAGTTCCTCCAACAATTAGAACTAGTTTAATTGAAAACAACTTGAGATAACTGACCTTGATTGCTACAAATTAAAAATCATACATGATTAACGAAACTCTAACTCCTCCAACTCAAATTTACTTAGCTAACTGAGTGACAAGATCCATGTCACCTCAGTTAACTGCATCCAAGTTGTCTGTTGATGTGGAAATTCATTTTTTCTCAATTTAATCAAGCCAAAATCAAATTGAAAATTTCTTATTGCATTTTTTAACACTCCCTCTCAGCAAGAAAGGGATTATCAGCCACCCCTATCCTACACTTGTGGAACTTGAACTTCCCTCTTGACAATGACTTTGTCAAAATGCTAGCATCTTGTTCCTCTGTCGGAATGTACTAAAGCAACATTATCTGCTTTTGCACATAATCTTGTAAACTGTGATATCAAAGATCTATATGATTGGATCTATTGTTAAATACATGATTCTCATAGAGCTTGATGCAACTATGACTATCACAATAGATCACTATTGGATCCATCATCTGGCCAAATAGTCCCACAAGTATCTTTTTCTTCGAGATCACCTCACATGTTTCTTGACTTGCAACCCTGTAATATGCTTCTATCGAGTTGAGCGCCACAGATCTTTGCTTCCTACTGTACCACGAAACCGTTGCGGACCCAACACTGAAAATTCCAACTGATGTAATCTTTTAGTTTGATGGACTCCCCACCTTATTTGCATCTATGAAGCCAAACAACTTCAATCCCTCTCTCAATATATACCATATTTCAAACTGGGTAGTGCCTCTGAAGTACCGTAAAACATGCTTATCTACCTTCCAAAATAATTTTTTGGCCTAACCATAGCTTGGGTCAGCTGCTCGAATGCATAGTACATGTCTGGTTGTGTGTTCACAAGGTACATCAGTGAACCCACTAGCTACTGATAAATGGTAGCATCCACCTCCTCACTTGAAGTGGCATCCTCCTTCCTCTAGTTGGTCACTAGAGGTGTCTCCATGGGTTTGCAACTCTCCATGTGGAATCTTTGCAATATCTAATTTGCATACTTTCCTTGAGAGACAAAAAATTCCCCATCACCTTGCCATACTTCCAAGCCGAGGAAGTAATGCATGAGACCCATGTCCTTCATTTCAAATTCTCTCGCAAGGTCCTCCTTGCAAGATCTGATCAACTGCTCATCACTAGTTGAAATTAAATCATCAACATATAAGACAATAATAATTAATTTACCTTATACCAAGGTGTGATAGAGGTTTGCATCCACTTCACTTTTGGTGAAGTCCAAACCAATGATATAACTGTCAATCCTAATGTACCAAGCACGAGGTGCTTGTTTGAGACTGTACATCACTTGCTTGAGTATGGACACATGATACTCCTGATCAAATCTCTCAAAACCTTTCGGTTGCTCGATGTACACCTCCACCTCAATAACTATATTTAGAAATGCTATTTTTACATCCATCTGGTGGATCTTCCACCCCATCTATGCAACTAGAGCAAGAATTGATCTAATTGATGATTACCTTGCTACAAGAGCAAAGGTCTCCTCATAGTCAATACTTTCAACTTGAGAGTGCACCTTGGCCACAAATCTGGCCTTATAATTCTCTATGCTTCAGTCTGTTACATGCTTTAACTTGAAGACCCATATCGAACCCACAACCGATTTATCTTCTGGTCTTTGGAACACTCCCAAACACTATTATTTACAATCGATTTGTATTCCTCCACCATTGCATCAACCCATACAAGTTTCTCTACTACTTCCTCGAAATAGGATGGCTCAATATCTACAAGCTCAGTCATTAAAGCCATGTAGCCAGTGTACCGATTAGGTGACCTTCTCTGCTTGCACAAATTTGAAGGAGCACCCACATTCTCCCTCACATCTTGCACAAATCTCTCAACTTCCCTGGTTCTTTTTCTGCCTTCTCTGGATGGTTCTGCTTTAGTGGTTGTCTCCACTCTCTTCTCCTCAATTTGTGGCTACTCCACAACTTCCCGAGGCTCCTCCTTTGGAGCTAAAATCTCCTCTTCTGGTGGCATCTGAATCTCCCTTTCAAGAGATTGCCACATTTCTTTCTCCTCATCAAATTTTATGTCCCTTTGAAAAACTATCATTCTCAGGGATGGCAAGTTGATCAGGTGCTCATGTCCTAAGTGTCGTAAAATTCTCAAAATTTAAAGTACTTAGAACTGGTTCAAAGTAGAAAGTGCTCGTCTTCCCGATTCCGGCGCTGCAAACAGTTCGAAAAACGGCCGCCGTATGAGGAAGTTATGGCAAAAAGAAGAATTTGTCCATAACATTAGAAATTTTAATTTTTCAAAAAAAATTAAAAAAGGAATATTCTGCCTGGCACAAAATCCGAGGCAACCACCAAACATTAAATGTAACTGCAGTTAAGTTGGCGGAATTTTGGCAGGAGCGCCAAATTTGGCGGACCTAACATAATTGGCGGAGCTATCTGGAGTTAACTAAAGTTAGCTGGAGTTTTTCTAGGGAAAAACTGGAGAAACTTTAAATGGCCATAACTTTGGCTAGGAAAGTCGGTTTTGGACGATTTTTTTTTTGGATTTTGGGTATTTTCGACCTTCTGAAGCCATTGGTGTAGGTCTTACAGCCATTTGAGGTCATTTGCAGAGGTTTTGGAGCCGTGAAAGTTCTAGGAGCCACTAGGGCCCAGTTTTGTGAAGACTGTATAGGGTTGCAGGTATCAATTGGAGGTGATCCAATAGTCAATCCTGAAGGATTAAAGTGTTATGAATCTATTTTTACCATTTGTTTCTCCTGTAGATGCTTCTATTCAGCTGTATTTTCAATTTGAGCATTTAATAAAAACAAGGACAAGCCCGGTTGGGAGCTTTGGACCCAACAGACGTAGCCCTGGAGGGGGTGAACTGCTTTATCAACTTATTTTGCATTTGTAGTTGATTTATTTTGTAGATAAAATTCATTTTAATGTGTTAAACAGTAAAATGAAATAACTCTACTATGCTTAAATGGGTCATGAACAGCTGAAAATTTCATGTGTTTTCTTTCTGCAAGACATGGAAATCTTTTAAACATGTTTAATTCTGAATTGAATACCTTGCAAACAAATTTCAAGTAGTTTCAAATTCAGATCAAGTTGGTATCAGAGCTCAGGGTTTTTGTGCAAAGATATTCTAATTGTCTTGCAAAGTATTGATGCTTACCAGGTTGAAACTTAAAAGAGGGGAAGGAAAGTTGACTAGAGAACGAGAGAATCCTCAGTCAAGGAAGGCCAGGGAGCCATCACCTCCACCTTAAATTTCACCCTCAAGAGTCTCAGCAGAAGCTTCAAGGATGTCTAAACATAAAGGAGAAATTCCTACAGAGACAGATCCAAGAGAAGAAGAAAGAGTCTTCAGAAAGACTTTTTTGGACCTCACTGAAATGGTGAGGATATTGTACCAAGAAAGAAATGAGAAATTCGCTGGAGAAGGGTCCAAACATCCACATGAAAGAGAGGGCTCTTCAGGAGGTAAGAAGGATGATGATCATTCCAAGAAAGGACATGGAGGAAATGGTGATCCACCACCCCCATCTTCACCGTCTTCCTCTTCATCCTCGTCTTCTTTTGTTCATAAGCATAGATCCTCTGGAAAAAGTCCTTTTTTGAAGCTTGATGTAAAATTCGAATTACCTATGTTTAATGGTGAAGTGAATGCAGAAAAGCTTGACAACTAGATTAGGCAGTTGGAAGTTTACTTGAGGATCCAAAATATGCATGATGATGCCACAAATATTCAGTTGGCTTCTTTGAGAATGGATGGAGCAGCACTGGTCTGGTGGGAGGCCAAGACTAAAGAGGAGATCAAAAAATTTGGTAAGGTTACCTTAACATGGCCTGAATTTCTGTTAGCCATTAGAAAACAGTTTTATCCTCTTGCTCACATGCAGAAAGCCATTATGAATTGGCAAAATTTCAGACAACTTAAGGGTCAGAGTGTCCAAGACTACACCCAAGAATTCAGGAGAAGAGCTTTCTTGTTAGGGGTAGATTTACAGACCCAAGAAACCTTACTGAAATACATTGGTGGCTTGCATAGCTACCTTAGACACACCATCTTGATGTTTAACCCTACTAGCCTGGACGAGGTTTGTGTCCAAGCTACCCATTTAGAGGCAAGGGGAAAAAACACATTTGAAGAGGGTAGAAACAAGCCCCCCAAGGGGAAAAACAAAGAGAAAAACTCCAAGGGAAAGGGAAAAAAGAATGCATCTGTCAAACAGGAGAGTGAGAAAGTGATCTGTAAACACTGTTCTAAACCAGGCCATGAGGAGAAAAACTGTTGGAAATTATATCCTGAAAAAAGACCTCAATTTAACAAATCCAAAGGGAAACAAAAAACTGCTGCTACTACATCTACACCACAAGATTTAGGGGAAGATTCAGGTGATGAAACCAAAATTACAGCCATGGGTTTGAAAATCTTGAAGGGAAAAGAAGTTGAAACTCAAGCCAGCACCAGTACCTCAAACTGCCATGTACAAGCTCCTAATGAGGAAGAAAGAATTGAACTGTTTCATGTGAGGGTGATTTCAAAACATACTGAAATTGACACACTTTTTGATAGTGGGTCACAAGCAAACCTTATATCAGAGGATTTGGTCAAGCAGCTTAAACTTGAGACCGTTCCACATCCGAAGCCATATCCACTTGGATGGATTTGCAAGGATGCAAATTTACAAGTTTCAAGAAAGTGCACATTGCGCTTTGTAATTACTGCACATTTTATTGACACTGTTGAACTTGATGTGGTACCTTTTGATATAGCAGGAATTGTTTTTGGAAGTCCTTACTTGTTTGACAGGAAAGCTATCTTTCATCGCCATGAAAACAAATATCATCTTTTCAAAGATGGCAAGGAGTTCATTGTTAGAGCTCATCGCAAGAAGAAAAATATAGTGATGGTGAATGCAGGACAGGTAAAAAGGCTGGTCAATTCAAGTAAGAATTTTATTCTTCTTATGATTAAGTCCAAGGTTGATGTGAATCATGAGTCATTTGACAATTGTGATCCAAAACTTAAATCAGATCTGTATGATGTAGTTGATGCATATCATGAGATGTTTCAGGAGCCAACAGGTTTGCCTCCTAAGAGGGAGATTCAGCATGAAATCCATTTGCATCCATATTGTCCTCTTCCAAACATAGGCATGTACCGCATGTCTATTATGGAGAATGCTAAAATAAAGAAGCAAATCAAGGACTTGTTGGACAAGGGTTTCATAAGGCCAAGTACTTCGCCATGTGGGTCACCGATTGTATTGATTCCAAAGAAAGATGGCACTTGGCGTATGTGTGTTGATTTCAGGGCCTTGAACAAGATAACGGTAAAGAATCGTTACCCACTCCCAAGATAGATGATTTGCTAGACTAGCTGAAAGATGCTCGATATTTCACTAAGCTAGACTTGCGCAGTGGATATCATCAAGTAAGAATTGAAGAAAGTGACATTTGGAAGACAACCTTTAAAACCAAACAAGGACTCTTTGAGTGGCTTGTGATGCCGTTTGGTTTGTGCAATGCACCTGTAACTTTCATGCGGGTAATGGATGATGTCTTGCGTCCTTTTCTTGATGATTTCGTTATTGTCTACTTAGATGACATCTTAATTTTCAGCAAGTCTAGAGAAGATCATGTCATGCATGTTAGAAAAGTACTTGATGTTTTGAAGAAGAATTAATTATTTCTTAAAATGTCAAAGTGTGAATTTGGAAAGACTTCTTTGGTTTATTTGGGACACATAGTAGGAGAAGGTGCTTTGAGAATTGATCCTGCTAAGATTGAGGCTATTGTGAAGTGGCCTACTCCCAAATCCATAACAGAGGTAAGAAGTTTTATGGGTGCAGCTCAATATTGGAGGAAGTTTATCTCTAACTTCTCTTCTATAGCAGCTCCTATGCATGCAGTGACAAGTGTGAAGCATGCTTTCCAATGGGGAGGCAAGCAGCAAAAAGCTTTCGAATCTTTGAAAGAGAAGATTAGTTCAGCTCCAGTCCTTGCATTACCGGATTTGAGGCAACCATTTGAGATACAAACTGATGCTAGTGATTATGCTATGGGTGCAGTTCTTCTACAACATGGTAAGCCTATTGCTTTTCATTCTGAAACTTTTAATGGTGTTGTTGTAAATTATCCTACATATGATAAGGAGTTGTATGCGTTGGTACAAAGTGTCAAAAAGTGGAAACACTATTTGATGGGCAAAGAAACTGTTATACATACCGACCATCAGCCTTTACAGTACTTGCAATCACAAAGCAAGTTACAACAGTCACGACACTTCAGATAGATGGGCTTCTTGTAACAGTTCCATTTGGTAATAAGGTATAAGAAAGGTACTTTGAATAAGGTTGCTGATATGCTTTCAAGGCCTATTATTGGTGATGTTACTTTACTTAAGAATGATTCCATTGTACATGATAGTTACATAGAACAATATGCATCTGATGATGACTTTAAAGATGTGTATGCTAACTTGAGTAAAGGAAATCATGTAGAGGAAAATGACTATCACATGCATAACAATTTGCTGTTTCATTTGGGCAAGTTGTGTATACCACAGGGGGAGAGGATAAATGTCATAAGAGAAGCTCATTCTTCTCTTATTGCTGGCCATTTTGGTGTGAGCAAAACAGTTGCACATCTACAGAGGTATTGCTATTGGCCTCGCATGGTAGATTCTATTTCAAGGTTCATAAGAGGCTGTTCATTATGTGCTACAAGCAAGCCTAGCAACAGGAAGCTTGGTTTGTATACTCCTTTGCCAGTACCTTCTAGACCATGGGAGAGCATCTCTATGGATTTTGTAGGAGGTTTGCCAAAATCTCGAAAGCAGCATGATTATTTATATGTAGTAGTTGATCGTTTCAGCAAAATGTGTATACTTATGCCTTGTAAGAAAACTATAATTGCTGAACAAATTGCTGAATTATTTTTTCATCATGTATGGATTCACTTTGGTTTGCCTACTTCCATTATTAGTGACAGGGATTCCAGATTTGTGGGAAATTTTTGGTCCAACCTATGGGAGACGATGGACAGAAAGTTGAAGAAAAGTACTGCTTTCCATCCGCAAACAGATGGACAAACCAAAGTTGTGAATAGAACCATTGTGCACCTCTTGAGAGGTTATTGCAGCAAGCATCCCAAGCTTTGGGATGAACATTTGCACTACATACAACATGCTTACAATCATGCCAAGCACTCTTCCACAAACACCTCACCGTTTGAATCTTGTTTTGGTTACTTGTTAAAATCACCTCTTGATTTCATTCTTGAGAAATATGTTGCCATTGAGGGACATAGTGACATTGACAAAGCTCGTTCATTCATTGAAAGAATTCAACAAATACATCAGCAAATTCAAGAACAGCTTGAGAAGAGTCAAGGCAAGTACAAGGAAAGACACGAAAAGCATAGAGTCGATCAAAAGTTTCAAGAAGGAGATGAGGTATGGCTGTATATTAGTAAGGAAAGGATGCAAGGAGAAGGTAAAAAGCTGAAGCCTATTCGTTATGGTCCATTCAAAATCCTCAAGAAGGTTGGAAATAATGCTTTTCAATTAGATTTGCCTTCCTACATGCAAATGTATTCTGTTGTCAATGTGGAGAACTTACATTTGTATGAACCTCCTTTGATTGCGTATCATGAAAGTGCTGTTCAGCTGCCATCTATAGAAGATTTCTCGCCAGAATTCTTAGATGAGCTGAAAGAAGATACAATCCTTGACAGAAGGACACACACTTCAAGAAGGGGCAGTGTATATTATGTTCGGGTTGGTTTCAAAGGCAGCAAACCGAACAAGGCAAAGTGGATGGAGGTGGACAGAGTGAGGGAGCTGTACCCTCACCTCTTTAACAGGTAGTTGAAGGCTTTTGGGGTCCAAAAGCTTCCCAATGGGGAGGCGTGATCATGTGCTCATGTCCTAAGTGTCGTAAAATGCTCAAAATTTAAAGTGCTTAGAACTGGTTCAAAGTTGAATGACTAGAAAGTTCTCGTCTTCCAAATTCTGGCATCGTAAACGGTTCAAAAAACGGTCGCCGTATGAGGAAGTTATGGCAAAAAGAAGAATTTGTCCATAACATTAGAAATTTTAATTTTTCAAAAAAAATTAAAAAAGGAATATTCCGCCTGGCACGAAATCCAAGGCAACCACCAAACATTAAATGTAACTGCAGTTAAGTTGGCAGAATTTTGGCAAGAGCGCCAAATTTGGCGGACCCGCCATAATTGGTGGAGCTATTTGGAGTTAACTAAAGTTAGCTGGACTTTTTCTAGGGAAAAACTGGAGAAACTTTAAATGGCCATAACTTTGGCTAGCAAAGTTGGTTTTGGACGATTTTTTTTTTGATTTTGGGTATTTTTGACCTTCTGAAGCCATTGGTGCAGGTCTTACAGCCATCTGAGGTCATTTGTAGAGGTTTTTGAGCCGTGAAAGTTCTAGGAGCCACTAGGGCCCAGTTTTGTGAAGACTGTATAGGGTTGCAGGTATCCATTGGAGGTAATCCAATAGTCAATCCTGAAGGATTCAAGTGTTTTGAATCCATTTTTACCATTTATTTCTTCTGTAGATGATTCTATTCAGCTGTATTTTCAACTTGAGCATTTAATAAAAACAAGGACAAGCCCGGTTGGGAGCTTTGGACCCAGCAGACGTAGCCCTGGAGGGGGTGAACTGCTTTATCAACTTCTTTTGCATTTGTGGTTGATTTATTTTGCAGATCAAATTCATTTTAATGTGTTAAACAGTAAAAGGAAATAACTCTGCTATTCTTAAATGGGTCATGAACAGCTGAAAATTTCATGTATTTTATTTCTGCAAGACATGGAAATCTTTTAAACATGTTTAATTCTGAATTGAATACCTTGCAAACAAATTTCAAGTAGTTTCAAATTCATATCACAAGTACACATGATAGTTGTGAGAAGTTTATGTGTAACCCACAAATACCCCTAATTTTACTGTCGTCTCAAGCTTCTTCCTTGATTCTTTAGAGACATGGCAGAAAACAGAGGCTCCAAAAATCCTGAAGTGTGACATATCTAACTTTCTCCTTGAGAAAGCCTCCTTTGGTGTAATCATGCCCAAAATCTGATGAGGAATCTGGTTCTACAAATAGACTGTTGTGTTGCATGTCTCTGCCCACAAATGCATTGGTAGGCCTTAGTCATGCAACATATGCTCCAACAATGCTACGGTTCTTTCTCTCAACCACCCCATTATGTTGTGGGTTGTGGGGTTGTGGGTTGTCATCGAATGCCTTCTTTCGCATAGAAATTTTTGAATTCATTCAACACGTATGCACCTCCATTATCGCTCCTACGAGCCTTCACCTTCTTTCCAGTTTCTTTCTCAACTAGTGCCTTGAATTCAAACTTGGAGAATGTCTCATATTTATTTTGCATGAAGAAGATCCAACACTTCAGTGAAAATTCATCAATAAAAATGACAAAATATTTGTGTTTGGCAGTGGAGGTTGTCAAGAAAGGTCCACAAACATTAGAGTGAGTCCTTTCAAGGATTGCATGTGCTTTGTTGTCCTGATCATGAAACATGGATTTTCTGTACTTCCCTAAGGCACATACTTTGCATACATCTTGCTGCTCAAGTGATCCTTTGAGGAGGCCTATGGTTATTTGTTGCATAATATTTAGGGCATCATGATGAAAATGACCAAGTATTTTGTGTCAAATTTCACCAACATTTCAACTCTGCACCTTCTCCGTATTAGTTCTTAATGCAACACAATCTTCCACATCTAGCTTATAAAAGTTCTTTACACGAACCTCAATCCGCTTCACCTGTCCCATGGCTATGTGTTTCAGGAATTCCTTTCCTTTGATGAAGATCACATCATAACCACGGTCTTCCAAAACTACAACAAAGATGATATTTTTCTTTAGGCTTGAAACGAACATGACATCCTTGAGCCTAAGAAGGGATCTCGACTCCCTCTGAAAGGTGATTGTACCAACCCCGGTCACATTGTACCTTTTGACGTCCCCCATCTCAATGTGCATATGCAAATCTTTTTCTTCCAGGTCACTGAAAAACTCTCTACATGCTCTCATGTGGAAATATGCACCCAAGTCCAAGTATCGCACACTCCCCATAACTGTGTTAGCCATGCATGCGATAAGGGTAAAGTCAAGCTCAAACTATGAATCTAAATCTTCACCTGCTACTCCTCCTGAGGTCTTCTTGCTCGCCTTTTTGTGTGGACACTTCGTGGTATAGTGCTTGAATTCATGGCAATGGAAGCATTTAATTTTGGACAAATGTTTCTTCTTTCCCCCTTGGCTAGATTCTGGTTTGGATTGATATTTCTACCCTTTTCGCGTCTTTCACTTTCCAACCAATGAAAATTTTTCCTCATCCTCGCCCTTGAATGAAGTCCCATCTCTAGTATTCTGCCTTATTTCCTCCTATACCAAATCAGACCATAAGCATTCCAAATTTGGTAGTTTCTCTCTCCCATTCACAAAATCTTGATAACTATGTTAGCTCTTGGGAAGGCCCAGAAGGGCTAGGCTTACCAAGTCACCTTTTGCAACATTAACACCAACCCCAACAAGTGCATCATGAACTTGTGTGAACTTGCTTAGATACCGTGAAATAGTGTCATTCTTCTACATCTTGATATTTTAAAGTTTATCCTTGAGTGCCAAATTCCTGTGGTCACTACTATTCTCGAACAATTCTGTCAGTGCTTTCCACATTGCAAATAAATTTTCTTTTCTGTGGAGATTTGAGACAATGTGATCCTGTACTCCCTCCAAGGTTATTCTCCTCACCTTGGCTACATATTTATTCCATTGAGCAAGGTTTTGGGCATCAAATGCTTGTGGTTTTGCAACATCTGTCTTGATGTATTCTAGCTATCCATTGTTATCCAATACTGCTTCCATGCGATGAAATTAGAGTTGCCTTCCAAGGCATACTCTAGCCTTAGCCCGTTGAAGGTCATCTTCTTAGTTCTGAAGAGATCCTGTTGCACTTAACTGCAAATTCGATTCTCATCAGAAACAACTTCGAAATTCCTACTCTAATGTTAATCCTTCTCTGATACCATTTATAAATTATGATGTATATTTGCAACTACTTATGAATTTTTAATCATATTCACAAGACATAAACCTACTCTATTGCTCTGCAAAAATCAATTCATAATTTAGAACAATAGTCTGAGACATGCAATAAGAAATAACACACATGCACAAAGTATTTTTTTGGGGAAACAAATCTGCTAAAAACCGCAATGCTTTATTGTATTAATCTGATGAATATAGATGTATTACGATTTCAATTCTTAACTGGGCAAAACCTGCAAGTGAATAACATATCTCTTTTCTCACTAAGAAGATCTGATCGAGACGTAGTCAATTTCTAACTCTGCTTGAGCCTCTATTTCCTTGTGCAATTGCTTGAGAAATTAAGACCCTATTATAGAGGAATTTCTCCAAAATGGATTGCGCATTTCCCTGGGTTGATCATTTGACTGCATGCAACACCTGTACACTCAAGACTACTCTACAAATGATGTTACACTACCTTGGAATCTCCACCATAGATGGGGAACTTGAATTCTCTGCATGCACTAGCTATTTTTGGCTAATTGACCAGTTAAATGGATGATGACTAAGTTTGACTGAAGACCCACTGCTTAACTGACCTTCCACTAGTTCCTCCAATAGTTAGAACTAGTTTAACTGAAAACAACCTTAGATAAATGAACTTGATTGCTACAAATTAGAAATCACACATGCTTAACTAAACTCTAACTTCTCCAACTCGAATTTATTGAGATAAATGAGTGACAAGAGCCATGTCACCTTAGTTAATTGCATCGAAGTTTTCTACTGATGTGTCAATTCAAATTTTCTCAAATTAATCAAGGCAAAATCAAATTCATAATTTCTTGTTGCATTTTTCAATAGAATCTTCATCAGTGATGACTACATGAGTTTTAGATGAGGAGGCATATGTATTATGAGCTTGACCATTTGCTTGTAAAATCAAAGGCAATGATTTCTTTCTTTCTTCCCTAAATACAAAAAAATGCTAGTATTGATTGGAAAAAAGTTTTTGAGCCTTCTGGAAAGCCTGCTCATAAGATTGGAATATGCAAAATATAGCGTCGTAGGGGGATTTTTTGTGTAAATACTTTCTCATAATTATTGTAACACAATGCTTAATTATGATCCCCAAAGGGTCATGATGCTTTAAAGCAACTTGGGATAGCTTAATGACATTGAAAGTCAATAATTCTCTCTTGGCATGTGCAACATTTTTCAAGGTAAAAATAATAATTCGTATGGGAAAACTAGGCTAAATTCTCTTAGAGTTTTTATGTAAGTTGTAGGAAATTCATGTTGTTATGTGGAATTTACGATTGCAGATAGAAGAATCTTCCCTAGAATTGATGGCCTATGCTAGAACAATAGAAAGACAGAGAAGCTAATGCTTCCCTTAAAGTAAATAGACAATGGGATGAAGCCTACCTGGAATTCGTCATATGCTTCGCTCCTCTCTTGGCTTGTACGCTCCAATCCTAGCTACTATCGCTATAATTAGAACCTGCACAATCAAACAACACAACCCAATGATATATGACATATATGTAACATCATCTAATCACTTTATTCAATGGATCAACACGACATTGAAATACATGAAATCATAACATCACATATAGGAAAACAATGCACTCTTTGTATTAATAGGGATGGAGAGAGTTACAATAGGGATGGAGAGAGTTACAACCAAATATATGAGTTGATATTGTAGAAGATATCCTCCAAGTTGACTTGTCCTTTCTTGCCACAAAGTGTACCTCTATGTCACCCTAATGCATGAATAATGACTATCACAGCAGCGACATGAGGGTAGAATCTATCTCCAAAATCCATCCCCTAGCTTCTAGATGGCCACAAATATATAGAAGAGGATGGTAAGTTAAGATTTTTTATCCATTTAACAATCTAGGCTTGAGATCCACTCTTGATGGGAGGATGAGATCAAGGGATAAGGGGTGAAATATCCAAGGTAGGATAGAATAGGATTTGAGACTTTCATCCAAGGTAAATAGTTACAACAACTCTTGGAATATTCTGGAAGAGGAAGCTTTGGGATTTTTATTTTTTATTTTTTTCCGAATTTCTAAAATCAATGCACCCCTAGCAAGGGGAAACCTACTGGTGATCAACACAGGTCCAGAGAGAGCCAACCTGCTGGTGAATGCTGGCCTCTAAATATCTAGGGTGCATTAGGCCTAAAATCACTGAACTTAAGCAGTCTTAGGAAGAAACTTAGGGATTTGAGAGAGTCGCACTTAGGGATTGGTGTAGGGAGGATGAAAAAGTGTTAAAAGGATGTGAATGATCCTGTTTGAAGGCCTATTGACTAGATGCGACAAAATGGCTTATAACATATTGTCCCCTAAAGTGAAAATTCAGAAGTGACAACTGATGACTGAAGGGCTTTACCTTGTGACAAGTCAGGATCAAGTACAACCGATGAGATAATCATCTGATACAATACATTTAAATCATGACATCTTTCTAAGGGAGGTATATCCATTCTCAACACATAAGCTAACATTACATGTACAATGATCAAAAGATGCGTGCACTGATGTCGGACGGTGGACCCATACTAGATGGCTCTGTGTATGATCATAACCATCATACTTTGTAATCTCGTATTAATCATGAAATCACAACCTGGATGGATGAAACTAGATCCAGGGTCTTCTATCTTGTTCACATGACCATTCAATGTACGAGTCTCACCATGTGAATCAATGAGTTGGAGTCAAACATGGTAGACAACATTTGATTACCGACCAATGATGTAAGCCATTAACAGACACAAGAGAAACCACCGATGATATTAATGGATCTCAAGGTACTGTAGTACAATCCATATGGTGTGAATAAGTGAGTTGAAGTCGAACACCACACAAAATCTTCCGGTCAAAGGCCATTGATGTAAACCTATCTCTGAAGGCGAAGAAACTTTCCATTGACATATGCAAGAACCAAGGTTCCAAAGGGTTGTTTATAAGTCAATTTCCTAGATAATGGGTTGATGTTAATAGGAAGCGACCCATTGCAGGAGGGTCTTGATGTACCCCCCATCAATGACATGAAACAGGTATCATGATTTGAGATAGAATGATGATGATACAAAACTGGATCAGGAACGACAAACATGGAATGAAGGATTAAGAGTATTGTAGCAAATTTTGACTGAATGAATTCTCTTGAACACATTGATGACACTAAATGGAGTTGGAAGCATTGACCCAAAATAAAAAATAGAGGCTTTGAAAAGGTACGATGAACAAAAATAAACTCATATTTCCCAACTCGAAAACTATGTGGATGAAGTGGAAGAGTGTCATGTTCAAGAGTGACTCGCTACCACTAACAAGTGGAGTGCCTTGTTTTACCAATTTCCCTAATCATACTGGTCAATACCTATTTAGTTTTTAACAAGATTGAGGAGTATAACATATTCTTGATTTGTAAGTTCATCCTTCAGATGAATCCCTTCGAGTATGTTTAACGAACCCTGAGAAGGAGTGGTTCGGTCTCGTCATGTTAAATGATTCCATATTTGTTTGATGTTTTTACGAGTCCATTGAAGGTAAAACTTGACATATTTTTCATGTTTAGAGAGTTCGAAAAATAGGTGAAAAAGATAACTCCAAAGGTTCCTTTTCATAGATAGTCCCTCGAGTCCGTAAAGGAAAAAACAATACCCAAGAGAACCTCTTAGTCATGGTCGACTAAAGTATTCCTTTTTCGTAAATAGTCTATCTCAGTCCGAAAAATGGTTAAACTTATATTGAGTAATTTTTTTTTCATTTAATTTAACGCTTGAAATGTCAAGTTCTCGAAAAATATTTTCATATTTTGGGAGTCTGAAAAGAGCTGAAAGAGGACTCCTCCTGGAGGAACGAGTGGTATAAAGGGTAGAAACTAGTTTCGGTCATGATGGAACTGCTCAAAACACATAGAGGTTAATAGGCTGGCTAATAAGACCACTCGTCATAGTGGTTTCCCAAGAAAGGGGAAAAAAACAAGTGAAAGCGTATGATCGACCAAGCAAATGGTGACGATGGAATGAGAAAACCAAGTCTCATCTGGCAAAAATAGGCTGAAAAACAATGGCTATCATGAGAGGTAAAGTGAGAATGATTTCATTTTTACACAAGCTTGAAACATGTGGAAAGTATGTTTGATAATACTTGAAGATGGTTTCATTTTTTTCACAAGCTTGAAACATGAGAAAAACTATGCTTGAGAGTGATTTCATTTTTACACAAGCTTGAAACAAAGACAAACTATGCTTGAAATAAGTTTTCATGTGCCTGGCATAATGACTCAGTTCTAGGCACATGCCTCCCAAGCTTCATTTAATTTACCTAAGTAGACTACTGGCTACTAATAGGTGGATGGAATGAAGGTTCATTTATGAGATCAAGTGAAATAATCGACTAGGAATTTACGAGGTTTAGTGAAAGACTCGAATTGGAAGGTGATATCTTTCATTTTTAACGAGCTTGACACAGGACAAGGAACTCTGCTTAAGGACCTTGTTTCATTTTTAACAAGCTTGACACAAGGAAAGGAGCTTTGCTCCGAAAACCTTGTTTCAGTTTTTTAAGGAGCTTGACACAAGGAAATAAACTTTTCTCCAAGGAACTTGTTTCATTTTTTAATGAGCATGACACAAGAAAATAAACTCTACTAAAAAAAATTAGATCATGGCCTCCAAGAGACGATTGCTTCCAAGAGGTTCTCATCAGATGTAAGAACAATGCTCTGGAAGGGATACATATCAAAGGATCCAATGGAAAGATCAAGCTCCAATGCCCCCAATAAATGATTCACCATATCACCTACTGGATTTAGGTTGAAAGAAGTTGAGTAGATAGTGAAAGGGTCATCTTCATCAATAAGTATGTGAATGGGATAGGTTGCCACATAATTAACGTATGGCGAGGAAGATACTACTTGCACATTTGGAACGCTTAGGGAAGTAGGATGATTGGCAATAAAATCAAGAAAAACAAATGATATCTAATTGATAGTCACAATCCTTCCATCATTTCGGAAGCACATCACTCGAAAGAGTGTGGACACACCAACATTCATAGTATAAACGTAGTCTCGCCCAAGGAGAAAATTGAAGTCCAAAGGGCCCATGATAGTGATAACATCAATACATACAGTTTTTCCTCCGAAGGTGACATGAAATTGAGGAAGGATACCTAAGGGTTTACTAGGTCTTCTGTTAAAAGCTAATAGATTCAGAGTGATGATGTTATATGGAATTTGTATCTAGGGATAAACACATTTTCCCTAAGTGGGTAGGTACACTTATAACAACATGAAGAAAGTAGTTTAATATTTTCCTATAGTAGGTAGATGAGATGAAGGAACTTACTTGTAATCTTTCACTTCCTTGACTTCCTTTGAATTGTTCTCGTCACTCTCATTTGAACTGAATCCGCTCAACTGGTACTTGTGTCAACAAAAATAGAAACGACAATGATCAAAGCATACATGATATATCTATTATAAACCAATGGAATCGACAACAATTGGAACACATAATCATCATAATATGAACAAGAATATGAGAAAAGGAATAAACAACTTTATTAATGTAGAAGGAATAGTTTCACCCAATGCGGTTCGATCCTGTGTCACTCATCCAGCTTCAGTCCAACCCTCGTCACACCAAAACCACACCAATTTAGCAGCATAATATTGCTTGACATGAACTCAAATCTCAAACCAACATAATTTCTCTACAATCTTCAAATTCTAGCCCCTTGATCACTATGATGAGTGGTCAATTTATGGGAAATGGAGGTGGTTATGTCATAAATTGGCCATTGAATGGCCTTACAAAATTGGAGTTAGTTTCCATGTAGCAAGGGATGAGAATATAGGAGGTTAATTGATCCATAGCCTATCCAAATTTGAGCTCATAAGATGGGATAAGATCTGGGATCCTTCTAAAATGATCTAGAATCAAGGAATATTCCCAAAACCCCATGCAAATTTCGCTCATTCTCACCCAACACAGGTGTAAGTGGGCCTAAGTGCATTGAAGTGTAGGCCTGAATGGGCCTACCTGCTACGCAACGCAGTTACCACTGACCAAGGCTACACTGGTGTCCCAAGGAGGCATTTCAACAAGGTTTTAGGCTAGGAAACTTTCATGGATGGAAGCATTCAATGTGATGACTTGTCTAGGGCATGTAACAATTGAATTAGGGTTTGATGAGACCTAATTTTACTGATCTGAATGTCGGGAGTGATGTGCCCAAATAGACCTGTAACAGTTGCCCCCTAAAACATGAAGTCGAAAATGATAATGTCGAGTGATGGGTCCCAGCACTCTCGTCCTAGTCGTCCTTTTTTTTTATACTTTTATTTATTTATTTATTATTTATTATTTTATTTATTATTATTATTATTTTTTTAATTAATTAATTAATTTATTATTATTATTATTTTAGTTTAGTTTATTTGATTTTGATTTTGGTTTTTATTTATTTATTTTTATTTTTATTTTATTATTATTTTATATATATATTTATTTGACTTATATTAATTTTTCATTCATACCTTCTCTTTCTTTTATATTCATTTATATAAAAATAGTCCTGTTTTTAATTCCTCTAATCTAATTTAACTTACGATTTTTAATTATTTATTTTAAAATAATAATAATAATAATAATAATAATAATAATAATAATAATAATAAATAAATAAATAAAAATATATATCTATATTTTAATTATTTATTAATAATTTTTAACTAAATATTATCATTATATTATTTTTATTTTATTTTAAGGGATTGGTCCCCCTAGGGTAATACTCTTTTTTTTTTTTCCCCTTAAATATAATTTTTAATTATTTATTTTTAACTAACTACTATCATGAATTATTTTAATTACTAATTTAACATAACATTTCAATTATTTATTAATATTTTTAACTAACTATTCATAAAATTATTTATTAATAATTTTTTTTTTTTACTAACTTTTATCATAAAATTATTTTTATTTAATTTATTTTAAGGGATTGGTCCCCCTAGGGTAATTTTTTCCCCTAAATATAATTTTTAATTATTTATTTTTAACTAACTATTATCATGATTTAATTTTTACATGATATTTTAATTATTTATTAATATTTTTAACTAGCTATTATCATAAAATTATTATTTTTATTTTAAGGGATTGGTCCCCCTAGGGCAATTTTTTCCCTTAAATTATTAAAAAGGGTTTTATTCCCGGTACCTAGTCAAGAGTAGCTGTTGGTCTTTTTAGCCGTTGGAGGCTCTGCTCTATCTATTTAACTTGCTAAGCTGGATCTGTTTCTTCAACTTGTCCTGACGATGAACCACACTGGTTGGTTCGAAACGCGTCAACAAATGGTTTCTCATGTGATTTTCGCCGAAAAATCTCTCGCAAACTTGTTATGGATCACAGAAGCCTCAGCTCTACAATTGATATGCTTTATGATGTGTTAAGGAGGATTTGAAGTGGATGGTGATCTGCATCGATTACAATACATAATATCATGATATCTTTGAATTTTTCATGAATTGCTGAGGGAAAGCATACCCATACTCAAAATATAAACTTTTCATTACATGTACATAAATCAGATATTCATCTACAAATATAGATCCATGATATGATGACCATCTGTGTAAAGCCATTGTACATATGATTTAGTACTCTCCTGGAATCGCAGGTCAGATGGATGAAACTAGATCCGGGGTCTTATATCTCGTCCAATCATTCAATCAAGTACGAGTCTAACCATGTGAATATGTGATTTGAAGTAAAATATGGGAAGACACCATCTGATTACCAGCCAATGATGTAACATGTTAACAGACGCGAGAGAGATCATTGACAATGATAATGATTCTCAAGGTACTATAGTACATTTTGCATGGTGTGAATAGATGTTTTGATGTCGAACACCATACAAAGTCTTTCAGTTGAAGGCCAGTGATGTCAACCTGTCGCCAGAAGCGAGAAACTTGCCATTGATGTATGCAAGACTCAAGGTACTGGAAGGGTGTTTCTAAGTCAACTTCCTGGATAATATGTTGATGTCGAAAAGAAGCAGCTCATCACAGGAGGGCCTTGATGTATCCCCCATCAATGACACGAAATGAGTGTAATGATTTTGAAGACAAAATTTGACTAACGACACAAGGTTCAGGAATGGTGGTCATGAAAATGAAGGTTTATAAGTATTGCAAAGGATGAAGTTTACTGAGTGACTTCTCTTGAACATGTCAGCAACACTGAATGAATTGGCAGCATTGAACCAAAACCAAAGTGATGGATGGTGTGATAGACCATAGGTATGATAACCATCAAGCAGATAACCCAACCCAAATAGTCACATACATGAAGTGAAAGTGTCATGTTCAAGAGTGACTTGCTACCATAAAGTGATTTATCCCTTTTCCCATTTTCCCCAATCATTGCTGACTAGTACCTCTTTATTTTTAACAAGCTTGAGGAGGAAAACATATTCTTGTAGTGTAATTCTACCCTTGGGGTGAATCCATCACTATGTGATGTTTTAATGAGTCTAGCGAAGGTGAAATTCGATCTTGTCATGATGGACAAGTTTGTCGCTATTTGATGCTTTAACTAGTTTAACGACAATGAGAACTCTGTCCTTTTCATATTTAAAGAGTTTGAAAAGGGACAAAAAGAAAACTCCAAAAGTTCTTTTTCGTAAATATGTCTCTCAAGTCCGAAAAAGCGTAAAATAATACAAGAGAGAATCTATTGACCATGTTCGATCAACGTATTCCTTTTTCGTAAGTAATCTATCTCAATATGGAAAAGGGTTAAACTTTTATTGAGTAGATGTCGTTTCCAATCCGTTTACGAGCTGAAAAGGACAAGTGCCCGACAATCTTTTCATGTTTAAAGAGTCGGAAAAGAGCTTGAAAGCAGACCCCCTATTTTTATTTTCTTTTAACGAGTCAAAAAGGGAAAGTACTCGGTGATTTTTTTTTTACGAGTCAGAAAAGAGCTTAAAGGTGACTCGTCTCGAAGGAACGAGTAGTATAAAAAGTAGCAAATGGTTCCGATGATGTTGGAACTTCTCAAAACATGCTGACTTATGTGAAGAGGCTGGCTAATAAGACCACTCATTGCAACTTTTCCTCAAAAAGGGTAAAACAACCAAGTGAAAGCGTATGATCGCCCAAGTATATAGTGACGGTGGAAGGAGAAAATCCAAGGCTCATCTGACAGAAGAGGCTGAAGAATGGAAATCACAAGGGTTAAAATGGATATGGGTTGATTTTTACACAATATTGAACCATAGGGAACTATGATTGGATTCAATTTCATGTTTACACAAACTTGAAACGAAAAACTATGCTTGGATTCAGCTTCATTTTTACACAAGCTGGGTTCATTTTTACACAAGATTGAAACTAAAAACTATGTCTGAGATTGATTTACATGCCCCCAACATGATGACTCAATTCTAGGTGCATGCCCCCCAAGCTTCATTAAATTCACCTAAGTAGACTACTCGTGGCTATCAGGTGGATGGAATGAAGGTTTATTTACAAGATCAAGTGAAAGACTCGACTAGGATTTTACGAGATCTAATCAGAGACTCGAATTGGAACTTTGCTCCAGGGGACCTTGTTTCATTTTTTAATGAGCTTGACAGAAGACAAGGAAGTTTGCTCAGATTCCTTGTTTCATTTTTTAACGAGATTGACACAAAACAAAGAACTATGTTCTGGGACTTGTTTAATTTTTTAATGAGGTTGACATAGTAAAAGAACTATCCTCATACCCTTTGTTTCATTTTTTAATGAGGTTGACACAAGACCAGGAACTATCCTCATATTCCTTGTTTCATTTTTTAATGAGCTTGACACAAGACAAGGAATTATGCTCATGTCCTTTGTTTCATTTTTTAATGAGGTTGACACAAGACCAAGAAATATCCTCATATTCCTTGTTTCATTTTTTACCAAGCTTTACACAAGACAAGGAACTATGCTCATACCTTTTGTTTCATTTTTTAACGAGGTTGACACAAGACCAGGAACTATCCTCATATTCCTTGTTTCATTTTTTAACGAGCTTGACACAAGACAAGGAACTATGCTCATGATTCCTTGATCACGACTCATAAGAGGTCATGACTTCCAAGAGGTTCTCATCAGATGGGAGAACAATTCTTTGGAAGGGATACATAGCAAGGAATCCATTTGAGAGATATGGCTCCAATGCCCCCAGTACATAATGCACAACATCATGGAATTGATCGTTAGTTGATGTAGGCATGGAACAGGTTGCCACATAATTGACCCGTGGCAGGTAAGATACCATTGGGACAGAAGGACCATTTAGGGAAGATGGTTGACTGGAAACCATATTTGGGCCGGGAAATGAAAGCTGGTCAACGGTGAAAATTCTGCCTTCATGCGGGAAACACATCACTTGAAAGAGTGTTGAAACAATAGATCCCATGTCATAAACATAGTCGTGCCCAAGAAGTAAATTGTAATCTAAAGGGTCTGGGACTACCATCACATTGAGATAAACAATTTTTCCTCCCAAAGTAATAGGTAATTGAGGAAGGATCCCTAATGGTTGACTGGTTCCTCTATTAAAAGCCAACAAATTGTGGGTAATAGGCACAAGTGGCGGTGAACCGAGCACTTTCCAAGCAGTGGAGGAAAGGATACTCACAGATGCACCTTCATCTAGAATAGTGCCATATACAATCATATTATAAACCAATACTATGATATGGAAAGGCACATAAGAAGGAAGATGGCATCCTGCCAGTTGATTCCAATCAAAGGAAGTGACTAGACTACTTGGAGGGGGTACAATTAGAATAGGATAATTACCCCCTTGAGTTACGAGAACGGGAGGATTTTCCTCCTGTCTTGATGGAATAAGAGGGTTGCCTCCAAGCTCATTGGAATCAGAAGAAAGAAAATAACTTGAGTGGTATCGTACTCACTCTCTACGGGAAAGGTATAATTAACTAAAGTTGAACACGGGTCAACTGTTTCCTCGACTTGTGATTGGTCAGGTATAGACTCATGGGATTCACATTCAGAGAGAGTGGGTTCGATCGACGGTTGATTTGGGTCAGTCACTTCATCAACTAGTGAATGATTAAGGGAGAGTCTTATGTAACCAGATGAAAGTCGCTATGGATAAGTAGGATGGTTATCCAACACTTTTTGGGCTTCATCCAGATAGGGACAAAGGTGAATGGGGTGATTCCCTTCGCATAAACCATACAGAAACTTAACTTTACCCTTCTTTCCATGAACTTTACTACCACTAGTTGATGGTGTGTCATCGTCATGATCTCCAGAAGTTGATGACACAGGATGATGTGAACGAGAAGACCATTCTTCTAAGATCTGAGGAACACAAGAACAATTTTGAAGAAGATGGTCTCCCGTACAAAGTTTGCAAGGATATCGAAGTTTGTAAGGCTTATCGATCTGTTTCTCATCAGAAGTTGCATTTGAAGCAATGGTTGCTTGGATACCCACCTGCTGAATTTTATTCTTCTTCTTCTTCTTATCCACTTGGTTACTAGTGTCAGTGCTTTCACCAGGCGAAGAGGAATAAGGGGAGGAAGAAATAACTAACGAAGAAGGTAAAGGGTCAACTTTAGGATCAACTGGAGGTTGATTTTGTCCAGTTGTAGGAATATTCAGTTGTGGGGCCAAGGATGTTGAGAACAACCATACTGGAAAGTCGATGGTAAGTCCCAGAAGGGACAATGTAGCCATATAAGAAGCACCAATATTATTGAAAGGAGGAAAAGGACTAGGATTCCCATCAAAAGGAATTCCTTGATCGGTGGACTCCAGAGTTGTTGCCATATGTATCAACCTAAGATTAGCTAAGGAGTGATGTGGAGGATGTTATCTGTGGTCAATTAATTTTATTTTAATCAAAATAACATAACAAAACAAAAGAGGGATAATCTAGGCAAAAGGATTACCAAGTAAATGTGAATGGCAATATATTGCCTCAGTAAACCAAGGACTTGACATACGTGAAGACAATCTCTCTGAATATTGTTTTTGGTGTATCACAGTATACAAGGTGGCCGACTCGATTACCTATGGATGGATATCAACCTAATTTAGTTCTCCCAAATATACCCGAAAGTACATGGAGGCCCAATTCGTGTTAGCGCTATCTAATGCGAAACCGTACAATGAGAGCATTCCTTTATACTTTTTGTACTATAACACCGCCATATACACCCGAAGGTACGTGGACGAGTTATGATATACATACATATGTGGAATGAGGTATCGCACTTGGAATGTATCACAGACCATTAACGACATCTGCTATGTTTAATGAAGTCGGAACACGTCTCTAGCCTAGACCTCTAAATGTTATGTGTTAAGTTACAATGCTTCCTTAGGTTAATTGAGATAAATTTTAAGTTGATCTTCTTAAGAATTTTCCTTTCCAGGATCACCACGTGATGTATGTTTGCAATTCCTAGAATGAAACTAACATGAGAAACATTCTTTCATTCAATTAACAATGAAAACCGTAGCTAGTAAGGGATAGAGCAATCAGATCTTTTACAAAGAGTAAAGAGCACACCTAGTGTAGTTTCCCTAGCTAATCCTATCAAGCATTCACAAACTACAATATGCACAATGCAATTTTTTCTTTTCAGTCCCTTTAGTGTTTAGATGAACAAAAAGGAACTAGATGCACAAATGATCAATCAATGCTTTTCACAAGAAATGAAGACTTTACGACAATTTCTTTTTCAAAGAAATGAAGACTTTACAACAATTATTTTTCAGAAAAGAAAAGACTAATCAATGTTAACTTTGAAAATGAATTGATAATGATAAATAAATCTCTTAAGAAACACTAAACAAACAAGGTCAAAGTAGGGGTAGGAGAGGAAATGAAAATTGATTTCAGATCACTGTCCCTAAGCCAAGGGTGCATTGCAGTGCACTGTCCCCCGACCAAGGGTGCACTGGTACCAACACATTCCTAGAATATGCATTCTAGTGCAAATTTCGACCAAAAAAGTTTCAAAATGATTGAAAAGAGATCAATGAAGTCAAGAAATGTCTACTAGGATGTAATATGATGAGGATAAAATACCAAGAGTCTCCAATATGGTCACCAATTCGTTATATGGAATTTGTATATACGGATAAACACATTTTCCCTAAGTGGGTAGCTACACTTAGAACAACAGAAACAAAGTAGTTTAACCTGTTCCTATAGTAGGTAGATGAGATGAAGGAACTTACTTGTAATATTTTGCTTCCTTGACCTCCTTTGAATTGCTCCCGTCGCTCCCACTTGAACTGAATCCGCTCAATTGGTACCTGTGTCAACAGAAACAGAAACGACAACGATCAAAGCATACATGATCTATCTACTATAAACCAATGGAATTGACAACATTGAAACACATAATCATCATAGATATGAACAAGAATATGAGAAAAGGAATAAATAACTTTATTAATGTAGAAGGAAGAGTTTCACCCAATGCAGTTCGATCCCGTGTCACTCATCCAGCTTCAGTCCAACCCTCGTCACACCAAAAGCACACCAATCCAGCAGCATAACATTGCTTGACATGAACTCAAATCTCAAACCAACATAATTTCTCTACAATCTTCAAATTCTAGCCCCTTTATCACTATGATGAGTGGTCAATTTATAGGGAAATGGAGGTAGTTATGTCATAAATTGGACATTGAATGGCCTTCCAAAATTGGAGTTAGTTTCCATGGAGCAAGGGATGAGAGGATAGGAGGTTAATTGATCCATAGCCTATCCAAATTCAAGCTCATAAGATGGGATAAGAGTTGGGATCCTTCTAGAATGATCTAGAATCAAGGAATATTCCCAGAACCCTATGAAAATTTCACTCATTCTCACCCAGCGCAGGTGTAAGTGGGCCTAAGTGCACTGAAGTGTAGGCTTGAATGGGCCTACCTGCTATGCAGCGCAGTTACCCCTAACCAAGGCTACGCTGGTGTCCCAAGGAGGCATTTCAACAAGGTTTCAGGCTAGGAAACTTTCATGGATGGAAGCATTCAATGTGATGACTTGTCTAGGGCATGTAACAACTGAATTAGGGTTTGATGAGCCCTAATTTTACTGATCTGAATTTCGGGAGTGATGTGCCCAAATAGACCTGTAGCAGATGAACACAAGCTATGGGGAACCCAAAATTGCTAAGAAATAGAGGATGGAATACTAATAGAAGCTCCCTCATCTATAATAGTGTGATGGATATTCTTATCATTAGCCTTTACCGTGATCTTAAAGGCATGTAAGAAGGGATACGATGTTTTTTCAATAGACTCTAATAAAAGGCAACGACCTGTTTCCTTAGAGGGGGTTTTGTAGGAACGGGAGAAATGGCCCCTTGTCTGGTAGAATCAAAGGAAACAGGAGGAAATTGAGTGGTATGATCCTCACTCTCTATGGGAAAAGTATGATTGAATGAAGGTGGAATTTAGTCAACCATTTTCTCAACCAATGGTAGGTCCGGGAACAAACTCATGGGATTCACGTTCACAGAGAGTGGGATTAATTGGATTCAGATTTTGATCAATCACGACATCAACTAGTGGAGGGTTGGGATAAATATTTTAATAACCAACCGGAAGAAAAGGCTGAGAAGCTGTAAGGTTTTCCAACATTTTTGATGCTTCATCCATATAAGGAAAAAGCTGAATAAGATGATTCCCTTCACATAACCTAAGGGAAACTTAAATTTTCCCTTCTTCCCATGGACCTTACTTTCACTAGTTGATGGTTTGTCACCATCATGATCTATAGAGGCTGATGAACAAGGCTAATGTGAACCTGTGGACCACACTTTTAATACCTTGGGAATACTAGGACAATCTATAAGAATGTGGTCACCCTTACATAACCTGCAAGGGAATTTAACTTTATGGGGATGGTTGGAAGATTTCTCCATACTAATTGCATCCGTAGCAATGGCTACTTGGTTGCCCCCTTGCTTATTTTGCTTCTTCTTCTTCTTCGTCCTTTTCTTCTTCTTCTCAACTTCCTGGTTACTAGGATCAAAAATTTCACCAGGAGAGGAGGAAGAAAGGGATGAAGAAACAATAGGCGAAGAAGGAAAATTGTCAACTTTAGGACTGACATGAGGTTGATACTGTTATGGTGGAGGAGAACTTGGTTGAGGAGCAGTTTAGACATTTAGAACCATAGTGGTCGAAAATAACCAAACTGGCAAACCAATGGTAAATACGGGAAGGGACAAAATTTCCATATAAGGAGCACCAATATTTCCAAAAGAAGGAAAAGGACCATGATTCCCATTAGAGGATTTTTCTCGATTGGTAGGCTTAACAACTGTTTCCATTAGTCTCAACCTAATATATACTAAGGAGTGGTTCCACAGTGAGGATGTTATTTCGCCGTTAGTTAATTTATTTTAGAAATTAAAGACATAAAATAAAACAAAGGGGTAAATAGGAAAAAAGGGATTACGAAGAAACTATGAACTACAATATACCACCTTGGTAAACCAAAGATTTAAATACGAGCAAGAAATCTCCCCGAATGCTGTGTTCGGTGTATCATAGTGTACAAGGTAGCCAAATTGGTTACCTATGGTGAGGATAACAAACTATGGTGGACTGCCAAAATATACTCAAGGGTACATGGAAGTACAATCCGTAGTAATATTGTCTAATGCGTAACCATTCAATGAGAGCGTTCCCATACACTTATCATGCGTGGAGCGCCAGCCAATATACCCAAAGGTATGTGGAGAATGATCCGATACACCTACGCACATGGAACATGATATCATCCTCGGGATACAACGCTGTTAAACAACAACAACTCCTACATTAACGATGTCAGAACATGTCTCAAGCCTAAACCTATAAATGTTTGCATTAATGTTACAAATTCTCCTTAGGTTGATTTAGTAAATTTTAATGTTTATCTTCAATTAAGTTTCAATTTTAGGGCTCACCATGAGTTTCACCGAAATTCCCTTAAATGCAAGCTAACAAGAAAAAAAAAATCTTTCACTTTCAATGAAAATCTATCTAAAGGATGGAACAAACAAAGAGTATGCAACATACAAAATGCAACAAAGAATATGCTAAGTGCAATTCCCTTTTAATGCAACTGTTCCAATGTTGATGCACACACAAAACCCTATATGACAATGAAAATAGATTTTTCTTTTCGATTTCACTTAATTTTCAAATATGATGAAAACTAAGATGCATGTCTAATCACTGATTAAAGCAAAAATTTTAGAACGATGACTAAAAAACTAATTCATTCAAGCACTCAATGATCAGACAAATCAACTCGCTAATGACCTAACGATAAGAAAATAGGAAAATCTAAACAAATCCTTATCAAAGGCACTTAAAATCAAAACAAAACCAAATGGAGGCTTCTGAGAGACCACAAGACACTCAAAGACTCAAGGAAGAGCAATTGAAACAAAGCTGGACAAAGAGAAAGTCAAGACAAAATAATTTTTTGCACGAACAAGGGCCAACATAGGTGCTAGAGGGGCACCAGTGCTATGCAACACAGACACAAAGAAGGCTCAAGACCATTGCAACGCTTTGTCTCTAGACCAGAGGGAGCGTTGATCAGGGGATGCAAGGTTCCGACACAGAATTGCAACTTAAACTCAAGGAAAGGGTTTTCTTAGGCCTGTTATTGATTGAGTAAGACCATGAAGGTCCGAAGAAGAGGAAAAACAAGCATTAAGGAAAAGGAAACCACCAAGGGAATATATTGTTCCCTAGTTGAGTCGCCAATTTATTATGGGGAATCTACAACTGCTGACATTAGTATCTTCCTTAGACTTGATGGCCTAGTCTAGAAAAAGAGAAAGAAAAAGAAGCTAATTTTTTCCTTAAAGTAAATAGACAATGGGATGAAGCCTACCTTGAATCTGTCTTATTCTTCGCTCCTCTCTTGGCTTGTAGGCTCCAATCCTAGCTTCGATTGCTATAATTAGAACCTGTACAATCAAACAACACAAGCCAACGATATACGACATCTAGAATCATATAATCACTTTATCCAATAGATCAACATGGCATTGAAATACATGAAATCATAACATCACACATAGGAAAACAATGAACTCTTTGTATTAATAGAAATGGAGAGAGTTACAACCAAATATAGGAGTTGATCTTGTAGAAGAGCTCCTACAAATTGATTTTTCCTTCCTTGCCACAAAGTGTACCTCTATATTACCCTAATGCATGGAATGATGACTCTCACAGTAGCAACATGAGGGTAGAATCTATCTCCAAAATTCAACCCCTAGCTTGTGGATGGCCACAAATATATAGAAGAGGATGGTAAGTTAAGAGTTCTTGTCCATTGTTGAGTTTAGGCTTTTGTGATCCATATCAAGTTTATTGAGAAGATTTTTTGGCGAAAATCACATCATAATTCATTTGTCGACGCATTTTGAACCAACAAGCATGGTTCATCATCAGGACAATTTGTTGGTTTGAAACCCATTGACAAATGAATTATGATGTGATTTCCATCGAAAACTCTTCTCAATAAAGTTCTTATCCATTTACCAATATATGCTTGAGATCCACTCTCGATGGGAGGATGAAATCAAGGGATAAGGGGTGAAATCTCCAAGGTAGGATAAGATAGGATTCAAGACTTTCATCCAATGTAAATAGTTACAAAAACTCATGGAAGCTTCCGGAAGAGGAAGGTTCGGGATTATTTTTATTTTTCCTGAATTTCTAGAATCAACACACCCCTAGCAAGGGGAAACTTCCTAGTGATCAATGCAAGTTTAGAGAGAGCCAACCTAATGGTGAATTCTAGCCTCTAAAGAGCCAGGGTGTTGGGCCTAGAAATCACTGAAATGAAGTAGTTTCAGGTAGAAACTCATGGATTTTAGAGAGTCATGCTTAGGGTTTTGTGTAGGGAGGATGACAAAGGGTTCAAAGGATGTGAATGATCCCACTTGAAGGCCTATTGACCAGATGTGACAAAATGGCCTATAACACCTGTCTCAACTTTTTGGTAAAATATTTCTTTACAGATTAATATGTCATGAACAAAAAGGGACAAGGAAGGTGGGGCTCCTTGACAACCATATATTCTCTTATAGGAGAAGTTTTATTCAAAATACTAATCACCAATTGGATGGATTCCAAGTTTGGATTTTTTCAAGATTCAAAGAGGTTTTGAGTGGAACAACTTTTCATAAATGGGAATTATAATGAAATGGAAGATGGCATAGAAGTGTTCACAATAATTTTATTCCCAAAGTTTTGCATGGTAAATGTGAACAAGGAGTGGCTCAGAAGGTGTCTTTTCCATCTCATGGAAGGAAGATAAGTTGAAAAGCAAATGACATCCAATTTAGGTTGACATGTAAAATGAGGGATTGAATTTATGGTTGTTAGCTCTGAAATGGTTAACGTGCTTGCGTATATTGTTAGAAATGATAGTTTCCCAATTGAAAGAAAAAACCTCTAAACCCCTTTGAATTAATGGAACCCATTTTAAAGGAAAATGTGTAGCTCCTTTTCTGCTAAAAGTCCTGTAGAGCATGGAGGCCACAAAGGCTTGTGCTGTATTTAGAAGGGAAATGGAATATTCTTTGGAAGATTCTTATTTGAATCTCTGTTCACTAATCCTCTAGGGTTTAATCAATTCATACATACTCCTTTTAAACTCAACACATTATTTTTGAATGAATTTATGTACAAATTGTGCATTGTACTGGAGTTCGGGCTCAACAAGTTTATACATAACCTAAATTTGTCGGGATGAAGAAAACCTGCAATTATGATTCCAACAGTGCATATGGAATACATACCCACATTTACATGATTTATAGCCTAATGAATCGTGTTTGTGTATGGAATAATTCTTGGCCATGCAACAATTTTATGCAGCGCTATCTTCACGATGTCACACAAAGAGGTATCTAAAATGGGCTCACCTAGTTCTATTTCTTTTGAAATTGCTTCAATTTTGTCCTTGAGAAGTTTATACATATTATACCAGGAAGAGGAAATAATGTATGTTTTCATAATGATGGTATCAAAGAACAAGTTAGCATTAGGATTTTTATCCTCCTGATCTTCGACTACTTCTTGTGGGGCTTTCTATATCTTCTTGAGTTTCTTACCCATGTTTTGAGTTTTGTGAAAACTTTGAGAATTAGAGAGATGAGTTGACAGAGAAGAATAGAATGGAGTTAAAATTTGGAAACAAGGTAATAAATATATATATCATTTCTGAATAAAGGCCATTAAACACTCAAATGATGTGAACTGCATGCAAGGTGGCATCCTAACTATACGTGTGTGAGAACAATGAACCTTGAAAATACTTAATGTACTCACAGAGACACATTTTGTAATGGGAGACTTAAGCTATAATGACATGATTAGAGGTAATTAAATACAATTAATTCTAAGCCATGGTGCGACATGCTAATTGTATTTGTATAGTTCATGAAAGTGGGGTGGTGGGACAAGAAATTAAAATTGTCAAAGGACGTGAAAAATCAACTTTTCCACTTTTTAACCAATGTTGAGTTGACCATTGCTACTATTACATATATTGTACGACAATTTATGGGCTTTTATTCCATGACAAAAGCATTTGGTAGAGGTAAATATAGAGTTTAAATCTAAGTAATTGCAAAAGTGATTCACCAGTGCAATATTGTAGTGTATGATGTAGAAGTTTCGAGAGCCGAGATCCGTGATCTAACAAACGACAAGAGGTGGAAATTGCTATGTTATTTAACTATAAGTCGCGTCACTATAGGATTGCATGTAATATGTTGTGCCTTAACAAGAGAGTAGGGTGAGTTAACAGGAAAAGTGTATGACATTTAATAAGCTCTTTTTTTTTGGTTTTTTGCATGTTTCAAAAGAAAATAACCATGGTTCTTATACATACAAGGAAAAACTATAAAAGGCACGTTTTAAACATAGGAAAAATATAGAGAGCAAGTGATTTGAAAATCAATTGTGAGTGATCCCAGTTAATTAATTAATGAAGGTGTTACAGACTCATGTGCTGATGTGTGTCTATGTTACCTTAGGCAACGGATCGATAAGATTGAAAAATACACAGACATTGGAAAACAGTAAGAGAAACACAACAAGCAAAACATAACACAACAAAATTTAATAAGGAGTTCACCCAATCCTCCTGGGCTACGTCTCCAATCCAACTTTCAGTGGTGGCCTTCTTTTATTGTGTCTTTAAGCAGAGTGTTTACAATGAGGAGCACAATTTGAGTCTTCTGAAGCAGATGATGCTTAGTAGGGTGGTTCTTGGATTCCCTAAGCCACTAGAGTGCACAGACTCCCCCTTACCAAGTCTCGACCTCAACTGGTCTTAATGGGATGAGTCCAATTTGGTACTCAGTTCCCCAAAATATATCCTCACAAGGATTGCTTGAACATCTCAAGCCTAGTTATGTTTGCTCAATGCTGCCTTAGCTCTGCAGGTCAGCTCGCTTCTCTGCTTCTATCTCTCTGTCTCACTGTCTCTTCTCCTCTCATTGTCCTCTGTTCTCTGTCTGTTCATGGCTTAAAGCCAATCCGTCCCTTGACTGTTCGCTTCCTCTTCTGTTTCTTCGGATCACCTGTTGCTATCCACTTGGAATTCCTTGCCTCTGCGTCATCGCCACTGTGTAACGTTTCACAAGGAGGTGGCCACTTGTCCTCTCACGAACTGAGTGCCAACTCTTCCTCGACGGTTCATTATCTCGATTACTCTGTGAAATGATTGATCCACCAGGTCAGTGGTCAAATTGGATTTCAACCCTTTATGGGCCGTGGCTCATTCTTCTGCCAAATCCGATTTCCCATTGGGTGCAATCTCTGCCATTAGATTTGGGGCATCCAGATCCTACGGTTATCGCTTATCGCGTGGTTGACTTGTTCAGATGGTAGCCCGCGATGAGAGCATTTTTCTCTCTCATCTGCCGGACACGTGTCATCTAATGTATGGAATTGCTCGTTCTTTTGACAAACCTACTTACCGCCCGAAATTCCTCCGATATTCCGCTGGTTTTGGAGCGCGGGACCCACCTTCGGTTTTAGCGCTTTTCCCACGGTTCTCCGGCTTCCCTTGTGACCGTGCACTCGGGGCTTTTCCTTCTCGAGGGGTTTTGCATGCACCAGAAATGGCCTCTGTTTTCTGATCTGGATTTCCCAATTGCTAGTTTGCGCCACTGCGTGGTCTCCATGGGCCTCGGTCAGCGCGCTTTGACCGAGGTCCTCGTCGTTCCGTGCTAGCTACAAACTGCCACTATCCAGAGGTCTTTCCTGATAGCTCATTGTTCACAAGTTTTTGAAGTCTGTCATGATTTGATACAGTCATAGAACTCTGATAATTTTCATGGATCCAATTCGGATCACGACCTTCCCACTGAAAAAGCTTTTGGACCACCAAAAGTTGGTTTTCAAGCATCAACTAAGTGAGGATACAATTGTCTCACTTGTCCAATCTCTATCCATTTTGCACTGCTCGGCTTTGAACCCTTGAGCCCAACTCTGAGGTACTCAACATCTCCCCTGTGCGTTGTCCTCACCTTCCTGTCCAGAACTATGTCTTCCTGTAATTCATTAAGATATTTAGGTAACAGGTCATCAATAGAAGGCAATTGAATTTGTTCTTCAAGATCCTTAATTAGTGAGGGTTCAAACAATCTCAAGCAATCCGCATTCATCACTGAGTAGATGTGCATGTAAGCTGGTAAATCAAGGAAAAAAGCATTCTCACCAATTTTCTCAAGTATCTTGAAAGGTCCATACCTGATAGGCTTTAGCTTTTTGCCTTCACCTTGCATCCTTTCCTTGCTGATATACAGCCAAACTTCATCACCAACTTGGAAACTATGCTCCATCCGATGCTTGTCATGCCTTGCCTTGTATTTGGCCTAGCTCTTTTCCAGCTGTTCTTGTACTGCCTGGTGGATCTCTTGGATTTGTCCAATGAAACTAGTTGCCCTGTCCTCATCACTGTGTCCCTCAACTGTTGTGTCCTTACCAAAGACAAAATCCAAAGGAGACCTTGGTGTGAAACCGAAACAGGTCTCAAAAGGAGATCTCTGTGTAGAAGAATGTTTGTCTCGGTTGTAAGAATGTTGTACATAACACAAATGTTCATCCCAAAGCTTAGGATGTTTGCTGTAATATCCCCTGAGTAACTGGATCACTGTCCTGTTGACTACCTCTGTCTAGCCATCGGTTTGTGTCTCAAATGGTTTTTGAAGATCAGGCAGTGCTAGTACTGGTGCTGTACTAATCTTTTCTTTCGAGGTGTTGAAGGCTTTCTGCTGTTTGCCTCCCCACTGAAACACCTTGCTCAATCCTGTTAAAGCATGTAAGGGAGTTGCAATTAAGGAAAAGTTAGAAATAAACTTTCTCCAATATCGTGCTGCTCCTAAGAAGTTCCTAACTTCTGTAGCAGATTTGGGTTTAGGTCAGTTTACAATGACTTCCACCTTAGAGGGATATATCTTCAATTCACCACCGCCTACTATATGTCCCAAATAATTCAAAGATGTTTTTCCAAATTCACATTTTGAGAGTTTAACATAAAGTTTTTCTCTTTTCAAAACATCTAGTGTCTACTTAACATGCTTTAAATGTCCTTCCCATGTTTTGCTAAATATCAGAATGTCATCCAGATACACAATAACAAAATCATCAAGAAAAGGTCTGAGTACATCATTCATTATTCTCATGAAAGTAGCAGGAGCATTAGTTAAGCCAAAAGGCATAACCAACCACGCATACAATCCTGCTTTGTTTTGAAAGCAGTCTTCCATGCATCTTGTTCTACAACTCTGACCTGATGATATCCACTATGCAAGTCTAGCTTGGAAAAACAACTTCTTTCAATTGATCTAACAGATCATCTATGCGAGGAATGGGATAACGATTTTTGATTGTTATCTTATTCAGTGCTCGGTAATCAATGCACATTCTCCATGAGCCATCTTTCCTCCTCACCAAAACAATTGGTGACCCACATGGTGATGTGCTAGGCCTGATGAACCTTTTCTTGAGCAACTCTTGCACCTGCTTCTTGATTTCTGCATTCTCTAAAGCGGACAACCTGTACATTCCTATGTTAGGAAATGGAGCATCTTGCTGCAAATTAATTTCATGCACTATTTCCTTTTTGGGTGGTAGACCTTTAGGTTCTTGAAACAAGATATCATACTCTAAAACAACTCTTTCTAAATCAACTTGCAGTTTAGCATCACAACCCTCAAATACATTGGTTTTATTAAGTTTCTTTTCCTTTATAAGCATCAGTAAAAATTGTTTGCATGAATTTATCATTCGTTTCATTTGCCCCGAGTTTATGAGAGTATAATTATTCTTGAGCTTATGAGCTCTTACAAAGTATTCGATTCCATCTTTAACGAGTAGATACTTGTTCTCAGCTCTATAGAAAATAGCTTTTCTGTCAAACAAGTAAGGGCTTCCTAAAACAATTCTACATATATCCAAAGGAATTATGTCTAACTCAACCTCATCTACAAATGCTGACCCAAAAGAAAACTTGAGTTTGCATTGTCTAGTCACTTGTAGTTGCACTTTATCATTTAACCATCCTAATGGGTATGGTTTCTTGTGAGGTATAGTCAATAATCCCAATTTCTTTACAATTGATTCAGAAATTAAATTTACTTGTGAGCCACTATCAAACAAAGTATCAATCTTTTGATGTTTGGAAATAACTTGAATATGGAAAAGCTCATGTATTTTTCTCTCATTTTCTTCACCAATATTAGATTGTGCAGAATTACTAGTAGATGCTTCAGAATTCTTACCTTTTATACTTGTGGCTGCAATGGTTGTTTCATCTCCTGAGTCTAACCCCAAATCTTTCTGAATAGCTGCAATAGTCTTCTTCTTATTGCCCTCAAACTTCTTAGGTCTCAGCTCCAGATGTAGAGTCCAACAATGCTCATCATCATGCCCATCCTTCTTACAGTGAGTGCATGAAGACTTTCTCTTCTGTGCAGTGTTGGCCTTCCTTGCTTTCCATTTTTGTTTTATTTTCTCCTTATTCTTGCTTGTAGTGGGTTGGGACGATCCCCCAACTTCTGGGTTTCCATTCTTTCCTCTAGCTTCTAGATGCATAGCTTGAACATATACCTCATCTATACTAGTGGGATTAAACATGAGGATAGTGTGCCTCATGTAGCTATGTAGACCACCAATGTACTTCAACAGAGTCTCAGGTGAGTCTAATGAGATTCCTAGAATCAATGCTCTCTTTCTAAATTCTTGGGTGTAACCTTGTACACTTTTCCCTTTCAACTGTCGAAGAGTTTTCCAGCTCATCATGGCTTGCTGCATGTAGGCCAATGGATAGAACTACTTTTTGATTGCAAAAACAAATTCACTCCAGATAGAAATAGTCTTACCATGTCTCTTCATGTCAGCTTGGGTCTTGCCTTCCCACCAAACCAAGGCAGTGCCTCCAAGGTGTAGGCTTGCCAGCTGAATCTTGCTCTTGTCTGAATCAATACTCTGCACTCTGCAATAAACATCAATTTGTATAATCCAATTGTCCAGCTTTTCTGCATTCAACTCTCCATCATATATTGGTAAATCAAATTTAACATCTATTTTAATCAAAGAGGTCTTCTTTCTATGTTCAGGGATATTAGGAGGTGTGAGAAAGCTTTCCTCTTTCCCTTTGCCTTTTGAGTGGTCATGGAGGAGAGACTCTTCTTCTCCTTTATCTTGTTTGGAGCCTGATAAATCTTCATCCTTATGTTTTCTAAAGTCCTTATACATTTCCTCTACCATGGACCTTATGGCTAGGAAAATATCTATAAATTTAGGGTCTGGCCCCACAGAACCTTCCTTTGACATTGTCTTTTGAGGATAGACTCTCCCAATTATAGGATTAGTTTCAACCAACTCTCCTTTTCCTAATTTGAGCTTTGATCTAGTTAGCATTCAACAACTAAATCCAACACAAGCTTGTCTAACCTTAACAACCTAGAGCTCTTATACCACTTGATCTGAAAATCACTTGTGAGTGATCTCAATTAATTAATTAATGAAGGTGTTATAGACTCATGTGCTGGTGTGTGTCTATGTTACCTTAGACAACAGATCAATAAGATTGCAAAATACAAAGACACTGGAAAACAGTAAGAGAAACACAACAAGCAAAACAGAACACAACAAAATTTAATAAGGAGCTCACCCAATCCTCCTGGCCTACATCTCTGGTCCAACTTTTAGTGGTGGCCTTATTTTATTGTGTCTTTGAGTAGAGTTTTTACAATGAGGAGCTCAATTTGAGTCTCCTGAAGTAGATGATGCTTAGTAGGGTGGTTCTTGGATTCCCCAAGCCACTAGAGTGCACAGACTCTCCCTTACCAAGTCTCGACCTCAACTGGTCTTAATGGGATGAGTCCAATTTGGTACTCAGTTCCCCGACAGATATCCTCACAGGGATTGCTTGAACCTCTCAAGCTTGGTTCTGTCTGCTCGATGCTGCCTTAGCTTTATAGGTCAGCTCGCTTCTCTGCTTCTGTCTCTCTATCTCACTGTCTCTTCTCTTCTCATTGTCTCTTCTCCTCTCACTTTCCTCTGTTCTTTGTCTATTCATGGCTTAAAGCCAATCCGTCCCTTGATTGTTCGTTTCCTCTTCTGTCTCTTCGGATTGCCTGCTGCTGTCTGCTTGGAATTCCCTACCTTTGCGTCATTTCATAGGGAGGTGGCCACTTGTTCTCTCACGAACTGAGCGCCAACTCTTCCTCAACGGTTCATTATTTCAGTTACTTTGTGAAATGATTCATCCACTAGGTTAGTGGTCAAATCAAACTTCAACCCTTTATGCGCCGTGGCTCATTCTTTTGTCAAATCCAGTTTCCCATCGGGTGCAATCTCCGCAATTAGATCTGGGGCCTCCAGATCCTACGGTTATCACTCTTATCGCGTGGTTGACTTGTTCGGATGTTAGCCCGCGATGAGAGTGGTTTTCTCTCTCATATGATGGACACACGTTAGCCAATGTATGGAATCACTCGTTCTTCTGACAAACCCGCTTACCGCCCGAAACGCCTCCGATATTTCGCCGGTTTTGGAGCATGGGACCCGCCTTCAGTTTTAGCACTTTTCCCACGGTTCTCTGGCTTCCCTGGTGATCGTGCGTTTGCAACTTTTCCTTCTTGAGGGGTTTTGCCCAGCGATGCACGATTAGCGCTAATCGTGCATCAGAAACGACCTCTGTTTACTGATCTTGATTTCCCAATTGCCAGTTTGCACCACTACGCAGTCTCCATGGGCCTCGGTCAGCACACTTTGACCGAGGTCCTCTTCGTTCTGTGTTGGATACAAACTACCACTGTCCAGAGGTATTTCCTGATAGCTCATTGTTCACAAGTTTTTGAAGTCTATCATGATTTGATATAGTCATAGAACTCTGATAATTTTGATGGATCCAATTCGGGTTAGCAAGGCTAAGAAAATAAACATGAGGGAACACGATTATAAACTAAATATTTCCATTTGGGGGCATTGTTTAGAGCAATGAAACTTACCCATAAAAGTGTACTTCCACAACATACATTTGTTCTGTACAAACTTTAACTACAGTCACGTGTCTTCCTGATTCAACAATCTTGCTAGGTCTAAAATTAGTGGAAGGCATGTGTGGATATATAACACATGTAAAGAGAAATGGGCTTGGTCGTTGTAAATGCTTGGTATTTGAAAAATTTAAGATAGTTTTGCAATTGCTGATGTTACTGGCTCATAAATATATGTGGCCATGCGTTAGTGAAAGACACAAGAAAGCACATCAAGGGTCATAATTGAAATATGCACAAACATTTATAGTTATCTATGTATCTAAAAATGATTGGAAAGACCATTTTTATGTTAGCTACAACATTTTAAGTCTTCAATTTATCATGAAAAGGCCATCTTCTTTTCTCTGCATCCAACACAAAATTGAATTTTATGACTAGAGAAATCATTGCACCAAAGTCCATATATTTGTGCCACTTTTCCAATCATTTGGTTTTGGTTTTAGCTCGCATGAAACAATGGAACTTGCCATTTTATGTTTGTAATTCTATACATATTTTAGTTACACATATGTATTTGTTCCGAACATATCTAAGTTCTGCACAAGTTTTTGTTCCGTTCAGACTTGAAATCTGGAAACATTTTAGCCACAGTAATTAGTGTAACATTTTTAGAATTTCATGTCTTCATGGATAATTGTGATAGACTTGGGAAGGTTTTTGTAAGTGGGAGACTTGGAGAGCGAGCCCTAGGAGCACGCTATAAAAGTCTTGTGGTGCAATGTCAATTTTTTTGTCTATCGCAATACTTTCTTGTCTCTTTGTTGCCATTAACCTTACATCGTTGAATTGTTGTTAAGCTGTAAGTGCTTACATGCAGTTTCATGGCAGAACACCAAACTTTATGTTAACTAACATATAAATCCGTGTCTCACAACTCCTTTGCGGGAGAACAAGTGTGCGGAGCAAGTGTGCGTGCAAAATAAGAAACACATTTCTTTCAAATTTTGGAACTAACCTTTATATGTGCACAAATTTGCACATAGTTTAGTTCTGCACATCTTTGTTTCACACATATTTCAGTTCCATGCAAGTTCTTGGACTTTGAATTCACACAACGTTTAGGTGCAATGGTGTAATTGTCTATGAAAATTCATTTCTTAGATAATTACATTAAGATTTTGTAAGGTTTTGTTGAAGCGGTGGACTTAGGGTGTGAGCCTGAGGAAGTCAATAAATCTCCCGTGACATGACGTGACATTTTCTATTTGTCGTAAAAAATTCTCGTGTTCCACTTGTCATTAATAATGCTTCACTGTCTCACTGTTAAATCGTAAGTGATTAGATGCAGTCCTGTGGCCAGACGTGAAACTGTTTAAATGACATAAATTCCTGTCTTATGGGTCCTATGTAGAATAAAGCATGTGCAGAAGAAACACGTGTGCAAAAAAAGGAACACATTTCATTCGCATCCATGAAATCTAACCCTACTAATTACAATTATCACTATGTGTGCATATTTTCATTATTAGTGCATCAATATACTAATGATGTTGCAAAGATAGTCTAGGTTTTAAATCAAAGTAATAATGGATCATAATAAACGATATCTCAATCTAAATTCTGTAATAAATTGATGATAATAATAATAATATTAATGGCTGGTAGCTTCCCATCAACTCCATGTATTTGGATTATTTTAACAACTAAGCATAATAAAAGTAACTAACAAAAAGAAATTACTTACTAGATTCTTAAATACACTTAATGCTAATTCATGGTGTAGGGTGATAGTTGTATTTGCAATATTTCGTGAAAATGGCGTAGTGGGACAAGAAATTAAATTTGTTAAAGGATGCTAAAAATCAAGATTCTTCACCTTTTAGCTAATGTGTAGTTGGTCATTACCATTGTTACAGATATCATATGGAATTGATGACCTATTGTTTCATGATATGAACACCTAACATAAGTAAATGTAGAGTTTTATCCATGCCATTGCAGAAGTGATTCATCAGTGAGATTTAGAAGTGTCGAGAGTCGTGATCCACGATCTAATAGATGATGAGAGATGGGAATTTATATGCTATTTAACTCAAATAGTCATGTGTAACCATGAGTTCACATGCAAGATTTTATGCCTTAATAAGAGAGCAGGGTGCGTTTTTGAGAAACATGTAGGACATGTAATAGAATCTATTTTTTTTGGTTTTTTACATGTTTCAAAAGAAGATAATCATTTTCATGTTTCAAAAGCAAATAACCACGACTTCTCCATAGACATCACAAAAAGGAATTTCATTACTACAAAATTCATTACACCCAATTCGTAGAATCCAAGTAACTAATAAAAATAATTTAATTACTAGATTTTGAATTTCTAGGCTATCTACAAGGACTAAAAACCTTTAATCATTGATTTTTCCAAAATTGTTTATAGAATTTTAAGGTTAAATTGCGATTATAGAAGACTTATACAACTTGGCATTATTGAAATGAATTATAGGCTATTACTAAACATAATTTTAACTTCAACAATTATGTAAGAAAACAATGTCTATTTCTCATTTACAAGTTTTGGAATGTGGAACTAAACAACTTGATGACTTAATACCCAATTATACAACAATTATCATATAGAGAAAGACAAGAAACTAGAAAGTGATATAATAAGCATTCCTTCTAACATCATACAAAAAATTTAGTAGATTAAGTCAATCATTAAAATCAATAGTACACATGCAACACAAATTTAATATGCAAAACTGTTGTCGAATGTTTATATTCATATTGGTCAACAACATAACATTAGATATAATGTATAAGTTGAAAGCAAAAGCCGAAAAATTCATGTTCAATTAATATTGCTAGTAAACACATTGTTCAAGAGACTCAGAACTTCTGATTAATGGAATAACATTCAGATAAATACAAGATTTCATAGAAAACATTGTCTAGGAATTCTTCTCACCATTGGTTAACATAGTCAGAATATACAAAATAAATAAAATATACTCAAACAAACTATACTCGAACATATTAATTAAATGGCAAAACAATAGATCAAGATTGTCATCAAAGGACTAGAACTAGAATTGAAAACAAGCTTCTAAACTAATCAACTTGATGACTTTCATTAATAATTTAACCTGTACAAGAAGTAATTTTCATACACAGGTTATAAACATATAAAAGGGAAACCAAACAACAATTTTCATACATATAACTTCTAAAGATGTTGCAGGGGAAAAGACAAGAAACTACAAAGTGATATAATAAGCATTTCTTCTAACATCATATAACAAATTTAGCAGATTAAGTCAAATTATAACCCATCAATTTTTCTATCTACTTTCCCATAGCACACAAAGAAATATACAACTCCAATAACATTATGAATTAATAAACATAGAAATAAAAACCTATCTAAATATGATATCCATGATTAGCAACAACCATCAAACTAAGCGATTTCTGTAGGTAATTTGCTTGTACAACTGTATCACATTGCCACACAATAATAGTAGGAAATATCAAAATCGAAGTCCATTTTCTATCCACTAGTACAATGATACTCAACAACTAATAGATCCACATTACCAAGAACTCAATCCAGATTTAAATCCCAATCATGATAATAATAATTAAAATCAATACTACACATGAACACAAACCTAATATGCAAAACCATTGTCGAATGTTTATATTCATATTGGTCAACAACATAAAATAGATATAATGTATGAGATGAAAGTAGAAGCTGAAAAATTCATGTTAAGTTGATACCGTTGGCCAACACAATAAAATTCAGTACAATACAAGATTTCATACAAAACGTTATCATAATTCTTCACAAAATTGCTCATGAGACTCAAATTTTTTTGACCAGTGAGATAGTATTCAAACCAATACAAGAATTAATAGAAAAAATTGTCCAAAATTCTTCTCTGCATTGCTTCACAGGGTCAAAATATATAAAATAGAACAAACTATACCCTGTTGATAATTTTTTTTTTGACGAAATTGATTATCCTTGCTTTTTAAAAGCTCTCGCCTCAAGCATTCGAATTCAACACCATTTTCACTCAAATGTCATAATGAGTCATGGGCATATTAAAGATATCCTATGTTTAGTTTAAGTTCAAAAATGACACTCAAAAATGTAAAAATGCACTTGGCAAAGTTTGCGTTGATGTTGGCGAAGTTGGCGTTGTGGTTGACATGGTTCTCATTTCATGGTTGTTCCATCCTTAATAATTTCCCTCCATGTCATTTTTACCTTTTTCAAAAAGTCATTAAATATTTCCAAATATAATAAGGAAACATTCCTTTAAAAAATCATGTTTTTTCTCATTTCATTGCATGTTATCACAAATAAAAAAACATTCTACGGCATGCATACATTGTTTACCTCTCCATCCTTTAGAATAAATTCTCCACAGTTAAAAGGAAAATAAAGTTGCTTTTGCTGGGAGAAAAGTTTAAGGAAACATCCATTTAACCATCCAAGATGATCCACATCGTCAATCAACATCAACAAATTCTATAAGAGAAGGAATCCATCTAGTTTGAAGGCATTCCCAATTTTTGCACCAAAGTGCTGCCAAAATATTGAGTGAGGGTTTTGCCGGTTAGAGAGGTTTCCTTTTCTTGCTTTCTTAATTAGTTCCCTTGCATGATTTTTGTAGTGTTTGATTATGTTTGTTGATTATAGGTTTCCCTATTGAGTGCATCCAAGGAAGTGAAAGGCAGAGTTCCATGAAGATATTGATTTCATTCTTTATGCATATCTTCCACTAGTTTTTATCATCTCATTGATATTGATCACTTGATGGATTTGCAGGAGCTAAATCCCATTCCTAGCTAGCGGAAATTCAAATATGGTTCACCTTCTTCTCACTACCGCCTCACAATCTCATAGTTTTTAATGGTTTCATAGTTCCTGAAACAAATAAAATGACTTTTTGCTGGTCCAAAACTCATCTTATTTTTTTGTGGCGTTTGGTTTTCTTTATTTTTATTTTGCTTTATTTTCTTGCAAATTATTAATTGTTGCATCCACAAATGTAAATTTTAACCTAATAAATATATATAAATACATAAATGGTGTATGTTTAAGAAATATAATAAAATTTTTAAATGTATATTGTATGGTTAACGTATCTATGCCGTTTTTATTATAAAGTCATGGCTGATCCCCTCGTATATTTTATATATAAATTAAGGTTTCAAATGCTTATTTTTTTTCTTAATACACTAATAATTACATCTTTTTATTTATTAAAAGAAAAAAAAATGGTACAACCAAAAAAAACCAATTCTTTAGTCCTTGCAAATACGGTTTTGACAAAAACAAAATGGTACAACAAATAAAATAAACAAAAAAAACCAATTCTTTAGTTCTTGCTTCTTTATATATATATATTTCTTTAGGTTATTTCATTTATTTTTTTAAGTGATGTTTCCTTTTTCCTTTTTTCTTTTCTTTTAATTATTATTTAAGATTTATTCTTTATAATTTAATATTATATTTTGTATCTTGGGTTTAAGTTTTGTTTTTTTAGTTTATTTTAGCTATATATATATATATCATAACTTTCTATTAACTGTAATTGTTAATATTTACAAATCTATTTCAGAGAATTTTATTCGTCTCACCTTGACCAAGTTTGTTGACCAACGCTAACCGACCATGACAGACATTCCCAAAATTACATAACCTAGCTGACCATAACTGCATAGGAAAAAGATGTGAAAAACCCAACAAAATTAACAAAACACTAGTGGACATACTTAATCATTGGAAGTGACAGAAGCTGGATTATTTGACCCAATCCCGTGGAGGAGGGGGAGGGGGGCAGTAAGGGTACCCAATATGTTGTTTCAGGCATGCCAACCAAGCTTCCTATTGCTCCAATTTTTCCAAGATGTGGGTGTGTCCATGCCACACCACCATTACACGCTCCCTCATATGACACTGAGAGTATTGAATCTGGGTCAGAGCCACCATTAAGGATTCGTGCTCATCTCGAAAAGTTTTCTCATAATTCTCCAACTGCATTTTTAGGGACTGCCACAGTTGAGTTGGAGCAACATGAGTGGGTTTTCCACCCCTCCTATGTAATGACCGATGAACTCTACAAGGGCCTGGAGCTAGCAGGCATTGTCATCTTACCTTAACTATGACCACTCAATGTAGTCTCAAGGGTGTTTCCTTTCTCATTGATGCCCAGACGAGAGCTTCCTCTCAGTGCCATGGAAGAGGTGATCCAAGGTGGAGCTCCTAAAGGCACCTCCCTTACAAAACCGAAAATCAACAATAAACATGATAAGATGACGAAACCTCTAATAACCGCGGACCCCCTTGCACCACCGTCGACACCACACCAAAACTAGTTGAATTATGCGCTCATCTACTCCAAAACCAAACTGAATGTTCAAGTAAGCCAGGTACCTGAGCAAGGACCCCCCCAACTGATAAGGACTCAACCATGAATGGGTAGAATTTAGAACAAAATTAAAGGCCCCCATCGAGATCGACCAAACCACCACAATTTGAGCCGCCACCTCTAGATTCAACGTCCAAGAGCCACACCACACCACTAATGGACATTGGAACCCACAAATAGGTGCCCACCATAAATGAACCACAAAGACACTAGCAAAATCCAGAGAGAGAAAAAAATAAGGAGGCAGGGAGAGTAATTTTGAATGAGCTACCAACCTTGCACTCCATCCATTGCGTGGGTGAGGTCTGCATGCAACACCCACTCCCACACTACTTCCACTTCCAAATTCATCATAGGGGGGAATTTTTGATCAACCAACAACCTAAGAAAACTTCCAAACCACAACTAGAAATGGACAGAGTTGCCTAACAGTTTCAGTGGGTGCCAAAGGTACTACAAGAAAGGGCGAGGAAGAACATCGCGCTTGGACATTGTCTGTCAACTTCTTCCTCCCCAATTACCCACTGAATCACAGTGTGTATCCCATTGAAAATTCCAGTAGCTCCCCGAGGACTAGAATTCATGCATTTGGCACTGAGATATCTCCCTTTCGCTGCCCCTTAAACAAAATATCGCCATAATAAAACCCATACGACTGCTTATGAAGCAACTGAGCCACATGCAAGCGCGAAAATTACCTCCTTTGCTGGTGGTTTCCTTCACATGAACAAACTAGTGCGGGTAATACCACACTCCCAAAATCCTTCTCACACACATGTTTAATCTTGAGGGAGGCTAGGCACGACTCCCAACGACCTCAAGATATCCTTGTTTTGTATTAAAAAAAATACAAAACAAGGATTTAATAATGTTATAATAGAATTAACATTTATATTAATACTTTCATTTATCAATTTTGGAATTTCAATGATTAAATATTTCACCATAAGAGAGATAGAGTTGTTTTCTTTATGCATTTACACTAGGTTATTTAGTTGTTTTATTTTATTCTTTTTTATTGATAAGAAGTCTATAAATTTTGGGGTTCAATCCCACTGTTATTGGTTCAACCTACATAGAATTCAAGCTATTGATGTTAGAGTGGTATGATTTTAAACATCAACATCATTTGGTGACCATAATGAGGACTATAATGTGATCCTTAGTGCTATGTGTGTATAATACTATCGTTTATTTTTTTGTCCCCTTTTAACTTTTCATTTTGTTTTATTATAATTGCAACATGCATAATTATTTTCAAGACTTGATTGATAACTTGCCTTGGCATAATTGTCATACATTTATAGGCCATTCTTTAAAATCTTCTCATGATCATGTTCTCAAATTTCTTGATTTTTGTCAATCTGCAGGAGTTCAAGACATTCATATTTCTTCTCGTTTATTTTTTCTTACACTTTTCGGAGAATCAAAGGAAATGGTATCCTAATGTTGTTGGATCAACCATTTTTCAAAAAATTATTGATGATTTTCCCATCTCTTTGCATTTTTAACTTTGGTGTAGATTTTGCGAATGTCCTCATGATCTTTTAACATGCCAAATATTTTGAGAGGCTAGAAGCCAATATAGAAAGGAGTGGGAAAATAATTATTTTACATTGTATGAATGGGAATTTGCTAACAATGAACCTATGTCTCATAATTCATGAAAAGAGGTCATTTCTAATACTCACTTAGTTGATTGAGAAGTCTTATTTTAGACCTTTCCATTTGATGATTTTCTCAAATAGATGATAAAAGTTATGCATGTGGCGATCATCCTCAAACTAATTTTAACCTTCTTTACATTATGAATGATGTCATTTGTGATAATCATACAGATGAAAGGTCGAATCCTATTTATGAAATTTTCATCTTTGATATGCATGATGAATCATTTTTTTATGATCTTAATAAAGAGGTTTTTACTTTTTCTTTTTTTTTTTTTTTTTTCATGGAGATGTTTTTGTTAATTCAAACGGTTGAACTTGAGAAGTTTGAATTTAAAGTGTCTGATGCATGCATGAATTCCTTCATTCATAGTGAGAAGAATGTTCAAAATAATGTAAATAAAGTTATTCATGCAAGTCTTGATTGTGATGTCCATGCATATTTTTATTTTCAAGTATGGTAGACAAACATACGCTTTTTGGTTGACAGGTTAAGCACGATGGTAATAAATGCTTTTTGATTCTTGTCAACCCTTCATTGTTGCCACATGCACTTATTGGTTGGTAATTCATTCGTCCTCAATTGATTATTACCTACCAAACCATGAATTCTGCATGTAAGGCCCAAGATGCATTGCTTTACGCTAAGTTTCACCCACTATAAGCATACATACGTTTAGCAAGTTCTAATTATGCATATAAATATATATATATATATATATATATATATATATATATATATATATATATATATATAATATAATATTAAAAAAAATTATTTTCGTCCTTGCTTTTCATTTGCTTTCTACTTTTAAGCTCCACTTTAGTATTAATTACTTTTACATTTATTCTAAATGCTTTATCATTTCAGTGATCCATTTCATTTCCTTACAATTTGTTTCACACATGTTATTTTTTTCATCTTTGCCTTTTATGATTTTAATTGTTATTAACTTCATTTGATTTTTCTATCTTGCTTTTTATCGTCATGTTCATCGTCATTACCCAAAGTGGAAAAGTTGAATGTACCTCAGTCGAGCTTGGATGAATCAATGATAAGAAGGAAAACATGTTCATGCATTTATTATCACTTGCGAAATGCAGGAAAGCAAGAAAATACAAGATACCTCCTGCGTGCATCCTCATTGGGTCTCGCCTACTCTTACTTGACTCACTTATGTAGAGGCTCTTGATTGAAATAAAAATTTGTCACACTTGTGGTTTTTTTTGCTTTCTCCTTCTCTCCCTTTCATTTATGAGTGCACTGGATTACCATATGCGAACCCTTAAAGTTTTGTCTTCTTTTGCATTGATACTCTTTTGATCTTGTTTGTGACAATTTTGGTATATTTGATCAACTTGCTTCACTCTTTCTACATTCTTAACTCTGCAAATTTTCTCCACCCCTTGGATTATTTTCCTGCATGCTGCTCTAAGCAACACACTCTATTGGTTGGCAGTTGTTGATAACTTTTTTTGACAACTTTTCTTGACCTTGCTTGATTAAAAGTTCTCGCTTCAAGAATTTAGATTCAACACTCCATTTTTGCTCAAATGGAATAATGAGTCGCCGGTATATTAAAATACCTCTTATGTTTAGTTCAGGTTAAAAAATGGAACTAAAAATGTTAAAAATGCCCTTGGAAAAGTTTGTGTTAATGTTGACAAAGTTGGCATTATGGTTCATATGGTTCTAGTCTTATGGTTGTTTTATCCTTCATTCCCTCCCTATCATTTTTACCTTTTTCCAGTTAGAGAGGCCTCCTTTGTTTTCTTTCTTAATTAGTTCTCTTGCATGATTTCTACAATGTTTGTTGATTACAGGTTGCCCTCTTGAGTGCATCCAAAGAAGTTAAAGGTGGAATTCCATGAATCAATGATCGAATGAAGGTTTTAATTTCATTTTTTTATACATATTTTCCACTAGTTTTTATCATCTCATTGATTTCGATCATGTGATGGATTTAAAGGATATAAATCCCATTCCCAACCAGCTATTCATTCAAATTCGACTCGGGTTTACCTTCTTCTCACTATCGCCTTCTAATCTCATTGTTTTTAGTGGTTTTAGAATTTACCATCAATTTGTAGAGTCGTTGTATCAAAGTTCTTGAAGTAAATAAAAGGGCTCCTTGCTGGTCCAAAACCCATCTCATTTTTCTATGGTCTTTATTTTTAGTCCCTGCCATCTGGCAATGGCCAGGGACTATAGTAATCGGAATGTCAGGCATAAGCATTAGTTCATCTGCTTAACAATACACAATAACCAAAGTTTGTAATCAAGCTCATAATATTTTACAATGCAACCTCTTCCACCATCTTATTTGGCCTATTCCCGAGGCGGGGAGGCAGAAACATAGGTTATATTCATCAATTTATTCCCATTTACTTACCATAAACTAACAATTAAATTAATGCTAACATTAATTCCGTAACTTTTAATGTTTATTATTTTTTCATTGCCTACGTTTTATAAAAAGGTTTTATAAACTTTGGTTGTTGCAGGAAGATGCATGAAGATGGAAAGACAGGTGGCTTGCATGAAGTTGAGTGTGGCGAGAGGAGCGCTCATGGGCGTGGCGAGAGGAGGCCTTGCATGAAGATGCCCATACGGGGTTGCTGGGATCGTTGTCTATTTAGGATCTCTTCCCTCTTGTTTGTAAGCCATCTCTGAGACTATCGCGGCTATGCCACAATGGAAGAAGCTGCTCGGTTCCCATAGGAAACTTTGATAGGAATCCCAGTTCAGCGTTCATCGTCTAGAGATGGAAGAAGAACCAGGCAACTTTGACCTGTAGGTGACTTTGACAGGAATCGTGGAAGAATAACCAGGCGAATTTGACCTGTAGGCAACTTTGACAGGAATCATCTACAGAAATTGTAAGTAGCATTAATGAAATAGAGAAGCTGTTAAAATTCATTTTGATACTAATTCAGTGGGAAACTGACTTTGAACTCTGAATGCTGACAATGGATATTTATGTAATTCAAGTTAAACGAAATATAGCGCATGTAATTAAGTGAAACAAAATATAGCACTTGTAATTAACCTAAAATTATTCTGGATGCTATAGGGATACAAATTGACTATGGATAACTGTAGAGTGAATGCACAATGCCTGACATAAACCTTGAAAAGACTGAGCGAATGCAAAATACCTGTCAGAAATCCTTGAAGAGACTAGGAGGATTTCATTCCTTCGGTAGCCCCTGCTAATATGAATTCTGCTGGCTGCCATTTATTCCAAAACTTTGTAGAGGCTTGCCTGCTTGAGTGGAATGGCAGGCTTCCCTCCTCTCCTACCCCACCGAATTCATTTTTTGACTCCGCATAGTAAATACTTTTTCCCCGGATTCTGTCTACTCCGCACTGTCCTCGTAATTCCTTGGCTTCACTAGACAGGCCATATTAAAAATGAATGAATTGGGTTTTATTTTTGATTTTAAAATTTAAATTTCATAAATTCAGCTCTAAATAATTTTTTTAAGATATACATATATTTATAATTTGAATTTTTAAGATATACAGATATTGCTTACTCTACCTTTGCTCTAGTTGCATGGTGCTGCTCTGCTCATCTATTCTGCAGTCAAGACTAAGTGATAGGCACTGCCCTTCTTTCCTCCCTTGCAACAACTTGAATCCTCCTTACATGCTGAAGAGATCATACATCACTAGAATAGTTACAATACTCCAATTACTTTTAAAGATCCTTCTACTTAATCTCAAGCTTCACAAAACTTCCGCATGCCAAAGGCTCAGAATCCTTCCTTCAGCCACGAAAGGAAGCTAGAGGCACGAGACTGAACTGCTCCTCTCCACCCTTTAAGGACATTTTTGTTGACCACCACTAGGCAGGTAGCGTTCTAAGCACAGTGATCACTCACAGTTCCCTTGATTGCTCTGCAAATTGTCAATAACACTGACACCTTCTTGAGGGATTTCTTGGCAGAGTCACACATGATCTCAATGACCTGCTTCAATCTCTCGGCCTTGCCCACATATACATTGGGCAAACCCTGCAATAAGGCATTGAATACAGTTGTGGGTCTGGCTATCTCAAACTGTGCTCTAAAATCAATGTCCATAAAGAAACGGTCTCCATCAATTATTACATCTATGTACTCATAATTCCCTGAAAGGAATCCACCAATGTGCTCCCATCTTGATTTGCAGAGGCCTGCATTGTAGCCCAGTCCACACAAATAATTCATCACACACCGCCTCAACTAGCTTTTCTAGTCAATAACCTGATGTTTATTCACATTGGAAATTTCAACTTCGTTTTGATTTATCTCAAGAGCCCTAACAGCCTCCTTGTGCAGGAGAAACTCAACTGGGTTGTTAATGCTGGACAAGAACATGCCTTCTCACCAACTCAATAGAAGGGCCTCGGATCCCTAAGGTCCTCTCCTTGCTTTTAAAGAGGTTCCTTCCGGCGGCAGAAACATGGCAATAACCGACCGTAACTATAGGGGCTGGAAGAAAGGCAGTACAAGGCTACGAGCATAGATGGAATGAGCTTACAGCCAACTACAGTAGAGGGAACCACATTCTCTACCAAATATCCATGCTTCCCTCTACAGAAGCTATTTATATATTACATATGTTCGGGAGTTAGGCCTGCGAGAGATATAATATTTCAACTTGACAGAGATAGGAGTAAGACAATGGAATTATGTTCTCAATCCTTTTTACGCCATTCCTTTTACTATAAACATCAGGCAGGTAGCCGAGAGGGCTTGCAGAGCACTATATCTAGATATTTACGAAGCGCATCTCACGGCCCTTGTAACAGGTTGTTCAAAAACATCTCCTGTTCTTCCATCAATTAATCTATGTTTTCCAGGATGATCTAGTTCGAATACCCATGGATTAGCTGTTTGCTCACTAGCTTTGTAAACTTCAGGAAACACTAGTTTTCTCGAAGCTTCTCGCTCGTATTTTTCGTTAAAAGGTGTTATTCTATAATGTTTGTTCATCGGGTTTCCTGCTAAACTGGGCAAACATTCAAAGATCTATCCTACATTCATTCATGAAGGTACCCCTAATGGATTCAATACCATATCAACTGGTATTCCATTTTGCAAATAGGGCATATCTTGTCTGAGCAAAACTATTGAAATAATACCTTTATTACCATGCCTTCCAGCTACTTTATCACCCACTTGTATCTTACGTTTTTGTGATATATATACGTGTACTGTTTCCGCATTATCACCGGGATCATCTACTCTATTGATCCATCTCACGTTGATAACTCGACCCCTTCCACCTATAGGTTCTCTGAGACAATTTTCTCTCGCAGTGGATACCTCAATACCAAATATGGTTTGTAATAATCTTCCTTCTGGGGTACATAATGATTCTTCTATTGTTTGAGGCGTTAATTTACCTACCAAAACCTGTTTCTATCCAAGATCCTAGCATTACAAGACCATTTTCGTCCAAATGACGAAGTGAATGAGCATCTAAATGAGGTATTTCTCTAGTGATTCTTTCAGGACCCTGGCTCGTCATACAGACTTCAATCATGTATCTTACGATATGGAAAGAGGTATAAATATCTTCGTATACCAGACGTTCACTAATGAGTATTGCTTCTTCGAAATTGTATCCTTCCCATGGCATATAAGCTACTAAAACGTTTTTTCCCAAAGATAGTTCTCTGCCTACTGTAGTCGCACCATCCGACAGAATTTTTACACATTCCCCTTGATGAATTTGAGGTTTTTGATGCGTACAAGTGTTGGTATTAGAACATTGATATATAACCGATTCTGTTCATACAGTGTCTCCATTAACCGATGAAGTTATATTTACAACATCGATATACTCGATCCTTCCCTCTTGTGTAGCTATAGCTACACTTCTTGAATCTAGAGCTGCTTGACCTTCCAACCCAGTTTCGGCAATGCACTTCTCGGGTCAAAAAAGTGGAACTGCTTGACGCTGCATATTAGAACCCATTAGAGCGCGATTCACATCATTATGTTTGAGAAAAGGAATAAGGGAAACTCCAACGAAAAAATATTGGAAAGGAAAAATACTTCTGAAATGGATTTGTTCCCATGCAATAACTATAAATTCTTGTCGGTATCGAGCTGGAGTAATTTGTTCCTCTTGAATTCCTTGATTTAACGCCAAATAATTTCCCATAGCTATCCGATAGTATTCATCCTCATCTTCTCTCGGTAGTAGATAAACCATATGTTCTTCTCTCGATCTCTCGGAGATCTTATAGAATGGACTTTGTAAAGAACCACAATCACCAATCTTTGCATGAATAGATAATGATGCAACAAGTCCAGCATTCATTCCTTTGAACGTATTGATTGGACAAATATGCCCATAATAACTGGGATGAATATCGCGTGTCCGAAAACTAGCAGTTCGCCCTGTTAAGCCCCCAGGGCCTAAATGGCTCAATTTTCGCCCATGAGCTATTTCCGTCAATGGATTAGTATGATCCAAAAATTGGGATAAGGGGTGTGAACCAAAAAAATCTTGAAAAGTGTTTTTAATAGAGTTGAAGTGACCAAGTTCTGAGGAGTTGATCTGCGCTTGGTTGCTCTGTGTATAGTTCTTTTAACTGCATCTTCTAAACGACCTAAAGCTAATCTAAATTGATTCTGTAATAAATCTGCTACAGAACGAATCCGTCGATTTCTGAGGTGATCTATATCATCGAGTGTACCCATTCCAAATTTCACCCTGATAAGGTAATCCACAGCAGCCAATACATCTTGTGGTAATGAAAAAATCTCGTTCTCAGGTATATCAAGGTTCAGTTTTTGGTTCAGATTTCGTCGACCAATCTTTCCCAATTCACATCTTTGTCGGAAAATTTTTTCTTGCAATTCTTTACATAGAGACTCGGAAAATACCAAATCGCCACTTATACAGTAGAGTTTTTTATAAAACTCCAGAATGGCTTTTTCCCTCGACCATAGATATTCCTCCCGCTCCCACCTCTCCTTCTTCTTCAATAAAAATAAAAATCTTTCGGGATAACGAGTATTGTCCAGAATCTCTTCGAGATTTAAACCCATAGATGATAATAGAACTGGAATAGATATTTTTTGTTTCCTGCTTACACGAGCCCATATCCTTTCTCCCACATCGATCTCTTATTTCGATCTTCTTCCCCAATCTGAAATCAGAGTGCCAATATATATATAATTAATTCTATTATGGTCTAATTCCGAACGGTAATAAGTAACAAGACTTATTAATAATTGATTAACCACGACTTTGTAAATCCCATTTACTACAAATGTTCCATGGGAATTCATTAAAGGAATATTTCCGAGAAATACAGTTTGTTTCTGTATCTTCCTACTATTCCTCAGAATCGATCTTGCTAGTACATATAATTCAGAGTAATATGTAAGGGACTGATATACAACATCTCTCTCTTTGATGAAAGGTTCTGCTAATTCATATTCATTACCAAAAAGCCTGAATTCAATTTCTTTATCTATATCCTCAATTTTTGGAAAATTATGAAGTTCTTCCATCAAGTCCTGATCGATAAAATGACAAAATCATTCAAATTGTATCTTACCAAATTCAGGGATTGTAAACGCTCCCTCATTTTCATCTAATTACATTGGAAGTTTCCCATCTGTAGAAAATCTATTCAATTATTCCCGATTGATCTATATGGATCAATCCGACAAAAAATATTCGGATGTATATTCAGTCTTCACTATATCCCATGAAATCTACCCGTATCCAGATAAACTTCCAATTAAAAAAAAAAGGATAAGGAAGAGGTACTTTGATACTTTCTTCCAACCACGTGAAATGGAGCTATGAACGAATGAATCAAACCATTCTTAAATGTTAATCTCACTTAGAAAATTTCCTAATGAAAATAGTCAGATCGAAAGAAAGACGGAGAACAAATTAGATCCATTTCCTTTATGGTTGACTTTAGCATACATCTCATACTATACTTAAAGGACGAACGAATGACTTGAAAGGACAAAAGATTCGATCTGTCCATGGGATTCCCATATCTCAGCGACATAGCCAAGCGGTAAGGCAGAGGACTGCAAATACTCCATCCCCAGTTCGAATCCGGGTGTCGCCTTGTTGAGGTAAGTAAATGGAAGGAAAAGTTTGTATTTCCATTACAAAACCTCTGGAGACATATTGGTACATATTACCAATATAGATAGTGAGTTACATACATTTGATCCCGATTCCGTCGTGAATGTACGACCCTCGAGTTAGTTATAGTAACTTGTTGGTCAATGAACAAATGGATTTATTGATCTCTCATATCAGCTCGAACATCAGTAACATTCAGAATGCAAAGGTGGACCATTCATTTCAACTTCAACTTTGCACTATGGTTAATAGTTCCCTTATCATCTCGATGATGAAATCATTATTTTTTAGAGAACATGATCCGTATGGATATAGTCGATATAACTTGGGCTGCTTTAATGGTAGTTTTTACATTTTCCCTTTCACTTGTAGTATGGGGGAGAAGTGGGCTATAATGGTAATGCTTAAGAATCAATTATTGCTTTCCTTCCATATCATGCATGGTAATATATTCTGTTCCATAAGGATCCAGTAATATTGAATCTTCGTTCCAAATTGAAACACTCTACATGGAATTATTTCCTCTTTATCCCCGTAAGGGATGTACGTAATCCCTTATCATTATCATTTTCCTATGAAAAATCTTATTTTCTTCAACAAGTTTGAATTCATTAGTTCTTTTCTAGAATGATTCGATAATCTCATTTCTTCCACTGAAGAACGATCTCTCTTCTCTTTCTTAGTAGGAATAGAAATAGTCCCTGTTTTATCGGATGGTTCCGAATTGATCGGATCTGATATGAATTCCGTTCTCGGAAAAATATGGGACATAAGTCATAGATTCCTTTGCTTTTTCATATACCATTTCAAGTGCTATATCTAACATGTGCTAGATATAGATGTTCGTACTGAAAAAAAGATGTTCAACTTTGATCCTAAAGAATCCGCAAGTACGTTCAGAATTAAGTTTGTCTACATTGGGTCTATTTTTCCAGGAGCAGGAAGAAGGTGATGTGACCAGCTCCGCTATTTTATGGTACGAGGTCCTTCATCCTACATTTACCATATATGGATAAGTACCATTAAGATATATTTATCCATATATGGGTGTAAAAGAAGAAGTAGTACAAAAGAAAAGGTTAGATATTCTTTTCCTCCGTACTACTTATTTTTCTTTTCAAAAAAGATTAAAAGCAATCCCTACCCTGTATTGTTGTAATACAATAGATCCACCCTACCCTATATTGTTGTAATATAAAAGATCTCATAGCCTATTTTATACTTATGATCTGGATCATAAAGATCTATCTAGTGATCAACAATCAATTGATTTTCATCAAAATCAATTTCTTCCACTGCTTGCACTGGCCGTTTTGATGTAAGGGATAAGTAGAAAAGTAGTAAGAACTGCAAGGAACAATAGAACAACAATAAATGCAAGGGTATTTACTTCCATGATCTCCTTATTTTAACTTTGTTCAAAAATAGCTCGAGATTTGATCTCATTTTGATCTCATAGAGATGAATGAATCTTTCTTTCAAGATCCATGAAATAGATGTATGCCATTGATAGAATTGGTTCGAGTAACGGAATCTAACTAATGGATTGAATGAATTCTTCGATGGAAATAATATAACCTAATACGATCACTTTTGATAAGACTAGTAGTAAAAACTTACGTGCATCAGAAAACGTTCCGATCAACACATGTCTGGTATAATTTCGAAAGAATAGGATTCGTACGAATAAGAACCTTATGCTCCTCCAGAAGACGTTCGTCAGACATGAGAGATATTTTGCTTGGATCTCCACGATTTAGATGGAATTGTGAATCTATCCCGCTTCGGTGATGATATAGAAAGAAGTATCCCATATCGAATTTATCCAGAGGCCCACCCATGACCTTGGAATGATAAGGACTAGTCCGTCCAGATCTTGACATGATCATTCACAGTTCACTTACTATTGGTTCGGGACTGACGGGACTCGAACCCGCAACTTCCGTCTTGACAGGGTGGTACTCTAACCAATTGAGCTACAATCCCAATACACTACAGTTCACTTACTATTGGATAATATTTATTTCATGATAGGTGCTAGATAGGTCATATAGATTATGCGAGTGCTAGGTCGATTAAATATCTTATCCTTCTCTTTCATTTTTGAAATGTATCGATTCATACGGAATTGGGCATCTACGATATGAATAGATATCGATGTCAGGGTTCAATAACTAATTATCTTTTCATTCATGATTAGCATGAATATAACCATACCGATAGATTGGTATTGATGATATTGACTGGGTTGAGCTGGATTTGAACCAGCGTAGGCATATTGCCAACGGATTTACAGTTCGTCCTCATTAACCACTTGGGCATCGACCCAGGAACAAGACAATAATTGAAAATTATTTAGGATACCTAACGAATGGATCATGGTACCCCCAGGGGAAGTTGAATCCTTGTTTCCTCCTTGAAAGAGAGATGTCTTGATCCACTAGACGATAGGGGCCACCAATCTATTCTTTATAATATGAAAGTGATCGAGAAGTTGTCAATAGTATGACCAGAATTCTTGGTTTCCTCAAGTTTTTTTTTCCAATAAACTTGCCTATCGATAAAATGGAGTCCCTTCAGAAATTAATTATTGCAACTAAAACAACTCTAAAGCAAATTACGGAATCTGTATTTGTGATCCATCGACCCAGTTCCAATAAAAAAGACTTTATGGACTCAAATTATACAAAATGTTTCATGCTTGATAATTTTAATCATTTTAATAGTGAATGGGGCTTATCGTTCTCTGATCGAAGTTATCCGGAAAAGACTCAAAAAAATATAAATGGGTTGGTTGGACAAAAGATCGATCCGTATGTTACAATCGGATCGTGGCGGGTATAGTTTAGCGATAAAAGTGCGATTCGTTACATTATCAACTCGAATAATGGAAGGATCTTTTACATGGATCTTTGATCCATCTAAAGCTCTATTTCTAGATAGGTTCAAAACCTCCCCTATACCATCCATCCAGAGTTCATATGTTACACAACTTCATATACTTTATGTTCCCATATTAGAGTATAGTGCTTCACTTCTTTCCATTAAAAAAAATGCCCGTTGGTGTTCCAAAAGTGCCTTTCCGAGCCCCTGGAGATGAAGATGCAACTTGGGTCGACTTATACAACCGACTTTATCGAGAGAGATTACTTTTTTTGGCTCAGGATATCAATCACGAGATTACAAATCAAATCATGGGTCTCATGGTATATTTGAGTGCAGAAGATGCAAATAAAGATATTTTCTCATTTATCAACTGTCCCAGTGGATCAGTAATACCAGGGGTAGGTATTTTCGATATGATGCAAGCAATAGTACCAGATGTACATACACTATGCATGGGGGTAGCTGCTTCAATGGGATCTTTCATCCTAATCGGGGGAGAAATGCCTAAACGTATAGCATTACCTCACGCTACAGTTATGATCCACCAACCTACTAGTTCCTATTATGATGGATCGGCTGTAGATTTTCATAACGAATCGAAACACGTAAACGTGACCAAAAGCATAAAACTAAGCATTGCTGCCAGCTTGCATGGGCATTTGAATGCATATTGACTAAGTGTCAAGCCATATATGACATTTGTTGAAGGTGATTTCTTGAATATATGACATTTGTTGAAGGTGATTTCTTAAACGTGCTTTGAGGGTTGTGGTACTTTTATGAGGTATCTTCTTTGCCACCTGTCATCGGAGTGTGGAGCAGCAAGATCACCCTTTCTCGCATGGAGTTGCGCATGCCAAGGGCGGAATCTGGGACATTCAAATATGGAAAACACATTCTTCAGCGCTTATGTAAACCAAAAGTCAATCCCAATCCCAAGCGTTCCACTCATTAGAGCTTAGTTTCCTTTTGAGGCTTAATGTATTTATAACGTATTAATAGAAGAGTTTGTTCAAACATTAGCATGGTCATTAACCAGATAGATCATATGAAAAAAAGACAAAGATAGTCACATGATTTTGGGCATAGTACTTAAGATTTAAATCACCACTCTAACCAATATTTTAGTGTATTTGCGTGAATTTGTTTTAACAACAAGACTACCATCTTTTTTGCATGAATTTCTCTCAATCTAGACTCGCCGAGAACATAAACTACGCTGTAAAACTAGTCCCGGGGTTTTCCTGTATACATTAGTAATACAAATTTTAAAATAGTAAATAAAGCATAGACACTGGATCCTTTCTAAAAGTCGTATAATGTACAGAAACAACTAGCTAAACATTCTTGCAGACCTAATGAAGATTTAGAGCCCTCACGGTCACTACTTTTAATATATAATTTTAATTGTCTTGTTTATTTACTAACCCTTTAACTTACTCCAGATTGGTTGGATGGAGTTGCGATTGACCGAAATACCGCGTCGAGTTGAAAGTAATGTATATGGCGTTAATTTTTTTGTTGAAATGATTTGCTTCTTATTAAGTGCAAACAATATATCGTGTACGCTTTTCACATATTTCTATTACTTTGATCTGTATGATCACGACACCCACACACATCATTCTTATGGGCTGTTTATGTAGAAAGATTTAGTATTGTCTGGGAACATAGGGATAAGTCGTACTTTTATAGCATTTTTTTTTGAATTTCCAATGATAAAAATTATTAAGTTATTGGCAATAGGATCTGTATTGAGCACCTGAAAATTCACTGTATTTGCAGACTCACTGATTCTTTGATAGCATCTTATTTTTCAAAATGTCTGACTATGAGCTTGGTGCTTTTTTGTGTGGCAGGAAAATCCACTTTCACTAATTCTTTGGTAGCAGCAGCTGGTGTCATTGCTCAAGGAGTTGCTGGAGATGTCCACTGGTATCATTGCTCAAGAAGTTGCTGGAGATGTCAGAATGAATGATACTCGGGCAGATGAAGTTGAACCGTTCCCTTCGTTTCTGCAAGACTTTTTGCGACTTTTTGCATTGGCAGGGACTTGCTGCTTGGCAGCCATCCTTGTTATCTCATTAACATTTTAATTTTATCAATTGTATACATATATTGATTTTTTTTCTTGCAAATTGTTAATTGTTGTGTCCACAAATGTAATTTTTAACATAAGCAATATATATAAAATATCAACTCTGTATGTTTAAGAAGTATAATATTTTTTTTTAAATGTATATTCTACATTTAACTTCTCTACACCGTTTTTATTATAAATTAACTATTCATTCCTTCATCTATTTTGTATATAAATCAATTTTCAATTGTTTATTTATTTTTGTAATATGTTAATAATTACATCTTTTTACATATTAAAAGACATAAAAAGATATAATAAATTAAAAAAAACAAAAAAAATACTAATTCTTTAATCCTTGCAAATTATATATATATATACTTTAGGTTATTTCAAAAATTTTTATGAGGTTTTTTTTCTTTGTTTTAACTATTATTAAAAGTATTTCTAACTTTTATTTATTTTTTTATGATATTTTTTCTTTTTATTTCTTCTTTTCTTTCAATTATTATTTAAGATTTATTTAATATTATATTTTTGTATCTTTGTTTTTTAATTTTAGCTTTACAAATACAAAAAAATACAAAACAAGGATTTAGTAATGTTATAATAGAAATAACATATATATTAATAGTTTCATTTATCAATTTTGAAATTTCAATGATTAAATATTCCACCTTAAGAGAGATATAGTTGTTTTCTTTTTGCATTTAATCTAGGTTATTTATTTGTTTTATTTTCTTCTTCTTTTCTTTGATAAGAAGACTATAAATTCTGGGGTTGAATCCCACTGTTCTTGATTTAGCCTACCAAGAAGTAGAGTTGTTGATGTCAGAGCGATAGGATTTTAACATCAACATACTCGAAGAGAGTAAACAGACAACAAAACAATATTAGAGTAGGATTGCTACCAAAGCACAAGAACTATAATTGAAACAGGCTTCCGACCCCTGATTTAGATATTGAATATTATCCAATTTTTTTGATACCAACAATAATTTTTGGTGCCTAAAGTACTAATCAAAATTATAAAACATAATCAAAGTGATAAATGCATTCATCCCAATAGGATTTGGGATTGGGCTCCTATGAATTGTAATGTAAATAAGGTACCTAGAATGAAAACAACAAAATACTGTCAACAATGGTCTAAAATTATTTATAACACAATAAAAAAAGTTGAATGATCAAATACTGGAAAGAACTAGTCAAGTCATTTGTAGCCCCTCACCCCACATTTACCCACTTTTACAAGCTCCCCAGTGTAAACATGAGCTGAGAACTACTATGAAATGACCCGACCTCCAAGTTCTAGTTATGGAAGTGGGGTATACAAATCAAATACTTACTGACATCCCTCAAGGACTATAGATCACCTAGGAGACTGACAACCACCCTAGGTGACCAATCCTTGAGATGGAACTCTTTTTCATAGACTGATATCCATAACCACACCCTTAAAACCTCATGTGTGCAGTTATGAGGCTCCAACTACACCCATAAGCATGTCTACTAGCAGTTATGACCCAAATCCCTCAGTTCTATGCTAGCAGTTGCAAGATCTGTGCCACATTTTCAGGCTAGCCTGCAGACCACTGCCCAAAACTACCTATAACTTTCCAGAATCATAACTAAGATGATAAAATTTTCAACCATTCAAAACTTAAATAAGAACTTAACCAGAACATGCCTAATACATGATAGACATTTCGTCAAACATATGGTAAACATAAAATATACATGTCATGAATGCATATCTAATCATAAAATTCTAATCCTCATCTGAGAATCACTAAGAAGGTCCAAATCCCTCTCAAGTAGCTGCAACAACACTTGTTAGACTATGAATTCATCAACTATTCAATAACTTATGAAATCATGAATAAGATCCATATCTGGAGCACATCATAGAGCCATGCATGTAACCAACATATAACCAGAATATAAACCATGACAAGTATGCCATAAAATTATCACAATAACAAATACATGTGTTCATTAATCACGTTAGGAAAATAAATCATATTAACGTACACAAAATCCAACCAAGTTAGGGACTTCCACATACCACCTAACCATAGATTGGGTTGAACCAAATATTTCTTTTATCCAATCACCCTTGTGCAATATTCCAAGCATGAATATGGGATCTCATGGGATAAACCAAGACATAACCAAATAGGGATTCTAGAGGTTAAACCGCCCTACCCTCAAGCTACTGTGACCTCACCTAAATTGGCCTCGAGATCACAAAACCAAACCAAGCTTAGATGCCTCAGAATTCCATCACCATACCTTTAGGATTTTTCTTGTCTCCACCCATTTGTCGAGGGATTTGAAGAGAAAATCATCTCCACCCCATACCCTTGGGATTTTCCTGAGAACGCGTCACCCAGGTCCAAAATGTTTTTGGAAATCCAAATCTCAACCAAGAATGAATCCCATCACACCATTTCTATCCAGGAAATGGAAAGGAAAGGATAAAACCACTAGTAAACCAAGAAAAACCCATTCCAATGACAACAAATGAACCAAATGAACAAATGTATGTACCATGCATTCACACCACAGCTATGAAATCACACATGTAACTTGTTACCTACAAAATCCTTCTGCTAAAGTTGCTGATCCAAAATTTCCCTCGCGCTTCCTTTCTTTCCCTTGCTTTTCCTTCACTTCCTTACTTGTTCTTTTCCAAATCCAAGTGATTGCTAAAGTGCTCCAATAATGCTGTGAGTGTGCTAGAATGTGTGAGAGCCAAAAACTTAACTGACAAAAGATGTGAACCATTTCTCTAATTCCTTTTTATCATTGATGCCCCCTTTTTCTTCATTTTCTTTCATTTCCCTATTATTTCTATTGCATGCATATTTGTGTCTCTTTACCTTCCTTTTCTCTTATTTCCTTTATTTTCATAATTAAATGCCAATTATTGCCTCAATTCCCCTGCCAATTTCCATAGCCATAATAAACCACAAGTGATGCCCACTATAGTGTTTACTAAACATTCAACTTGGAATATATGTCCCATGACCTTGGTCTTATTTTTTTTCTTTTCCTTTAATATAATTTATTATATGAAACTTTAACCCAGGTTGTTACAAACCCCTCCCCCTTGGGGGAAGATAGTCCTTGGTGTTCTATGACACCTATGACTAGAAACCACTGAAAACAAAACATATTGCCTATGGAGCTTTATAACATAGCTCGATGTAGTATTTACAATGACATCCTACTGAAAAAAGCAAACAAACATACTACTTATTGGAGCTTTATAACACAACCCATTGCAATATTTATAATAACAACCATATACGTATATATACTGAAAGCTCAGTTCCATCAACTGACAAATAATGAAGGATACAAATCCCTCATCTGATCAACCATCTCCCATGTAGCTTCATCTGGCCCAAAAGGTTTCCACTTTACTTTTACTTTCTCTATTGCTCGGTTTCGGAGCATGATATGTTTCTAATACATAATGCACTATGGTTTTGGATGGAACTCTCCCTTTGGTTCCACCTACAATACAAACCAATCAATCACATGATCAACATATTACACATATTCCTTAAGCAATGAAACATGGAAAACATCATGGACTTTCACTATTGGTGGTAGTGCAAGTTTGTAGGCCACTGATCCAATCCTATCAAGGATCTAAAAAGGCCCACAATACCGAGGTACTAGCTTGGCACATGAATCCTCAAGGAGATCCTCATCGGCTTGATGAACAAGTATACATGCTTCCCAACCTAAAACTCCTTGAATTCTCTATGCTACTTTGCATAAATCTTCTACCTACCATGTGTTGCCTTTAAATTCCACTTGATTACCTGCATCCCCTACTCCCTCTCAGATAACATATCTGGTCTAATTAGTACCCTATTCATTGGATCACTCCAACTGATAGGAGTATTATAAATTCGACCATAAAGAGCCTCAAATGGAATCATCCTCAAGGATTCCTGATACCCATTGTTATAAGAAAAATCTACCAGTGGAAGATAATCCTTCCCTTTGTTGATGCATGACATACATCGTCAACACGTCCTCAAGAATCCTGTTAGCCCTCTTTGTCTATCCATCTATCTGCAAATGATAATCTATGCTGAAAGATAAATATCTCCCCAAGCCTGCAAATAACTTCTTCCAAAACATGGAAGTGAACTTGACATCTCTGTCTAATATCATCTTCTTAAGAACACCATGCAACCTCACTATCTCCCTGATGAAGATCTGAGCTACCTCACTAGATGAATTCATAGACTTCACTGGAATGAAGTGAGTTACCTTGCTCAACCTGTCAACCACAACCATAATGGAATCATGTTGCTTCGATGTCCTCGAAAAACCTGTAATGAAGTCCATGGAAATGACCTCCCATTTCCATTCTAGAATCAGAATAGGCTACACTAGAACAACCGGGTGCTTACTCAACTTTCACCTACTGACATTCCAAACATCTAGCAACAAAATCAACCACTTCCTTCTTCAAGTTTGGCCAATAGTAGAACTTCTTAACAGCTGTCAAAGTCTTATGATATCGAAAGTGACCTAAATATGGATTGACATGAAAATCCCTCAAGATGGGCTTCCTCAATCACTGCTATCCAACACATAAATCCTATTCTTGAATCTGACCAAGCCATCTGCCATGAGGTGATACTATTCATCCCTATCACATTCACCTTATTGCTACAATCTCTGCTTCAATTGTTGGTAGCTATCATCCTACTGCCCTGCATGCAAGATCTGCTTCGGCAAATCTATCCCATAAGAAGTCACAACTAAAATGTGATTTACCTGCACTCTCATACTAAGAGCATCTGCAACCTTGTTCTCCTTCCCTTGATGTAATTTATCTCGAAATCAAACTCACTAAGGATAACCAACCATCTAGCTTTCCTGACTTTCAAATTAGGCTGGTCAAACAAGTACCTCAATCCACTATGATCACTTATTAGAATAAACCTCCCACCAAGAAGATAATGCCTCCACATCTTCAATGCATGAATAATAGTTGCCAACTCGAGATCGTGAGTCACATAGTTATTCTTTATGCTCATTCAACTTCCTTGAATCATAACATACCACCTTCCCTTCCTACATCAAGACTCCACCAAGTCCTTTCTTGCAATCATCTATACAAACTACAAACTCCTTATCATGATATGAAATCTTCAAAACTGGAGCATTTGTAAGCAAATTCTTCAACTGCTTAAAACTAGCTACACGCTCCTTAGTCCACTCAAACTTATTTTCTTTTCTTCGTAAAGATGTAATAGAATAACAAATCCTTGAGAAGTTTCCAATGAAATGCTTGTAATATCCTGCTAGTCCCATGAATGATGTCACCTCATCCACATTCCTAGGAGTTGGCCACTCAATGATAGTGTTAATCCTTTTTGGATCCACTGTTATCCCCTCCTTGGAAACCATGTCCCAAGTAATGAATGAATCTGAGACTGAAAGAAACTACACTTTATAAGCTTGGCATAGAATTGATGTTCTCCCAATAATCTCAACACTAATGCTAGGTGTTTTGCATTCTCCTCCTCATTCTTGGAGTATATCGATATATCATCAACAAAGACTATCAAAAACTTGTCTAGAAAATGACATAACACAATGTTCATCAAACACATGAAAGTGGTTGGAGCATTAGCAAGACTGAAAGGAACCACCACAAACTCGTAGTGCCCATACCTCATATGAAACACAATATTATAGATATATTCTTCTTTGATGTGCACCTGATGATATCATGATCTCAAATAAATCTTTGAGAATACTATTGCTCCCTTTAATTGATAAAAAAAATCAATCCATAGCAATGGATACCTATTGTTGATGGTCACCTTGTTCAACTGCCTATAATTAATGCACAATCTAAGAGTACCATCTTTTCTCTTTACAAAAAACACTGGTGCACCCCAAGGTGATACACTTTGCCATATGTATCCCTTATCAAGAATTTACTTAAACTGCAACTTCAATTCAACCAACTATGGAGTTCTTATCCTGTACAGTGCCTTTAATGCTAGTGTTGTTCCTGATACCAACTCAATAGAGAAATCCACTTCCCTATGAGGAGGGAAATATGAAATATTTGCAGGAAACACATCCTAAAACTACTGTAAGACACGATACTTCTTCAGGACTTCATCATCCTTAAAATCCTTCCCTTTATCACTAGAAACATGAACTGAAAATAGAACACACCCCTTCCCACAATTGTGCTTATCTTGCATAACAGTAACCATTCTTACTGATGTAGGCTTCTTCTTTCCGTACAAGATTATCCTATCTCCATCACCATCCAGACACTCAAAATCCTTCTCATAGCAATCTACCTTGGTGCCATGAGTAAACAACCAAACCATTCCCAAAATCATGCTATATGATCCCAAAGGAAGCACATTTAGATGCGTTGATGTAGGCATACCATTAAGCTCAAATGCACAAGCACTCACCCAATGATGAACTCTTCTCTTGGTCCCTATAGCCAAATGCACCAACCAATATTCTGCATGCACTTCTTTACTCAAACAACATTGATCAACTAGGTCAGGACAAACATAACTATAATTAGATCCAGGATCAATCAAAACGGAAACAATTGGGTCAGAAAGCTTACGTTCCATCTCAATAATGGACGCTTGATGATCTGATTTCATGTTATGAAGTGTTGCATAAATATGAGGAATGCTTTGACCAACATCCCCAACCATTTGTGCCTCCTGAGCACTATAGATCTGAGGCCTGCCATCCTGGTACAATGGATAATGCTTTTTTTGATGGTCTTTGCCACAAATCCAACATTGCAATAGTCCCTTACAATTAACTTTATTTTATTTCTCTCAAGGATGAGACCCACGTCCATTCTCAATTGCATTAAACTTCTTGTAAGAAGCCACGTTCTCTTTCTCACCTGCATCCTGAGATCTTCCTCGCTTCTGAGGCCATTTTCCTTAGCCTTCTCATTTCATTTTGAATCATGTTTTTTCTCATGCTTGCACTTTGATTGCTCATAACAATGCTTCTATTTCTTGACGGCTTCCTCCAATCACTGAAGCTCATCAAACTCAATCCGATCTTTGAATGCTACTGGAAATCCACTAATGAAACTTTGAAAATACCTCAACAACTCTAGGAATCTGCTTGTGTACTCATCATCTGTTATAGAACCCATATTCAACTCAGAGAAATCCTTGGCCTTGTCATCATAGTATCTATCGAACAAGTATTTCTCCTTGAAACATCTCTCAACCTCATCCCAAATCAACTCCTCTTTTCTAGTACCTCTAACATTCTTCACATCTTCCCACCAAATATCTTCTTTCCATTTGAGACCAAAAGTGGCTATCTTGACTTTCATGTTCTCTGAATAGTTATGCAATCTAAAGAACTTCTTCATCCCAAGCAACCATGATTTTGCATCTTCTGATTTCTTCATCTCTCCATTAAAAGTAGGAGGCTTGACTTTTCTGAACTCCTATGGAAGGTACTCACTTCTCCTATGGTGCTGGTGGTGATGACGATGATCTCTATTAGAAGAATAAATAGAATAAAACCCATACGCACTAATCATCCTATCAAGTCTATCCAAGAATATGCCACTCTTCACTATATCCTCCTTGTCCAACCCATATCTCCTCTAAGACATGCTACCATATGCCCTATTAGTTTTCTCCTCTTTCCTATTTCCATGAATGAGTCCCATCTGTCCCTGTTTTTGCAAATTTGAAAGACTTTATAGAATCACTGCATTAACCTCTGCTTGCTTTTTCCGAGCTCTTGCAAGTATTTCCTATGCCTCAATCAACATGTTATTATCTGGCTTGCAACTCTATGCCCTCAAACTCCTCAATGTGTATTCTATATCAGGAGAATACTTTTCTCCTTGCTACTCAACTGAATTTTTCCATTCCAAGGAATTCACATTAGGCCTGTAAGGGGAGTCATGTGAACTGTAGTCCACCATATTTCTCTTAATCTTTCACCTTCTCCTTCTTTCAAACATGCCTTGTTATATGAACCAAATAGAAATCATAATCAAAATCATACCTCAATGAAGTTTAGGGGAGGTTATCACATTTGCAAGAATATGTCCATATTAGCACGATACACACCATGCATGATAATAAAAAACTACAATAATGACCACATGCATGATAACCATAACCATCACAATGCATGCACAAACAATATGCATTTATCCCATCTAGTCCAAGTGTTTGAACCTAGAAGCTCTAATACCAATCTGTAAGCCCTCACCCCACATTTACCTGCCTTTACAAGCTGTCGAGGTAAACATGAGCTTAGTGATACTATGACATGACCTGACCTCCAAGTTCCAGTTATGGAAGTGGGACCTACAAACCAAATACTTACTGACATCCCTCAGGGACTATAGATCACTCAAGATCCTGACAACCACCCCAGGTGATCAATCCCTGAGTTGGAACCCTTTTTCAGTGACTAAACGCTGTAACCACACCCTAAATGCCTCATGCATGTAGTTATGAGGCTCCAACCGCATACATAAGCATGTCTACCAGTGGTTATGACCCAAATCCCTTAGTTTTGTCCCAATGGTTGCGAGATCTGTGCCACTTTTTCAGACTAGCCTCTAGACCACTACCCAGAACTACCTATAACTTTCTAGAATCATAACTAAGATGATAACATGCTAACCATCAAAAATTTGAACAATAACTTAACTAGAACATGCCCAGTACATGATAGACATCTCATCAAACATATGGTAAAAATAGAAGCTATAGGTCATGAATGCATATCTAATCATAAACTTCTAATTCTCATATGAGAATCACCAAGAAGGTCCAATTCCCTCTCAAGTAGCTACAACTACACTTTTCATCCCACACATTCATCAACCATTCAATAATTATGGAATCATGAACAAGATCCATAACTAGAGCACATCAAAGAAGCATGCATATAACCAAAATAGAAACCATGACAAGTTTGCCATAAAATCATCATAATAAAAAGTACATGTGCTCATTAATCACATTAGGAAAATAACTCATATTAACATATACAAAATCCAACCAAGTTAGGGACTTCCACATACTACCCGACCATATATTTGGCTAAAACAGATATTTCTTTCAGCTAATCACCCCCATGCCATATTCCAAGAATGAATGTGAGATCTCATAATATAAACCAATACATAAGCAAACAGGGGCTCCAGAGGATATAACACCTCCACCCTCAAGCTACCGTAGTCTCACCTAAATTGACCCCAAGATCACAAAACCAAAACAAGTTTGGATTCCTCATAATTCCTTCCCCATACCTTGAGGATTTTTCCTGTCTCTACCCACCTGTCGAGGGCTTCTTGGAGAAAACCATCTCGACCCCCAACCCTATGGATTTTCCTGAGACCACCTCACCCGGATCCAAAATATTTCTGGAAATCCAAATCTCAAACAAGAATGAATCCCATCACACCATGGCTATCCAGTAAATGGAAAGGTAAGGCTAAAACCACTGTTAAACCAGGCAAAATCCATGCCAATGACAACAAATGAACCAATTGAAAAAATGCATGTACCATGCATTCTCAACAATGAAATCACACATGCAACTTGTTACTTTCAAAACTGTGCTGCTAAAGTTGCTAATACAAATTTTCCCTTGCGCTTCCTTGCTTGCTTGGTTGTCTTTCTCCAAATCCAAGTGATTTCTAAAGTGCTCCAAGAATGCTATAAGTGTGCTAGAATGTGTGAGGGCCAAAAACTCAACTGACAAAAGTTGTGAACTATTTCTCAGATGCCTTTTTATCGTTGATGCCCCCTTTTTCTTCATTTTCCTTCCTTTTCCTCTAATTTCTCTTGCATGCATATTTGTGTCTCTTCACCTTCCTTTTCTACTATTTCCTTTATTTTCATAATTAAATTCCAATTATTTCCTCAATGCCCTTGCCAATTCATTTTCCAATTTCCATAGCCACAATAAACCAAAAATAATGCCCACTATAGTGTTTACCTAAAATTCAGATTGGAACATGTCCCATGACCTTGCTCTTATTATTTTTTTGCCTTTAATATCCTTTATTAAATGAAACTTCAACCCGATGTTGTTACATCATTAACACAACTGGTTGACAATCAACTTTGGGTAGCAGTAGTCGCTTATCTCGAAATCCATATATATGAATCATGGTGTTACTCTCTCTTTCTTCACGGATCCCTTTGTCCCATAGGAAAGCTTGAGCCTATGCTGATATTCGGGTTGGATCTTGTCTAGCTATGATGTTATTGAGTTTTCTTATAAACAAATCTTGTATTTCATAAAAAAGAAAAGAAGTGTTATTGTTCCACAATATGAAATATTAGTGGGATATAAAAACTACACTGGTTCTTTATTTGGATTGAAATTAGATCTATGAGGTAGATCATGAAATAGACAGGTGGACATCAGATATTCCATCATAAATAACCCATGGCTCTTCCACAAACTAACTAATTAAAAAGATAACTCATTGGAAATGAGATCATCCGAGTGAAATAAACAATATCTTTTGTAAAAGTAGTACGTGACATAAAGTATGTATTTGGGAACATTTTCCATGGTTTTCTCACCCGATCACACGAGTGAAAAGCCAAGAAAAGTTTGTAAAAGGTTGTCTAAGAAAATAAATATCTAGAAAGGAAATATTAGAAGGAAACTGAGAAGTTGGCGAAATGAAATATTGAATAATGTTCATCCCACTTGCTGGTTAGTCCAAGAAACTATCTGCTTCCAACAACTTTAGGCACTTATTCTGGTTTGACAGGTTGAATATCCTTCTGAATGCCTTTGGAGTGAGAGGAATTGGAGTCTTTTCACAACTCTTCAACAATTATGCATAAAACAAATTTAACAACAAACAATAAAGTTTGGGTCTATTATGTATACGTTAACACAATAAGAGCCAACAACCAACAAAGCTACAAAAGTAAGAACCCAAACCAAATTTAGAATCAATACTATACATTTATTACACATCTGAAATGCAAAACTCTGGTTGATGTTTATCTTCATATTGATCAATGAAAGAACATTAGATATAATATACAAGCTCAGACAAGGGTTTGTAGTACTCATGGTCAATTAATACATTTTCTTGCTGTCATATGATTTAGAGCCAACATTTATATTCATATTGATCAATGACAAAACATTGCATAGAATATACAACATTAGAGCATGGCTTGAGAAACTCATGGTCAATTAATACTTTTTCCAACTGCCATAGGATTTAGAGTCATACAAGATTTCATACAAAATTTTATCTAGAATTCTTTGCAGAATTCATGACCAGACTAAGAATATACAACATAGACAAGATCAAAGTGCAACAGAGCAATACAAAATGTCAAATCTTTTTGATGTCAACAATGATATCATCCATTCAAATTGTAAAGGTTCTAGTTCTTGACAATCCACATAGCAAAAAAGTAGTCTCTGAGATGTTTTGTTTGTAATGATCGCTTGCAAGGGTGCAATTTAACTTGCCATCCCCATGCTTTATTTTACACTACAATTTTTTTCATTACATAATAAGGTTTTGCAGCCACATCTTGTGCAATAAAGCATGTTATCTACTAAAAATTACATTGCTCTAAGAATCTATACATACTTGTTGCAAAATGGTTTGTATGGTAGAAAAAACATATAAGTTGGCTTGAGTATTCCAATAATTTGAAAGTTTGCAAGGATAACAAAAATGATGTAAACCCCCCCCCCCCCCACCCACACATTTACCCAGTTTCATTAGACTGCTAGGGTAAACATGAGATGAAGAGTTACTATGACATGAACCAACCTCCTAGATTCATTTAAGGAAGTGGAGCTAACAACTAACCACATGCTGACATCCTATAAGGGATACAGGTAACTTAGGGGCTGCACAACCACCCTATGTGGCCAAACCCTGAGCTGGATCCCCCTTTTCTACCCTAGACCCACAACCACACCCACAACAAGGATTCCATGTGGTTGTAAGCCTCCAACTGAATACACAACAATGCATCCATGCAGATGTAGCCCAATTTCTCCAGTTCTGAGCATGCAATCTCGAGATCATTTCCACCTTTTCAGACCTACCTCCAGACCACTACCCAGAATTTATTGAGACTTTCTAGAATCATATATAATATGGAAACAAAGCCAAACATACAACCTCAACTTAAAACTTGACCTAAACTGATCAAAACATACTAGGAATTTCATCAAACACATGAAAAACATGTAAGCTACAGGTCATGAATGCATATCTAATCATAAAAGTCTAAGATTCATCTGAGAATCACCAAGAAGGCCCTATTCCCTCTCCACATAACTGCAACAACAATTATTAGTCCATACATTCATTAATTTATCAATAATTAAACAATTAATGACAAGAGCCATAAAATATACACATCATATGAACAACATATAACCATAAAATAACCAACAGATAAACCATGGAAACTTAACCGTAATATCGCTAATATAATTGCTAAAAATATACATGAATCAAAGTAGAACACTTGTTCAACCCTGCTCCAGGACTAGTAACTCAACCCACCAAGGGCTCCAAAGAATTTGTTTTACCTAGGCTCCAAGATTAGTAACTCAACCCAAGCTGTTCCAGAGCTTCTAGAGCATTTGTTCCAACCCAAGCAGAAAACAATCAAGTGGAAAACCCATAACACAATGAATATCCAGGAAATGGAAAGGCAAGACTAAATCCACTGTTAATCCAGGCAATCCTCCATGCCAATGAAATAACAATCCTCCATGCCAATGAAATAACAATCCTCCATGCTAATGAAATAACATAACTAGATAATCACATGCATATACCATGCATCCATAATTCAACAAGGAGATCATGCATGCAACCTGTTACCTACAAAGAAATCCGACTATAGATGCTGATACTACTGTCCCCATGGGCTTTCCTTCTTTCCTTTGCCTTATTTATCCAATCCAAGTGAAACTAGAGTGCTCCAAGCATGCTCTAAGAATTCTCCAAGAATTTTCTAAGTGTGCAAGAGTGTGAGAGAATAAAGCTAAAACTGAAAAAAATTGTGAACTGATCCTCATAAGCCTTTTTATCATGGAGGTCTCTATTTTCTTCATTTTCCTTTGATTTCTTCCTCATGAAAATCTGTGACTTCTCATCTCCCTTTTCTCCTATTTTCCTTTATTTTCATAAATAAATGCCAATTAATGCCACTTTTCCTTTGCCAATTTCCATAACCATTTATTAATCACAAGTGATACCCATCACTATGTTTTACCCAACATTCAACTTGGAATACATGTCCCATGACCTTGGTCCTTTTTTTTTCTCATTTACATAGGAAATCAACCAAGGGCTATTACAAACCCCTCCCCCTTGGGGGAACACCATCCTTGGTGTTCAATGACACTTATAAACCAACAAAACACATGATTCCCATGGAGATTTATAACACAACTCGATACAACATTTACATCATATCATCCTATTGAAGACATAAACAATATATCATGAACACCACAGTACTTATTGGTGCTTTATAACATAACTTGATGCGATATTTACATACATATACATATACAAACATAACCAAAACACAACATCAAAACATATAATGAAGTACATCCACTCAAAAAACAAATAGAGAAGGATACATAGCCCTCATCTGATTAGCCATCTCCCATGTAACTTCATCGGGCCCAAAGTGATTAATCCACTACACTTTAGCTTGCTCAATTGTTCGCTTCCAAAGTCTGAGAATCTTTCGTTGCAAAATGAACTGAGGTTCTAGATGGAATTATCCTTCTGGTTCCACCTGCAATAGAGACCAACCAATCACATGATCAACATATTTCACATACTTCTTAAGAAATGACACATGGAAAACATCATGGACTTTCATTGTTGGAGGCAGTGCAAGTCGGTAGGCCATTGGTCCAATCCTCTCAAGGATCTCGAAAAGCCCACAATACCGAGGTGCCAACTTGGCACATTATCCAATCCTCAAGGAGCTCCTCTTGGGATTTATGCACAAGTACACATGTTCCCCAACATGAAACTACTTAAATACCCTGTGTTGATTTGCATAACTCTTCTACCTGTCATGTGTTTCCTTTAGATTCTTCTTGATAACCAACATTACCTGCTCCATCTCTTCCAACATGTCTAATCCAATCAATACCTAGTTCACTGGATCACTCTAGATGATAGAAGTATTACAACTCCACCCATAAAGTGCCTCAAATGGACTCATCTTTAAAGATTCCTAATACCCATTATTGTACGCAAACTCTACCAGTGGAAGATACTCTTCCCACTTCCACTGTTGATGTATGACATACATCCTCAACATGTCCTTGAGAATCTTATTGACCCTCTCTACCTGTCCATTTATCTGTGGATGATAAGTGGTACTGAATTCCAACTTTATCCCTAAACCTACAAACAACTCCTTCCAAAACCTTGAAGTGAACTTGGCATATCTATTTGACACAATCTTCCTAGGAATACCATGTAACCTCACTATCTACCTGATGAAGACCTGTGCTATCTCACTAGCTGAATTGGTAGACTTCACTGGAATGAAGTGAGCTACATTAGCCAACTTGTAAACCACAACCATAATATAATAATGCTATCTAGATGTTCTCAAAAAACCTGTAATGAAATCCATGGAAATGGCCTCCCACTTCCACTCTAGAATTCAAATCAGTTGCAATAAACCACCTGGATGCTTACACTCTGCTTTTACCTGCTGATAATCCAAACATATTGCAACACACTTAGCCACCTCTTTCTTCAAGTTTTTCTAATGGTATAACTTATTAACCGATGTTAATGTAATATGATATCTTGGGTGACCTAAATACGACTTAACATAAAATTCCTACAAGATAAGCTACTTGAGATCATTGTTGTCTGACACATAGATCTTGTCCCTAAATTTGACCAAACCATCTACCATGAGATGATAATCCACATCCTATTCACCAGTAGCATGTTGTTGTAACATGTTCTTAAGCTTTTGGTACTTGTCATCCCATTGTCCTTTCTACAAGATCCGATCCTGTAAATTTGTCCCATATGAACTCATAGTTACTATGTGATTTACTTGCACTCCTCTGCTAAGAGCATCTGCAACCATGTTTTGTTTACTCTTAATGTACTTGACCTCGAAGTCAAACTCATTGAACGTAGCCAAGCACATAGCTTTCCTAACATTTAGATTAGGTTGGTCAAACAAGTACCTCAATCCATTGTGATCACTCATCAAAATGAACCTCCTACCAAGAAGATAGTGTCTCCACATCTTCAATGCATGAATGGTCACTGCCAACTCAATATCATGAATCACATAATTATGATCATGCTCATTCAATTTCCTTGACTCATAACGTACTACCTGTCCTTCCTACGTCAAAAATCCACCAAGTCCTCTTTCGCAGGCATATGTACATACCAAAAACTAATTTTCTAGATCTGCAATCTTTAGAACTAGAGAATTTGTAAGTAATTGCTTCAGCTGATCAAAACTAGATGAACATTTATCTATCCATTCAAATTTCTTTCCTTTTCTTTGCAATGAGGTAATAGGATGGGGAATCCATGAGAATTTCATGATGAAACACCTGTAATAACCTGCTAACACCATAATGATTTGACCTCATCCACATTCCCCAAAGTTTCCCACTCCATGATAGCTCTAATCTTTACTAGGTACACTGCCATACCTTCCTTGGAAATAACATGCCCCAAGCAATTAACTTCTATCTGAAATAAACTACATTTATTAATCTTGGCATACAACTAATGCTCTCTTAGGAATATCAACACTGCTGCTAGGTGTTTTGCATGTTCTCCCTCATTCTTAAAACATATCAATATATCATCAATGAATACAATAACAAACTTGTCCAGATAAGGATGCAATACACTATTCATCAAACACAAAGTAGCTAGAGAATTAGTCAAACCAAAAGGAATGAAAACAAACTTATAATGCCCATACCTGGTCTATAAAGCAGTCTCGTAGATGTCCTCTTCTTTGATGCATACCTAATGAGATCCTGATCTCAAGTCGATCTTCAAGAACACTACTACTCCCTTCAACTAGTCAAACAAGTCATCAATCCATGATAAAAATTACTTGTTCTTAATTTTCACCTTGTTCAACTGCATGGAATCAATTCATAACCTTAGAGTACCATCCTTCTTCTTCACAAACAATACTAGTGCACCCCAAGGTGACACACTTGGTCTAATGTATCCCTTGTCAATCATATCCTTCAACTGCAACTTCAATCCCACCAACTCTATGGTGCTCATCTTGTAAGGTTCCTTAGATGCTGGTGTTGCTCCTAGCATCAAATCGATATAAAAGTACACTTCCCTATGAGGCGGTAACTTTGAGATATCTGTTGGGAATACATCCCGAAACTGCTACAAAACTAGATATCTCTTAATGACTTCTACGCCCTAAACATCCTTCCCATTTTCAATGGAAATATGAACTGCAAACAATACACATCCTTACCTACTACTGCACCTTTTTTGCATAGCTATAACCATTCTCATTGATGTAGGATTCTTCTTACCCTGCAAGATTCTCTTCTCTTCGTCATCATCCAAGCACTCAATAGCCTTATCATAGAAAGCCACCTTAGTCTTGTGAAGTACAAGAAATACATACCCAACAACATAATGTATGATCCCAATGGAAGCACATTTAGATGAGATGATGTAAACAAACTGTTCAGTTCAAATGCACAAGATCTTACCCAATGATGAACTATTGTCTTAGTACTTGTAGCCAACTGCACCAACCAAGAATATACATGCACTTCTTTATTCAAGCAACACTTATCCACCATATCATGAATGATATAACTATAGTTAGATCTAGAGTCAATCAAAATATAAATAATTTGATTAAAAAACTTACCTTCCATATCGATAATAGATGCCAGATGATCAACCTGCCTATTATCCAATGCTGCATAAACTTGAGGAATACTTTGTCCAACATCCCCAACTGTTTGTGCCTCCTAAGAATTGTAGATCTGTGATATTCCACCTTGATGCTATGGACAATCTCTCCTGTGATGATCCTTGGCACAAGTCCAACACTACAAAGACTTCCTACGCTCATCCTTATTCTGCTCCTCAGACTAAAATCCCTGTCCTCTATCAACTACATTGAATTTATTATGCGGTGATGCATTCTCCTTGTCATTTGTATCCTGAGGTTTTCCTCTCTTCTTATCCCACTTTCCTTTATTCTTATCATTACCTTTCCAATCCTGCTTAGACTCAGTCTTGCACTTTGATTTCTCATAACAATGCTTCAACTTTCTGATGGCTTCCTCTAATGATCTAGGCTCATCAAACTCAATCCTATCTTCGAATGATATCACCAACCCACTAATGAATCTATGAATATTTGATTTCTACTCCTTAAGATACAACAAATATCTAAATAAATCTAAGAATGTTCTAGTATACTCATCATCGATCATAGATCCCATCTTCAACTCATAGAACTCCTTTTCCCTGTCATCATAGTATCTTTTAGATAGATACTTCTTCCTGAAAAGTATCTCAAACTCACTCCAAGTCAGATCCTCTTCTCAAATGCCTCTGACATTCTTTACATCTTCCCACCAAATTTCTTCTTTTCCTTTAAGACTAAAAGTAGCTATTTTGACTTTCATATTTTTTGAATAATCATGCAATATGAAAAACTTATTCATCCCAAACAACCAAGCTTCTACATCTTGTGACTTCTTCATTTCTCCATCAAATGTAGGAGGATTTTCTTTCTTGAACTCCTATGGAAAGTACTGCTTCTCACTCCTTCTATATGAATGGTGACGGTGATGACGATGTTGTCTCTTTGAGCCTGAACTAGAATAAAAACCACAGTCGTTACCCCTCCTGTAAGGTGTATCCAAGAACCTACCATTTATGACTGTATCATCACTGTCAAACATGTATCCTGGTGGAGACTTGATACCATATGCCCCATTGGTCCTCTCCTCTTCTCCATGACTAATACTAAGTAGTCTCTATCTATGCAAATATGATAAAATCTGAACGATGATTGCATTAACTTCCAATTTATTTTCCTGTGACTGAATGATCCTATCATTATCTGCCTTACAACTATTGATCTCTGCTTTCAAACTTCTCAATGTATCTGCTATGTTAAGGGATTACTCATCACCATGTTTTTCATCTGATTTGTAGGGAAAATCACATGAACTGTAGTCCACCATTTTTCTAGTCATCTTGATATTCTACTTCTCGCAAACACACCATGTCAAATAAACCAAATATAAACATGAAAAACATACCTCAATGAAGTTTAGGGGTGTCTATCTCGTTTGCAAAATCAATCTTGATTAGCACAACATATGTATATATAATGAAATCAACATATCAATCATCTCAACATAAACATCGTCAACCTCTACATGATGAAACTACTACAATAATGACTATCACAATGCACACATAATGAACACATATACAACTGACATGCATGCATGGCAAACACCTTCCGCCCATCCATTCCAAGTGATGAACCTGGAAGCTATGATACCAATCTGTAACCCCCCTCCCACATTTACCCTATTTCACTAGCTTACCAGAGTAAACATGATACAAAGAGTTACTATGACATGACCTAACCTCCTAGATTCATTTAAGGAAGTGAAGCCAACAACTAACCACATACTGACATCTTATAGGGGATACAAGTCACTCAGGGGCTGAATGGCCACCCCAAGTGGCCAAACCCTGAGCTAGACCACATTTTTCTGCCCTGGTCCCACAATCATACCCACAAAAAGGCTTCCATGTGGTTGGAAGCCTCCAACTGCACGCACAACAATGCATCCATACAGTTGTAGTCCAATTTCTCCAGTTTTGAGCATGCGGTCCGGGATCAGTGCCACCTTTTCAGGCATGCCTCCAAACCGCTGCCAAGAATTTCCCGAGACTTTCTAAAATCATATCTAACATGGAAACAAATCCAAACATACAATATCAACTCAAAATTTGACTTAGACTGGACAAAACATACTATGCATTTCGTCAAACACATGGAAAACATGTAAGCTACAGGTCATGAATGCATATATTATGATAAAAGTATAATATTCATCTTAGAATCACCTATAACTCCCTATTACCTCTCCACATAGCTACAATAACACTTATTAGCTGATACATTCATCAACTGATCAATAGCTAAACAATTGATGACAAGAGCCATAGAAAATACACATCATATGAACAACATATAACCATAAAATAACCAAAACATAAACCATGGAAACTTAGCCATAATATCACCAACATAATTGCTACAAATACACATGAATCAAAGTAAAGAAATAAATATTATTAATACATGAAAATGCCAACCACGTCAGGGACTTCTATGTATCACTCGACCATAGATTGGGTTGAACCAAATCTCTCTTTCAGCTAATCACCCCTGCACTGTATTCCAAGCATGAATGTGGGATCTCATGGAATAAACCAAACAAAACCAAACCAAGGCTTCCATAGGCTAAACCACCTCAATCCTCAACTGGTGATTCCACCTCACGGTCAGATATCACTAACACCAACTAAATTAGTCTCTACTAAAGCTGTCTAGGGCTTGAGGAACTAGTAACTCAACCTACAACCTTCCAAGGCTCTAGAGTGTTTTTCCAACCTCGCTCTAGGACTAGTATCTCAACCCACCAAGGGCTCCAAAGTGTTTATCCAACCTAGGCTCTAGGACTAGTAACTTAACCCAATCTGTTCTAGGGCTTCCATACCTTTTGTTCCAACCCACAACCATAAGGAATTATGAGCACCAACTAGAAAACAATTAAGTGGAAAACCCACAACACCATGATTATCCAGGAAATGGAAAGACAAGGCTAAATCCATTTTCAATCTAGGAAATCCTCCATGACAATGACAAAACATAACCAAATAATCACATGCATATACCATGTATCCATAATTCAATAAGGAGATCATACAAGCAACTTATTACCTGCAAAGCAATCTGACTGTAGATGGTTGATCTCATTGTCCCCTTGAGTTTTCCTACTTTCCTTTGCCTTCTTTCTTCAATCCGAGTGAAACTAAAGCGATCCAAGCATGCTCCAAGAATGCTCTAAGTGTGCAAGAGTGTGAGAGAATGAGAGAATATAAGAGATCTCCAAGCTAAAACTAACAAAAGCTGTGAGCTGATCCTCATAAACCTTTTTTTATCATTGGGGCCTCTATTTTCTTTTTTTTTTCCTTCAATTTCCTCCTCATGCAAATATGTGACCTTTCAACTCCCTTTTCTCTTATTTTCCTTTATTTTCATAAATAAATGTCAATTAATGCCACTTTGCCTTTGCCAATTTCCATAGTCATTTATTAATCACAAGTGATACCCATCACTATGTTTTTACCCAACATTTAGCTGGGAATATGTGTCCCATGACCTTGGTCTTATTTTTTTTTCATTTACATAGGAAAACAATCAGGGGCTGTTAAAAAAGAATATGGGAAAGATCAAATAATTGCAAAAAAGAATAGAGAAACGCATATGAAAACTTAAGTTGTAGTTGAAAACTTTCCTGCACAATTGCTTTTGCGAGTTTGTAAATAAAATTCTTTCCATCCAACATTAAGTGCCTCAAAGAAACTCCATAGCCATGTACAAATGTCATGTGATTCTTTTGGCTCACTTCGAACCATGTCTTAGAAAAAAAACCATGATTGTCTTTTTGCTTAGTATATCTTTCCGCAATTCACTTAATTTTTGTCTATATTATTCATCCAAATGCACCTATCAAATAAAAGGAAAAAATTCAATTAGTAGCAACAAAGAGAGTATGAAAACATGAATTACTTTAGCAAGAATAGATAACAAAAAATGGAAAGCATAGTAAGATAGACTATAGAATAACTTGGCACTGTCATTGTTAACAAACTAAACTATCAAACAGGAACTGCACTGAGTACCCCTTTTTTTAAGGTAGCAAAAAATCATCCAATTTTGAAAAGCACTAATTCAAAATACAACTTTTTTTGGAACATATTTTGGGCAATTTTTTTTTTTAGTGATCTTCATGCTGATTTTGAGAAGTGTTGATGCAACATCAACCCTCTATTTTGAAGGGCTTATTTTTGACATATTGAATTTTCTACTGTATTAAGTGTGATTTTTGTTTGTTTGTTTTTTTCTTTTAAATGATGGTGATTTTCATGCGGATTTTGAAAAGCATCAACATTTTTTTAATACATATTTTTGACACTTTAATTTTTATTATGTTTTAAGTATGCACAATTTTTTTTTTAAATGTTGAATATTTAACCATTTTTCAAGTTGTCTTATTCTTCGTCTTGTTTTTCATCCTAAGATGTTTGTTTTTTAAGGGATTTCCCAAACATGTGTTTTTTGTTTTCTTCGCAATATTTTTTTATAATGAAATTTTTAATTTTTTTTGCAAAGTTAAAACAAATAAAATAACATTGATATTTCGAGGTTAAGATTTTATATATATTTATATATCATTAATTAATACTTCAAGACACATAAAATAATTGTCACTAAAAAATAATAATGTTAAAAGCTGGACAAAAAATACACATTTTGCATATAGGTCTAGTTAAAAAATATGTATTTAAGGACTTTTGCGCTAAAAATGACATGTTAAATAAAAATTGAATAAAAAAGTTGAAGGTTTTTTGTTTTTGTTTTCGTTTTGTTTTTTTTTTGTTTTGAAATAAAAAATGAATCAAATAAAATTTCAAGTAAAAATAACAAAAAAAAAATGTTAAATCAAAAGATTATTGAGAATGCTACTGACATCAAGAATGTCATGACCTGCTCCTCTGCTTTGGCAGAGCATGCAGATAAATCTAAGCATCACATTTGCATTGAGGAGCCCCAAGTCGTTGCTAGGGTTAGTCATTTCCATCATCGTAAATTGAGGGAGGCCCTAGAAATTGAAAAAGGACCCAATAATTTGAATAGAGATGATGGTTGGATTATTAGTAGAAGTTGGGTCCTTGTCATGTCCTCCTAGGATTTTAGGTTTCTTTTTGGGATTTATTTTATTCGTTTATTTATCTATGTGGGTATTGGTGTCCTTTTTATAGTATTTGTTGCTAGTTTATTCTTCTTTAGAGTTTATATTCTTGATCCTTCATGTTTTCTAAAGTGTTTTATCATCCTATTCATTTTTAACTCCTTTTAATATTTTTGTTATTTGTTTATTGGGCCTCAACCTCATATTTTATTGTTGACCCGGTTTTATTTATTGATTACTTTTCTTTGAATATATATATATATATATATATATATTTCTTTTGACTTGTGTATATTTTTGTTTTATTTTATTTATTTTCCATTAATTATTTTTATTTTAGTTTATTTTATTTCCATTAATTATTTTTATTTATTAAATGATCTTGTCTCGATTAGGGTCTTGACTCCTTTTTATAATTTTTGACTTCCATCCTTGTTTGGAGTTTGACTTTGATTTTATTTATTTATTTTTGATTTTTCGATTATTTCCCACTAATAGATTTTTTTAATAATATTTGATTTTAATAAATTAATGTAAATATTATTTTTCAAAACTAGCACTTTAATATAGCCATTACTTATGAATATTTGTTTTTAATAAATTAATAAATTATTATGGTAATTTAAATATTATTTTTCAAAAACTAGTCGTTTAATATAGTCGTTACTTAATAATATTTGTTTTAAATATTTTAATAAATTAATATCACAATTTAAATACTATTGTTCAAATATAGCCGTTACTTGAAATTATGGTCTCTACATTGCTCTCTATTTAAGAGTTTTCCATGGTCTACCTCTTCATCTAGTCTTGATGATGAACCACACATGTTGGTTCAAAACGCGTCAGCAAAAAATTTATCTTATGTGATTTCTACTGAAAGATTTTTCTTAATAAAACATACAATTTGTTCGTTTGTTTGTCAAGTTGTCTGTGATCCTCTAGGCTTGACCTGTGGCTTGAGGAGCTGCAACCTAGGGACATCTAATTCATCAAAGTCACTTGGGGATCTCACAGGACCTGGGCCACACCAACCCTAAACTGATTAGATTTTTTAGCATGTCTCCTCCCCCTAGCATAGGGCACAACCACCCTCCGTGAGGTTTGATCTTGGGTCGCCTTGCTGACAAGGCCCATCCTCAACCAGTTGTGCTAGTGAGACTCGACAAAATATACAATTAAAAAAAAAAAACAAAAAAGAAACAAAATTATGAAAAATAAATATAAAAAAGCACATAAAAAAAATACAATTAAATTAAAAAAAATAAAGCATTAAAAAAATTAAAATAAAAAATATTAAAACATTTCTTAAGGGAAAAAAACCATTAAAAACAATTTAAAAAAATAAAAAAAATAAAAAATAAAAATTAAGAAAAAAATAACGCTGCACACAACTCTCCCTTAGCCTAGGCCCCACGACCCTTTGGCGGAGGCAAGGCCGACAACTCCACCCCCTGCCTAGGCCCGCTGCCCCATGGGCCCTGGGCGGGGCAATTCTGATTCCTTGAATCGGCCTCTCTCCACCCAAGTCCTGAAGGGCCTTGTGTTTTTACTTTTATTTCTTTTAATTATTTTATTTTATAAATTTTTTAACTATTTTTAATGTGCGTTTTTAATTTATTTTTTCTTTTTTAAATAAAAAAAAATTATTTAAATGTTTGTTTTTTTGTTTGTTTGTTCATTTGGTTTGTTTGCTTGTTTGTTTTTAATGTTTTTATTAATTTTAATGTTTTTAATTTTTAATATTTTAATTTTTTTACCCTTGGAAAAACCACAATTTTCATTATATTAAGGAAAATTACATGTTGTAGATGTTGTTCACATATGTAGTATATGAGGCTGAGCGCCTGTCAATTTAGAGGTAAAACAAAAAATATAATCAGCTCTCCACGCAGGGAGGCTCTGCCATCAGTAGAGTTCATATAATGTTATCAAAAAATACTTTGCTCAGAGAGTATGTCTGTCTGTAGATACAACTGGTAAAAATATAAACATGATAATATTAACATATAACAAAAAAACAGATGCTCATGCTGAGCCTATACTATATGGTCCATGAATGGGTGATGATAGTACTGGTAGTGTGCTTCCTCCCTCAGCTCTTGGATCATCCATGTGTTACGTGGCCTGACCGCTGCCTCCTTGGATAGCATATCGGCAGTTGTGTTGCGTTCCCTGTATATATGATGACAAACAAAGTTGTCAAATAAAGAGATAAGTCTATGGGCCTCATCCAGGATAGGCCTTAGTGTGTATGCATGACAGATTGATGATCTATTAATCCAATTGCACACTATTTTTGAGTCCCCAAATAGTTGTAGCTTGCTGCAATGTTTTTCTAATGCAAACTGAATGAGATATTTGGCAGTGATGAGCTCTGCATAATTGTTTGTGCCCCCTCCAAGCCCCATTTGAATTTGGAAATGATGGGAGTCTGACAGATGTAGTATGGCACCACCCCCACACCCTGCTTCTTGAGCAGATCCATCAAAGAAAGCCCATGGCTAGGTGTGGTCAATGGTTTCTGGGACAATATGCCTGGGAGGAGGGTTATCATCATCATCAGGAATGTTTTTATAGTCTGCCTGAAGTCGAGCAGAGATGGTGGGCCAATGAGGAGCTGTATCCTTAAAAATGAGACGGTTTCGAGCGATCCAAATTTCCTAGCAGATGAGGAGGGGAAGGTTCTTGGCCTTTGTCGGGGCTGCAGATGACCACCATGTGGTCCAAGCATCTCTGGCAGTCTGTCCCCGCCATGTGCACTGAGTAGGGATGTTCGGGAGAACAGATACCCAGAGATCTATGGTGATAGGGAAGGTGAGGAAATTTGTGCTGTCCTTGCATAAGCTGCACCAAAAAGGTCCGTGCATTCCTCTCTTGATCAGATTGTCACCTATGGGGGTCTTGTTTTTCAAAATTGACCACATAAATACTCTGGTTCTTGGGGGAGCTTTGAGTTTCCACATGCCTTTCCACCATATATCTATAGGCTGTGGTCTATGGTTGCTAGCTAAATAGAGGTAACCCTCTTTGGGAGAGTATCGCCCATTTTTTGCATGCGCCCATATGATTTCATCCTCCCCCTCAATAATTCTGATGTGAGATTCTGATAAGGCCACTGTGTAGTCTGTCCACTGTTGATGCCACTGTTGTGGAATATGCAATCTGCCAGCATATTTCCAAGCCTGATGAAGAAAAGTGGATAGCTCCATGTCAGCAATGTGGTGGATGTGAGTAATTCCCGAGTTGGCAAGGTGGAGCTTAAGTTCATCAAGGAACATGTGGGCATTACCACACCAAATCTATGGGTCCAGTCTGATGTGGACAGATGCACCATCTTGAACTCTCCAAGTGAGTCCATATCGGATGACAGGTAATGAATTTAACACTGCTTTCCAGATGATTGAGATTCCAGTTTTATTCCATATTGTCTGTCTGAGCCAGTTCATTAGGTTAAGGGGTGCAATGTACTTGGAAGTAGCCACCTTAGTCCAAAGGCTATTGGTTGAGATCAATGTCCATCCTAGCTTGGCTGCCAGAGCAGATGAGAAGTCATCCAGTTTTTTAATTCCCCAGCCTCCCCATTTCTTTGGGAGAGTAAGCGGATCCCATTTTTCCCATGCAAATATCCTCCTAGATTTATTTCCTTTCTAGAGGAACCTACAATAGAGATTTTGAATTCTAGTGAGGATTCCTTTGGGTATCCAGGCTAGGGACATCCAATACACCAGGGTGGCTTCAAGAAGTGCTTTGATAAGGACTAGTCTTCTAGCCTTGGAAAGATACTTATGGTACCGGATATTTAGTATTCTTTCTATCTTGGATATTAGCCATATCCAGTCAACTATTTTGTAGCCATGGGGCTTTATCCTGTAACCTATATACCTTAGTCCATCCTCCAACTGAAGTAGGGCGAAATGGAAATGGTGGAGAGAAAACTAGACCTCATGAGGGGTGCAGTCAAAAGCAGTGATGGTGGATTTAGAGTTGTTTATGACCATACCAGTTGCAGATTGGAAGAGGGAGATGGTGTTTTGAAGGGTAGTTAGGTCCCCAATGCCACCATTTACAAATATCAACACATCATCCACAAAGAATAAATGAGTAATTATGTAGCTGTTAGTAATCCTAATACCCATGAGTCTGCCTCTGAGATGCATATCTTTAATAAGTCTACCGAGTCCCTCCATGACTAGAAAAAAATCAAAGGGGATAAGGGGAACCCTTGCCTGAGGCCTCTTTCAAAGTGAAAGAAAGGTGAAGTCGCTCCATTAACCAAAAAACTAAAGGAATTGTTTTTTATGCAACACATGATCCATTTTATAAATTCATATGGGAAACCAAGATGAGTTAGGAGAATTCAGAGGTATAGGCAGCTTACCCGATCAAAAGCCTTTGAGAGGTCAGCCTTGATGATCATACCTTTGATCTTCTTTGTCTGGATAGAGTGCATCACTTCCTGTGCAATACTAACTGCTTCATGAATCTGACGGTCCTGAAGAAAAGCAAATTGTTCTGAGGAGATGTGGGTGGAGAGGATGGGGCAGAGTCGGTTTGCTATGATTTTTGCAATGATTTTATAAATGCAGTTGCATAGGGAGATGGGGCGGAAGTGATCGAAAGAGGTCAGATTGTCTGATTTGGGAATGAGGGCGATAAAAGTGGTATTGATGGCCCCATGCATACGACCCATGGTCCTGCAATCTTCAATGACCTTGAGTAGGTCGTCTCCAAGTATTTCAAAAAAGGCTGTATAAAACTCCACTGACCATCCATCAGGTCCAAGACTCTTGTCTCACTTAAACCATTTAAGAGTGGCCTCATGTTCCCCTAAAGTGACTTCCCTATTTAGCTCCATAACATTCTCCTGATCTACGAACCTAGGGAAGGGTTGTGCCACTCTGATGACCTCAGCAAGGGTGGCGTTGGGGGGAGCTTGATATATCTGCTTGAAGTGAGATGTTTCCAGTGAGGCCAATTGTTGGAAGGTATTCACTTCCTTCCTCCCCCTGCTCATTTTTCAGTTTCCAAATGGTATTGATTGCCTTGCGACCATTGGAAAATTTGTGAAAAAAATTGGTGTTGTCATCTCCCTCCATCAACCAAATTTCTCTGCTTCTTAGTCTCCAAGTTTCTTCTTTATATTTAAGTATTTTCCACCTTTTCAAGATTAACTTAGTGAGCTTATCCTTTTGATATCTGGATATGAAAACCCCTCCTTGCTCGTCCTCCAGGGTAACAATTTCTGATTCGATTTCACTAAGGGTTTGTACTTCCTGTTCTCTCTTACTGTGTGCCCAAATTTTTGATAGTCTTTTTAGCTCTTTCAAGTTGCTGACAAAACCTTCTGTTATGTTCCCTCCAACATCAGGGGGTGGGCCTTCTAGAAGTCCAATACCATTCGAGTATAGGAGGCATCCTTCAACCAGGTGGTGTTGAATTTGAAAGGGGCTCTGGGTTTGCTTGTTCCTCCCCTTATGTCAAGAAAAATCAGTAGGTGGTCAGATATACCACCTAATCCAACCCACTATCTAAAGATGAGGCCTAACTCCTGTAATCATTCCTTGATGAGGAAATGATCAAGCCTTCTCACAAGACTATCCTCTCCAATCCTTATGTTTCTCCATGTAGGTAGAATCTTAGCAGAGGGGATATCAATAAAGCTATGGTTTGTTGTGGGGAAAAATTCCTATGCAGGACAATCCTATCCACCTAAGGTGTGGCAGTGCCTTAACAACAAACAGAAACAGCTATTCTAGTATTCTTCCTTTATGAATTAAGAATGAAGAGAGATGGATGGACTAACCGGTGTCTTCCGTTTGTCCCTCGATCCAGTTTCTCTTCTCTTTGGGAGTTCCCAGATACTTGCCTTCTCGCTCGCCTGGCTTCAACAGGTTTCTGCAAGATCACAAGAAGAGAACACTACACAAAGACATAGATTGATATTCATAACTAGTTCAGGATTAGAAATAAACTAAACATATTAATGCAATCATACATCACAGATACATCAGTATATAGGAGAAACCAAGATAGCTTTATTGATGAATAACAAGGTTCAGGAAGAGATACAACCCAGAGGGCTCCAATCCAGCATCTCCTTCCCAGCAAATGAAATTCCTATCTTCACCTTCCTTCAAAGCATTAAGCACCCAATGATTCCAGTCTCAAACCAACAACAATTCTTTGCAATAACAAAATTCCAGCCTCTAGATCTCATGGAGGAGAGATCCATATATAGATGTTTGGAGAGAGGATGAGTCAACTTGAGATCTAACTAGTGTCCTCTCCCTCTGTCAGTTCTTGCTTCCACTTGGAGACTAAGAGTCTCTTACTCATCACTAGTCGAATTCCTTGAGGCAAGTGTCATTGGAGAAGATTCTGGAAGCTTCCAGGGTATTTCCACCTCGTTGAATGAACTTGCCATTTGTCACTTCCCACTCAGCGCACCCTGGTAGTGCTTCTACCTGCGTTGCAGTGCACCCAGCCAGTGCAATCTCTGCATTTCAGCGCAGACAGCTAGTGGAGCCTCTGAATTGATCCTGAATTGACTTGTTTTTGAGCAGTTTCTGGTGGAGAACTTCTGTGAATTGCTGTGGTTTGTTAGCCATGTTCCTCTAGGAGTAGGAACAACATGTTTAGGGACTTTGGATCCCTTGGATTATGGATATTTCATGCTCAATGCTGTAAGGCACAAAAATGTCTATAACAGTTGCCCCCTAAAGTATGAGGCCGTTTATCAGGTGAAATGCGTTATCGGGAGGATCCGAAGTTCATTCATTGCTAGGAGGAGACCTGTAATACAATACAATACAATACATTATTTTTCATACTGCTTTCATGATCTAGCTCAGGCGGGCATTCCCATGCTCAGCTTTATAAATTCATTTTTCTGTACATAGAACAGACAATCATCTGATGGTAGACTGATAATTTTGATGAAATTATCATCCTTTGTGTAGGATGATTATCTGCTGCAATGATGTACATGTCAATGTCTTTATCTTTCCTGAATATATATCGTAGCCCGGATGGATGAAACTAGATCCGGGGTCTTCAAACTCGGTCGATCTTCACTCTAAGTACAAGTCGATCCATGTGAGAAATGTTCTGAAGTCGAACATGGAAAGACATCGCTTGATTACCGGTCAATGAGGTAAACCGTTAAAAAGCGCGAGAGGAATCACCGATAATGATAATGACCCTCAAGGTACTGCAGTACAATTCACGTGGTGTGAATAAAGGACTTGGCGTCGAACACCACGCAAAATCTTTCGGTTGAAGGTCATTGATGTATACCTATTGCCGGAAGTGAGAAACTTGCCATTGAGGCATGCAAGCTTCAAAGCACTGAAGGGGTTGTTCCTAGATCAACTTCTTGGATAATGAGCTAATGTCGACAAGAAGCGATCCGTCAAAGGAGGGCCTTAATGAATCCCACATCAGTGACACGGAACAGAGCAAATGATTTTGATGGAGGTGAAAACGATTTGATGACATATGATTCAGGGTGGTGGTCATGAAAGGATGAAGGATAATGTATGGCAGTGGATGGGACATGGTTGACTTCTCTGAACGACTTCTCTTAAACATATGGTGACACTTATGTGATGAATCGGTAGCATTACCCCAAATATGGATGGTATGGTGAGACCATGGTGATGTGACCGGTGAATGAAACAACCCAACCCGATTGTGGTACGGAGGAAAAGTGTCATGTTCAAGAGCGACTTGCTACCATCAAAGTTTTCTTGAGTTTCTCCCAATTTTTCCCCAGTCATTGCTGACCAGTACCTCTTTATTTTTGTCAAGCTTGAGGAGGATAACATATGCTTGTTCTATAACTTGCCCTTTGGGCAAGCCCATCGCTATGTTTTAACGAGCCTAGCGATAGTGAAACTCTTTCTCGTCTAAAGACAAGTTTGTCGCTATTTAATGCATTTAACGAGTCTAACGACAAGGATAACTCGGTCCTTTTCATTTTTAGAGAGTCTGAAAAGGTACGTAAAGTCAACTCCGAAAGTCCTTTTTCGTCATCTAATCCCTTAAGTCTGAAAAAGTATAAAACAATATAGAAGGGATGAGTTTTCGATAGTTTTAACGAGCCGAACAAAACAAGCGCTCGATCTTTTTGTGCAATAATCCCTCAGGTCCAAAAAGATTAAAATCTAGAAGAGGGATAGCACTTCCGGTCGCTTTAACGAGCTGAAAGGCCAAAACTCGGCAATCTTTTCATATTTTACGAGTCAGACGAAAAGAGCTTAAAGAAGACTCGTCTTTTGAGGAACGAGTGATAAACAGGGGTAGCAGCTGATTCCAGGGAAGGATTGGAATTTCCAAATCACGACAGTGTCACAAGGATGGCTAGTGAAATCACTCTTCGCAGCTGTTCCTCAAAATGGGTAAACAATCATATGGAGGTGAATGATCGGCCAATGGAAAAGTGGAGGTGATGGTGCAAACACGACCAAGGCTTTAACGGCTGATGATATTTCATTCACGGTGGTTATTTACCGGAATAGTTCATTTTTTAACGAGCTTAAACGCGGGAAAACACTGCTCAATCTTATGTTTATTTTTTAACGAGCATGAACTATGCGCTAAAACTGCTCGGATCTTGCGTTTATTTTTTAACGAGCATGAACTGTGTGCTAAAACTGCTCGATAACCCAGTCATATGATAAGAATGTCTCATTGAAGATGCTATTTTTTATGGAGCTTAGATCTTACAAAGCTTTGCTCCGGATCCTTTCGTTATGCAAGTTTGGAAACGACTAATCCTACGAGTTTAAAGGGTTAGACCTACAGGTTTAAAGGGAGGACCTAAAAATTTAAAAAATAAATAGCCGCCCCTTGCTTGCACTCCAAAAGGTTTGCATGCCCCCAGGCATAAAGTACGATTTCAAGGTTACCCCTTCTTAGTCCAATAAAACATTTGTTTTACCGGGAGAGGCCTACCTCTTTCAGGTTACCCAAAGATTGTCTCGTTAATCTTTCAAACAAAACACTTCTTCGGTGATTTCTACTGAAATAGACAAAGGTGAGAGACTCCATCTGTCAACTCACATAACTTTGACAAAAGAATCTTATTCTAGAATAACCCTCTTCCAGCATGGGCGGGGTACAGACTAGTCATATTCTCCCGCGGAAACCTACCTTATACCCAAAGTTTTCCTGCCGAAGCAGACCAGGACGCATGCCCCCTGGGTTCCAGTCATATCCTTCCGAATCACTCGCGCTCATCGGGAGGACGGACCGTGGGTTGAGACATTTCTTGCGTGAAGAGACCATTTAGGGATGGTATATGACTATTTGCGATGCGTGATCTGGGAAATGAAAGCTGGTCCACGAGCTTGACCACTCTTCCTTCGTGCGGAAAACACATTACTCTAAAGAGTGAGGAGACGATGGCTCCCATGCAATATATATAGTCTCGTCCAAGGAGTAGGTTATAATCCAAGGGTCCTTGAATGACCATCACGTTCATTTGAACGGTCTTCCCTTTCAATGTGATAGGCACATTGGGGAGGATCCCTAAAGGTCGACTGGTTCCTTTATCAAAGCCTGTCAGATTTCTCATTTCAGGCAAAAGCGCTGGCGAACCAAGCGCTTTCCAAGCAATAGAGGAAAGGATACTCACAGATTCCCCCTCATCAATGATGGTGCCAGCCATTACCATTCTGTATATTTGAACGATAATTCTGAATGGTATGCTTGCTGGCAAACGGGGTCTGCCTAGTTGGTTCCAGTCGAATGAGACAACTAGGTTGCTTGGTGGTGGGACCGAATAGACGGCCGGGTATGACTCTGACAAATTTCCTTCCTGCGATAAAGGAATGGGCGAATTGCCCCCTTGTTCGTCGGAGTTTGTGTTGATGAAGAGAATTTGGACGGTGTCGTCTTTATTCTCCTCTGTGATGGTATCATTCGAAGATAGAGCCTCTGAAGGCAAAACTGGGTCAACTTCCGCCTCAACCTTTTGAATTTCATCAGGTATGGATTCAGACGGTTCATCTTCAATGATAGGTGCTTCGGCTGACCACCTGAGCGGGCCCGCTGGGCTCTCAACTAGTGAAGGACTTGGCAAGAGTTTTTGATATCCAAGAGGAAGTTGCGCTCATAAAATCGGGTGATCTTCCAAAACTCTTTTAGCCTCGTCTAAGAAGGGACAACGGTGGATGGCATGGTTGCCTTCACACAATTTGCAGGGAAATCTAGCTTTCCCTCTCTGTCCTATGGCTTCACTTTCACTAGTTGACGGTGTGCTGTCAACATGGCTATCAGAGGTTGACGCCACCGAATTGTGCAAACGGGGAGACCAATCCCTTAGTATCCGAGGGATGCAGGGACAATCTCTATGGAAGTGGTCTCCCTTGCATATGACACATGGCGATTTAGGCCTAGTCAGTGCTGTGTGTGGATTTTTGTCATACGCCACTTGTTTGCCCCCAGTCGCTTTTGGCTCTTTCTTCTTCTTCTTCTCTTTCTTCTTCTTTTCCTTCTTCTCCTTAGGAACTTGGTTTTTTGTTTTACTAGTTCCATCAAGCGAAGAGGAAGGAGGAGAGGAAGAATTAGATGAAGTAGAAGGCTGGTGGGCAACTCCGGTCTGGTCTAACTGTTGATTCGACTGTTCAGGAATAGTGGTGTTCTGAACGACATTGGTTGAGAAGAGCCAGACCGGAAAGCCAATTGTCAGTCCTGGAAGTGACAATGTGGCCATATGGGGCACACCAACATCTCCCCAAGAGGAGAAGGGACTAGGATTTCCACCAAGGGGAATTCCTTGGTTGGTGTGCTCCATTTTCTCAACCTAAGGATCAACGCAGGAATAGGGGTGATTGTTCCGTTTAAAATAAATTTTAACGACACTTTAGACACAACTTGGTTTTTCAATTTTAAAGAGTCGAGAAAAAGCTAAAGATGACTCTAGTATCCTTCGATGTTTTAACGAGCCTGAAGTGACAAATGCTCGGATGGAATTTTTCCGTTATATAGTCTGAAAAAGGCCAAAAGGAACTGCTCTGGAGTTCTAGGTAGAGGGTGTGCCAAACTTTTCGCAAAATCGCAGAATACTTTTTAAGGTACGGGCGGTCGATCTTCCTGAATGCTGTGTTCAATGCATTGCGATCAGTAGGGCGGTCGACACGGCTTCCTAAGGATAAAGGTTTTATGCCTGTAGGGGTCTCCCAATATATACTCGACGGTACGTGGGAGCACAATCCGTACTGGCGCTATCGTCCCTCAGGAGGAATCACCCACCATTAGCGAGATCGACAGTCACCAGGCTTTACGATGCCGGAACACGTCTCTAGCCTAGAACTCTATGTTGTGCATTAAGTTACAAAGCGTTGTTAAGTTCATTCAATTTATTTTAGGTTGATCTTTTTAGAAGTTTTCCTTTTGAGGTTCACCACGAAATGTATGATACAATTCCTAAATGCAGTCTAAAGATGATAAGCAAGCTTTTTATATCTTTTCAACAATGAAAATCCTAGCTACAAAGGGAAAAGAAAGACACCATCCTTTCTCAAAGAGAAATCAGCACACTCTAATGCACTTTTCCTAAATCAAACATGCAAACTATCAAGATGCAAATGCACAATGCAGGTTTTTGTTTTCTGCTCTCTTAATATTGATGCCTAAAAAGAAAGCTTTTTGTACAACTTTGAATTTGCTTTTAAATGACAAATACAAACAAGTTTACTTTTTCGAAATCAGAAAGGGTAGAAGAGATTACAACACTTAACGATTTTCTAAATGAACACTTGTTTTGACACTCAAAAGAGACAAACTCAAACCAAAAGAAAAAATGAATGTATAATCAACTGTAAACAGCCAATGAACTCTCTCCTAAGATCACAATCAACAGATCTGAATCAAGGGCTACAAGATGACTATTTCACTCTTGCAAAGGAAAACTGTAAATGACGCCACAAACACATAAAAACACTCAAAGCCTTTTTGTACAAAAGGAGGCGGAATTTAAGCAGAGAAAAGGAGTTATCAGACAGGTACCTATGCTGGTTACAGGCTGCAAAAAACAGAGATCAAAACAAGGAAAAACAGAGGAGAACCCCAGCTGCACAAGGCCTAACTGGATCAACGCACCCCTAACACAGAGGTTTTGACATTCAGTGCAGGTAGCCTTCATGGGACCTGCGTTGAAATGCAGAACCTCTTCACAGGGTCTGCGCTGAAGGAGAAACGAGAGTTCCTCACTAGGTTCTGGGTCACAGTTCGCTATTTAATCTACAGTTTCAGGCCAAATCAAAGCAACAAGCAAGGTACAATCAAAGGGATGCTTTGAGGGAGGGATAAGATCTATCACAAAGGATCATCAAATCATTTGTGAGTCCATTGTTCAGATCATAGACAAATCCAGTGATTGGATCAAAGCAGCAACTGTCTACTTTGCATCTGAGAATAGCAGATGCAGTTCGATTGTTGCTATTGAGTCTATGAAACAAACAATGATAGAGACACAAATAAAATGACTAAACAAATCTTCTCCAGCGGAGTCGCCAATTTGTTGTGGGGAAAAATGCCTATGCAGGACGATCCTATCCACCTAAGGTGTGACAGTGCCTTAGCAACAAACAGAAACAACTATTCTAGTATTCTTCCTTTATGAATTAAGAATGAAGAGAGATGGATGGACTAACCAGTGTCTTCTGTTTGTCCCTCGATCCAGTTTCTCTTCTCTTTGGGAGTTCCCAGATACTTGCCTTCTCGCTCGCCCGGCTTCAACAGGTTTCTGCAAGATCACAAGAAGAGAACACTACACAAAGACATAGATTGATATTCATAACTAGTTCAAGATTAAAAATAAACTAAACATACTAATGCAATCATACATCACAGATACATCAGTATATAGGAGAAACCAAGATAGCTTTATTGATGAATAACAAGGTTCAGGAAGAGATACAACCCAGAGGGCTCCAATCCAGCATCTCCTTCCCAGCAAATGAAATTCCTATCTTCACCTTCCTTCAAAGCATTAAGCACCCAATGATTCCAGTCTCAAACCAACAACAATTCTTTGCAATAACAAAATTCCAGCCTCTAGATCTCATGGAGGAGAGATCCATATATAGATGTTTGGAGAGAGGATGAGTCAGCTTGAGATCTGACTAGTGTCCTCTCCCTCTGTCAGTTCTTGCTTCCACTTGGAGACTAAGAGTCTCTTACTCATCACTAGTCGAATTCCTTGAGGCAAGTGTCATTGGAGAAGATTCTGGAAGCTTCCAGGGTCTTTCCACCTCGTTGAATGAACTTGCCATTTGTCACTTCCCACTCAGCGCACCCTGGTAGTGCTTATACCTGCGTTGCAGTGCACCCAGCCAGTGCAATCTCTGTATTTCAGCACAGACAGCTAGTGGAGCCTCTGAATTGATCCTGAATTGACTTGTTTTTGAGCAGTTTCTGGTGGAGAACTTCTGTGAATTGCTGTGGTTTGTTAGCCTTGTTCCTCTAGGGGTAGGAACAACATGTTTAGGGACTTTCGATCCCTTGGATTATGGAAATTTCATGCTCAATGCTGTAAGGCACAAAAATGTCTATAACATGGTTCCCTAGGATATGTTCAAAGAAGGCAGAGAGGGGATCGAACTGGGCATGATGACCTCAAGATTCTGAGAAACACATATAAAAGTTAAGGTCTCCACCCAGGATAATGTTTTCATGTTGTAGGATGTTGGAGGTCAAAAGATATTCCCAAAATATTTCTCGTTGTTGACAAGGTCCATATACATTTATTGGTATAATGTATGTTCCCAAGTTGGATGAGTAGATGTCGGCCCCTAAGTATCCAAAGCCACCCCAAATATTACATAACTTGATAGAGCGAGGGTTGTATCCCAAGGCTATGCCTCCAAAACGACCATTAAAATCTAGGGCTTGAAAGGACCACCTAGGAAGCATGGATTCGAGGAGGTGAGATATGGCATCAACAAGTCCTAGGGTTTCTTGTAGGAAAACAACATCGATGAGTTCAGACTTAAGTAGTCTTCGCAGGGCTAGTTTTTTCTCAGGGCTAGCCATCCCTCGGTAATTGAATGAGAGAATGTTCATGGGGGGACGAGTCCAGGGTATTCTGTGCTCTAAGTACCTAGTCTATAGTAAGTTGATGCCCTGCTACAATCTCCTCCCCTGCATGCTGCTTGGCTTTGGAGAGGGAGGATGGTCGACCTCTAGGAGGCTTTGGAGGGATGGGGGTAGATACTAGGCCAATGCCTATGGAGTCCGTGGCCCATGATCTGGAAAGGGAACAAAGCTGGTATTTGTGGGGAAGAGTTCTAATATCAGAGTTGGAGGATGAAGATGGATTAACCTCCGGGAAGGATGGGGGGGCACATGAGAATGTAGGAGGAGGGTGTTGTAGAGGGCAAGCAAGGGTAATGGGGGGGAGATGATAAAAAACAAGAGCTCTGTTGAGACCCGTTAGAAACATCCATTGTTATGAAACCAACTCAAGAAAATATAGAAAAGATAGATCAACGCCTTAGAATTTAGCATCTTCGAGGGGGCAACCTCTTTTACATTACATAAATGAACAATTCTTGAATGATTCAAATGACAAAACATCCTTTCTATATATAGGAGTCTAAGGAGTCACAATACAACCCACCTGACCTAACAATAATAATATAAAGCCACAAAAATAACAATAGAGGGATTCTATGGGGCACAATAATAACAATATGGGGGCAATAGGGGCACAACAATATTAATAAGGGGTATAACTACAATAGTAATAGGGTAATCACTAGTATTATAGGGACCCAACATGCCCCTCTCCTTCAAAAAAGTGTTGTCCTCAATGCTTGAGTAGTTATGGATACTTCTGTATAAAATTCTCATCCTCCCATGTGGAATCTTCAGCGGATAAGTTCTTCCACTTGATAAGATACTCTGAAATTGATCGATTTCGTAGCTGTCGAGTTCTTGTTTCTGTGACTGCTTCCGGTTCCAATATATATTTTCCTTCCTCGTCAAGTTCTGGCAATATTGTTTGAACTAGGAGCTTTTCGCCTATAACCTTCTTTAAACATGAAACATGGAAAACTGGGTGCAATCGAGAAGCTGAAGGAAGCTCCAATTTGTATGCCATAATACCAATCTTTTGCAACACCTTGTACGGACCATAATACTTTGGTGATAATTTATTATCCTTCTTAGCTTGCTTGAGGGACATTTGCTTATATGGTTGTAGCCGTAGGAATACCCAATCACCTACATCAAAAATTCTTTCACTACGATGTTGATCTGCTTGTTGTTTCATTCTATTCTGTGCCAACACGAGGTTATCCTTTAAGAGTTGGAGGACTTGTTGTTGATGTTCGATGTGATGTTCCAATGCCTGAACCTTAGAATTTTCTCTTAAATATGATGTGATGGATGGTGGTTGATACCTATAAAGTGCCATAAATGGGGTCATTTTTGTTGCTGTATGGAAGGAAGTGTTATACCACCATTCAACCAGAGGCAACCATTTGACCCATTGTGTCTGTTTATCAGATACAAAGCAACGAAGATATCCTTCCAAACATTTATTTACTATCTCAGTTTTCCCATCAGATTGAGGATGATAAGATGAGCTATGAGCTAACTAAGTACCAAGACAAGAAAATAATTCTGTCCAAAAATTTCGAGTGAAAATGGGATCTCTATCACTTACAATAATCTTTGGGTTTCCATGTAGCTTTTGAATTGTTTCCATAAATGCAGTAGAAACTGTAATGGCTATAGATGCATGTGATAATGCACAAAAGTGTGCATACTTGGTAAGTCTGTCAACTACCACCATGATGACACTCTTTCCGTCAGACTTGGGTAAACCTGTAATAAAATCCATTGAAACCTCCTCCCAACGTTGGCTTGGAATGGATAAAGGTTGTAATAGACCCGGTGTCTTAATTGTTTTAACTTTATTTTGTTGGCAAACCAAACATTCTGCCACTAAATTTTGAATATCTGATTTAAGGCCATCCCAAAAAAATTCCTTCTTAACCCTGTGGTAAGTTTTTAAAAATCCTGAGTGCCCTCCTAAGGGAGAAGTGTGCAATTCCATAAGAATCTTTTGTTTTAGCTGGGAATTCTTACAGAGGTATAAACGATCTTTGTACCATAACGAATCATTTTACCAGCTAAATGTATAAGACGTACTAGAATCTTGTTGTAACTTTCAAATAAGTGCCCACACTTCTTCGTCATTCTTCCATTCCTCCCTTGCTTCGTTTATCCAATCTGGTTGGATAATAGAAATGGCGCACAACAATGCTTCCACATCCTCATCCTTTCTTGAGAGTGCATTTTCCACCACATTTTGCTTCCTTTTTTTGTAGATGATTTCAAAGTCATAACCCAACATCTTTGTGACCCACTTTTGTTGCTCTTCAGAGGATAATCTTTGTTCTAAAAAGTATTTAAAGCTATCATGATCCGTTTTTACCTTGAAGTGTCTTCCCATTAGGTAGGGTTGCCATTTCTTAAGTGCATGGAGTATTGCCAACATTTCCTTCTCATAAATAGCTTTGCTTAAAAACTTTCCCGTGATTGGACGACTTTCAAAAGCAATGGGTCTTTCATCTTGCATTATAACAACACCAATTCCATTTCCTGAAGCATCACATTCCACAATAAAGGTTTTTGTGAAGTCCGGTGTAGCTAAGACCGATGCTTGGCACATTGCCTCTTTAAGATGTTCAAAGGCCTTTGTTGCTTTCGGAGTCCATGAAAATGCATCTTTCTTCAATAATGTTGTTAGAGGTGCTGCTATTCTCCCATAATTCTTAACAAATTTGCGATAATACCCTGTCAACCCAAGAAATCCTCGCAGATGCTTTATGGATGTGGGGATTTTCCATTCCTTAATGGCTTTAATTTTGCTAGGGTCTAGCTTAACTTCTTCACGAGATACAATATGACCCAAATATTCCACCTCCTGAACTCCAAAGAAACATTTGGATCCTTTTGCATATAATTGTTTCTCCTCCAATAGTTGTAGCACCTTGTCAACATGTTCAACATGATCCTTCCAAGACTTGCTGTAGATTAGTATAACATCAAAAAATACTAACACAAATTTTCTAAGGAATGGTTTGAAAATTGAATTCATCAAACCTTGAAATGTTGAAGGTGCATTGGTAAGGCCAAAAGGCATGACCAAAAATTCATAATGACCCTCATGAGTTCTAAATGCTGTTTTCAGAATGTCTTCAGTCTTCATTGTGATTTGATGATATCCTGAACGAAGATCCAACTTGGTGAAGTAAATTGATCCATGCAATTCATCTAGTAATTCATCAATGACAGGAATGGGAAACTTATCTTTAATAGTGAGCTTGTTGAGCTCCCTATAATCCAGACACATGTGCCATGATCCATCCTTCTTGTGCAGCAATACTACTAGAGCAGAGAAAGAACTTTGACTCAGTTGAATTATACCAGCTTCTAGCATTTCTGCAACCATACGTTCAATTTCACTCTTTTGGACATAGGGATATCTGTACGGCCTGATGTTTGGAGGAACACTTCCTGGAATCAGATGAATAGCATGATCATGATTACGCATAGGTGGGAGACCTTTGGGAGTCTCAAATACCTTGGAATGATTGTCCAGGGTTTTTTGGAGATCTGGAGAAATAGATGATTTCGATGTGGAAACCTCTAGCGAACATAATTGTGCAATTACACCTCTTTGTTCCTTTTTTAGAAGCTTTTTCATACCATTAGAGCTGATTATATTTCTTGGTTTCCCTGCAATACCCCTTAATTCAACTTCCTTTCCTTCCATAGAAAATTTGATGAAAATTTCTGGAAAATTAAAAGCTAGTGTACCCAGGGATTGTAGCCATTGAAATCCTAGTACAACATCAGCACCTCCCATTGGAATGGAAAGCATTGGGCTAGTAAATACATATTCTCCCATGGATAGCTTGATATTATGGCACTTTCCAGAGCAATTTATTGTTCCTCCATTTGCAATCATCACTTGACACTTTGGTGCTGGATATAGGAAGCAATTTGTTATATACCTAGGGGGATAATATGGGGTACCAAGGGAGGTACCCAAGGTAATAATGTAATAATGGGATGGGCCATAGTAATAAATAAGATGGTTAACCCATATCATGTAAGGGACCACAAGTAGTTAGTAATAATGTAATGGGCCCATGGTATTAGTTTGATGGTATGAGGGAACCATGGTAATGACCCATGGTATTGTATGTATGAGGCCTATATAAAGGCTAGAGACTCCACACCAAGGAATTGTCAAGGATTATTGTATGAACAAGCATATGGCTTGTGGAGTGTTCTCCTTCCTTAAGGAGTGAATGTATGGTGTTGCCCTACCATAAGGGTTTGATCAATAAAGAATCATTTCATATTATTTCTGGGTTTATTCGCATTGTCTTATATTTTCATATCAGATCTATAATATTTTTGGGTTAGATCTATAACAAGTGGTATTAGAGCACTTTATTGGGCAAAAAAGTGGAGAATTTTTTTATTTTTTATTTTTATTTATTTTATTTTATTTTATTTATTTATTTATTTATTTTTTTCGGGGGCAGCAAGTTTGCAGATCAGATCTGTATGTTTTGGTGCAAGATCTACAAAATCTAATTGTAGATGTGGATTCTATGTGAAAAAATACCCAATTTCAAAAAAAAATAATCGACTGAATCAGAGTCCAGATGAAGGAGATATCACTGATCTAAAAATCAGTGGTGTTGCAGACAATTTTCCGGGGCAGCGAAATTGCGGCGCAGATCTGGACGTCCTAGCACAAGATCTACAAAATCTAATTATAGATCTGGATTCTTTGTGAAAAAATACCCAATTTCAAAAAAAAATCAGTCGAATCGGAGTCCGGATGAGGGAGATATCGCTGATTTAAAATCAGCTCTTTTTACAGAAATTATGGTGACGACGGGAGAGTAGCAGCACAGATCTGAAATTCCAGTGTCTAGATAAGGATTTATATCACATGGGCAGATGCAAAATGGTTGTTCCATTTCTGAAAACAGGTCATAATACGAATTCTGAGCAATATTGACAGAATTGTGACCATTTCAAATTTTCGCCAATTTTTTTTGTGATGGCGGGCCTAGGTCAGAATTTCAGGGACTTGTATAAATTTGATGGCTCTCATCCAGCCAAATGGCTAGCACAAATGGAGACATATTTTAGATTGAATTACATCATGGATGATGAGACTCAGTTGAGTGTGGGACAAATGTACTTGGACAAGGAAATGCGGCAATGGTGGCAATGGCATCAACGTTGCTATCGAAGGCCCTTGACTTGGGACACATTCACAAAAGATCTTATGGACCACTTTGACTGTAAATCTAATCTTGTGGATAAGCTTACACAAACAGACACATAACCTAGCAAAGATTTTATTTTAAGGAAGGAAACCAATGAACCTAAAGGGGTATTTTCTGCTGGTATCTCCTTATTGCAGGTTCATGGATTGATTCAGAAAGAGAAGATCATTGTTTCTATAAATCCTAGTTGCAAGCATAATTTCATCAATGTTAATTTGGCAAAAAAATTGCAAATTCCAGAAAAACACATTGAAAACACACAAGTGGATGATGAGAATGTTCAAGTGTACAAGGATTTGAAAATTTCTATGCATAAGTATGGGTTGCATAGTGATTTTTATGCTTCAGATATGGATAATATGGATGTTGTTTTGGGATACCCTTGGATGGAATCAGTGGGTACTATCAATATTAATGTACAGAATAAATTATTGAAGCTCTGGTATAAAAAGAAGAAACTTACATTATAGGATATTTCCATTAATAAACAGGTAGAGTCCAAGGAGGCTGACGCAGAAGATTTTCCAGGGTCTGACATATTAGATGATGAGCCAGTGATGATAGACAATCAAACACAAACAGAGGCTGAAGCAGAAAAGGTTATAGGTGCTGATACATTAGAGGAGGGCTCAGTGGTTGAAGTAATATTGAAAGATAAGACACCACAACAGGCACCACAACATGCACCAGATAAGAATCAAGCTCCCATAAGGGGTGAATTAAAGAAAAAGCCATCGTGGGTTAAAACTTCAACATATCATCACCCACATCACTCTGCAAGACAACCATCAAGATGGCAACCAATTAGCCACACGGACAACAACCCTCGCAGGACAGATAGAGAGGAGTGAAGATCCACCTACTACACATCAACATAGAAGAGATACCATAGTCAACTTCCATCTCAAGCGAGCGAGGCACTAGCGAGACTGAGGGTTCACCTTTCTCTTGGATGACTAGATGCACGTGCATTGTACCAGTGGACTACTCTTTTGCGTAGATCTTATTATTTGTGTTCTTCCCATGTTTCGGGGACGAAACATGCTAAGGGGGGTGGAATGTTATATACCTATGGGGGATAATATGGGGTACCAAGGGAGGTACCCAAGGTAATAATGTAATAATGGGATGGGCCATAATAATAAATAAGGTGGTTAACCCATATCATGTAAGGGACCACAAGTAGTTAGTAATAATGTAATGGGCCCATGGTATTAGTTTGATTGTATGAGGGAACCATGGTAATGACCCATGGTATTGTATGTATGAGGCCTATATAGAGGCTAGAGACTCCATGTTAAGGAATTGTCAAGGATTATTGTATGAACAATCATATGGCTTGTGGAGTGTTCTCCTTCCTTAAGGAGTGAATGTATGGTGTTGCCCTACCATAAGGGTTTGATTAATAAAGAATCATTTCATATTATTTCTGGGTTTATTCGCATTGTCTTATATTTTCATATCAGATCTATAATATTTTTGGGTTAGATCTATAACAAGTGGTATCAGAGCTATAGCAAGTGGTATCAGAGCTATAACACAATTCAATTCTTTTGCTACCTTACAATGAATAAAATTGTGGGTGCTTCCTGAATCAATCAACACTATTACCTTTTTCTTCTTGATTTGTCCTTCTATCTTGATGTTTTGAGGAGTGGTAAATCCCGCCAATGCATTACAAGATATGGCCAGATTTATTTTTTCTTCATCTAGGCTTTGTTCTTGGAGTATATCCTCTTCTTTTGACCTTTCTTGCTCCTTTTCTTCTTCCTCTTCACAATCTATGTAGAATAATTTCTTCTCAGCACACTTATGACCTTTAGTGTATTTGCTATCACAACTGTAACAAAGCCCTTTTGCTCTTTTTTCTTCCAATTGTTGTGGTTTCAACCTTATAGGTTGTGGAAGACTAGGGGCAACAACACTTCTGTCTTTATAGTTGTGAATGGTATGCTTCCTGGTTGCCATAATTTTGCTTTCCATTTTTCTTGCTAACCTGAATGCCTTCTCTAATGAATCAGGTTCCCAAAGGCGAACATCATGTTGGATATTATCCTTTAAAGACCGTATGAACACATCAATCCTATGCTCCTCTAGAATATCTTTTACCCATACATTCAATTTTTGGAACTCCTCAATGTGCTCCATTATTGAACCCTTTTGTTTGAGACTTATCAATTGGCTAAAAAAAGTGTTGCTTTTTGTATCCTCAAAATGTGCTATCAATTCTTCCATAAAATTGCCCAAGTGATAAATTGTTTACGAGAGCAAAGCCATTGATACCATACAAACTAATTTGGTTCCAAATAGAAATTTTCCATACATACCTTTTGTGTGTTTTGCACATTATTGAGATCGAAGAATTGCTCCATCTATAATATCCATGTGGCGGGATCCTTGCCATCAAACTTCCTCATATCGATTTTTGGAATATGGTGAGTCTTCGATCCAACATTAGAGTCTATGGAATCATGATTAACATTTCTTTTTTTCTCATCATGAGTTTCCTTTAGTACCCTTTCACCATTAGTGACCATTTCTTGTAGCAACTTATTCATATTTATCTTCAATTCTTCCATCTTATCATCCATGCCATCAATTTTAGCGTCCATGCCATTCACCTTAGCTTCCATGCCATCCATCTTAGCTTCTACGCCTTTCTTTAAACAATCCATCTTAGCTTCTACACCTTTCTTTAAACCATCCATCTTAGCTTCTACATCTTTCCTTAAACCATCCATCTTAGATTCTGTTGCTTTTTGTGCAAGTGACACTTGTTGCACTTGTTCTTGTAATTTTGATATATCATATAGCATTTCTTCTTCTTCTTCATGAGTCATGCTAGATATTTCAGGTTCCTTACTAGGTGTTTGAATTTTCTTTCCTCGGGGCATCAGTTACCGATAATAATGCTCTACTAGCCTTTTGAATTCCTTCAAAATAAATTTTCAAACCACTCTTAAGCAAAAATTTAAAAAATCTACACACCTTTTTCTTTTTTCTTTTTAGGAGCTCGATATTGCCTCTGATGTATCTCTGTACTTTCAGATCATCTAGTTCTGAAATTGCAACCTATGGTAGCCTTCTATGTCCTCTTTCCAATGCCACCAGTCTGATCCAATTTGGATTCTCCAAGGAAGAGTTATGCAAAATCTCCCACAGTGACCTGATTATAGACTAGTTCAGTAGAGCAAACTTGTACGACGTGCCACGAGTCACTGTTTCATCCCTTGGATCTGAAAAATATACACAAGAAACTAAATTCCATCCTCTTTCTACACCTTCTTACGAAATTTCAATCCAATGCTTAGGGAAAAAGTTATGATGATTTTACCCAGGTCACCTGTTTGGAATGTAATTCAGGAGTCTGCAAAAAGACCAACTTCCTCAGATCACATCTCCGCAAATATAGTGAAAAGAGCTCTGAAATTCCGACCCGAGATTCAGAGCGATGTCTTCTCAAATGGGTTTTTTTTTAGCTTCTGAAACATCGCAGGAAAAAATTTATAGAGAAAATGCCACGATGACCTGTTTGGAGCAACGAAACCCTAGAATCCAAAGCTCTGATACCAAATGTTATGAAACCAGCTCAAGAATAGATAGAAAAGATAGATCAACGCCTTAGAATTTAGCCTCTTCGAGGGGGCAACCTCCTTTACATTACATAGATGAACAATTCTTAGATGATTCAAATGAAAAAACCTCCTTTCTATATATAGGAGTCTAAGGAGTCACAATATAACCCAGCGGACCTAACAATAATAATATAAAGCCACAAAAATAACAATAGAGGGATTCTATGGGGCACAATAATAAAAATATGTGGGAAATAGAGGCACAACAATATTAATAAGGGGTATAACGACAATAGTAATAGGGTAATCACTAGTATTATAGGGACCCAACATCCATGCAATCTGATAAATGAGAGTATTATACAAAGCAGGGTTCAAAAGAGGACATATGCGAAGATAACGCAGCTTCAGCAACTGCCCTTAACCTAGTCAGAGGAGGAGAGGGTGGTCGATATGATGCTTTTCTGCGCTTCTTTGGGGCCTCCAAGGCCGTGGAATTCTCTGCTGCTTTAGGGGTTATGTGCTCTGCTGCTTCATGCGAAGGGTTGTGCCTTGTTGTTGCCTGAGGATTTTTTGTAGGAATTGTTTGCCCCTTGTTCCCATTCCTCACTTTCCCAATTAGAGGGCAGTCCTTGTAGAGATGACCCACTTTGTGGCAGTGCCTGCACCTAAATGGCACCCCCTCATAATCCAAGATCTGAGTTCGTGTGAAATTCCTCCAACGCAGAGTAAATTGCTCCTTTAGACCTTCTCGGATGTCTATATGAACTAAAATTGTCGCGTAAGTCATGATTCCCGCAGAGAGGTATGACTTGTCAAATTCTAGGTAGGTGCTGAGGGAGTTCCCTATGCGTCTGAATATGTCCTTAGACCAGAATTGTAGCGGCAGGCTAGGGAGGCGAACCCATAGAGGCCCAACCCCTAACTGTTCCCTCTCTGGATTGAATAGGGGGCTCCATCTCCTCAGCAGCATAGGGTCCTGCTCTATATGCCAAAATGATGACAAAACCCAGTTCGTATGCTCAGCCCGAGTGAATCATAGAGAAAACTAGTCATAGACGAAGGTTTGTACAAAATGTAACTCGGCCAGGTGCTGTCCCCAAATTTCTACCACCCATTGTTTTAATCGTGCCACCGTGTAGTTCTTGCCTCAGACTCTGCCCACCAGGACTCGTTCGGTGGTGTCCATGGCTTCTCCCCATTGAATGTCTTCCTCCAAGCTGATGATAATGTCATGAGATCTTGATTTTATGCACTTTTGCCATTTCTCAGGCCTATGTCCTGCTTCAGTGCCTCCCTCCCATGTTCAACTGTGGGTAGGGTAAGCAGGGTTAGGGTTTGAGGGGTTCAGACCAGGGCTAGAGGGGAAGGTGTCTGATAGGGGGGGGGCACATTTGTGAAACTGCCCGATAGGGGAAATGATATCGGAGCTGGGGGGGTAGACCTTGAGAGGAAAGTAGTGGGTTGTTAAGGGATGTAGTGGAAGGGTAGTGGGATCCGGCGGATGGCTGAAGAGGAGGGCCACCACAAGAGCAGGCAATGAAATCAGGGCCAATGCAATGAGCCATGAATTACAGGGAAGTTAGTGACGGAGGAGGCATAACGAATGGCGTCCAGGAAGGAGGAACAACGGGTAGAGTGATAACTGAGCAAGAGGGCCCCATAATCGTAGGTAGAGGAGCAATGGCCTCTGTCAAGTCTCTGCTGAATGGAAAGAAACCCTCTGAGCTTGCATGAGGGGTAGTCCATATGGAGGCACCTTCGAGAGGGTCCTTAGAATAATCCACGAGATCCAAGTCCATGACTTCTCCAGGAGTTTAATGCCAACTGCTACCGTAATTCGGGCTAACCGTCACTATAGGAGACCAATTGCTGCAAAGGAGATAGGGGAGGGCACGATGCGGTCAAGAAGAATATTCCCTATGTAGAATACGGGGAACGAGGGAGCTAGTAATGGATTTTGGGTGTGACGACGCTAGGTGGGGGGCAATGCTAGACTAGGTCGGGTGGAGGGTAACACCAAAAACCTGCAGTAAACCAAACCCTAGCCCGTGTCAGGGTTGGGTCGCGATCTTCACCTCATTTCCATTCTCGTCCCTATTGTAATGTCTTGTGCTGTCTTAATATTTTCATTTTGTTTGTTGTTGTTGTTTTTTAATCCAAATATTATTTTATTTGTTTTTTGTTTTTTATTTATTTGTTTAAATTTTTAATTTTGTTTTGTTTTTTACATTTTTTGTGTTTGATTTTTTTTTAGGTCATGTTTGATTAAGGAGGATATCATCATGGGAAGTAAGGATAGTGTCAAATATACTATTACATCCAATTTTAAGGACAAGCTGTGGGATGATAAGGAGTTGGAAGGTAAAATGAAGCTAAGATACTATAAGGAGGTGATCAACCCCACCCTTGATAACCATAATTATTTCTCTGTGCTGTCCATCAATAAGAAAAAAATGAATATTTCTAGGATAAGAACTAATTCTTATGAGCTTCAAAGTGAAACCGGGCAGTGGTCTACTCCCAAGACTCCTTGGGACGACATAATATGTCCTATTTGTGATACTAAGAAGGTGGAAGATGAAAATAACTTCCTTTTAGACTGCCAACTCTTACTCATATCCACTATGAATTCCCTAACATGTGCCACACTTCCAATCTTCTTGACTTATTAAGCCAACCTTAACTATAATGATTTTGGAGCACTTCTTTCCCTTCTCTTTGATCATAGAAACACGCTTTTGAAGAATTGCAATTAGATTCTTCTTCTTTTTTAAGGTCCAATAAGCTGCATTGGTCTTAGTGGATGTTAATCATCATCAATATACATATTTTTATTTACTTCTTATTATTTTTGAAAACTTTTTGTGTGCGTGTTTTTTTTTAAGTTTTTGTTTTTTTTTTTTTTTTTTTTTTTAAATTTTTTGAATGTTTTAATTTTCGTTTTCTTCAGTATTTTTCATTTTCATTTATTATTATTGTTATTATTTTTTTTTTTTTTTTGAAGAATTGCAATTATATGCTTCTTCTTTTTTTAAGGTCGGATAGGACGCATTGGTCTTAGTGGACGTTAATCATCATCATATATATATATATATATCTATATATATATATATATATATATATATATATATATATATATATATATATATATATATATATATATCTATATCTATATCTATATCTATATCTATATCTATATCTATATCTATATCTATATCTATATATATATATATATATACTTATTATTTTTTAAAACTTTTGTGTGTGTGTTTTTTTAAGTTTTTGTTTTTATTTATTTTTTGAATGTTTTAATTTTCGTTTTCTTCAGTATTTTTTATTTTCATTATTATTATTATTTTATTTTTTTCCATAGGGTCTGTGTCGATCCTCAACTAGCAACCTAATCCCATTATGTGTTAATTTGATAGTTGATCTTAAAGTTTTCATTAAATTGGATCGAGTCCGCCCCAAGAATGTGTCAATTTCATGGTTGGTCTTTAAGTTTTCATTACAATAGGTCGAGTTCGCCTACACTGTGTGCCAATTTGATTGTTGATTTTTAAATTTTTGTTGCAATGTGTTAAGTTGCCTTAGACTAAGATTTTAAAATCGCTATACTTTTAACATTTAAAAATAAATACCCTTGGTATAATAATTCTTTCATTCAGGTGTTCATTTTTAAAATCTTTTTAGTCATAATTTTTTTCCATAATGTCATGGTTGAAATATGTTGAAAATTTAAGGTTCTTTGTAGTCATGTCTTTGATTTTAATTCGATGGTTGAAAATTTGTCAAAATATTAAGGTTTTTCTAAGTCATGATATTTTGTCTTTAATGCTATGGTTGGAAATAGTTATAAGTATTTTTTCTTTAACATCATGCCTAAAAATTGTTAGAGAATTTTAAGAGTTTTCAAAGACGTGATATTTTATCTTTAATGCCATGCGTGAAAATCGTTGGAATTTTAAGGCTTTTTAGAGACGTGATATTTTATCTTTAGTGCCATGCGTGAAAATCGTTGGAATTTTAAGGTTTTTCGGAGTCATGATATATTATCGTTAACGTCATTATTAAAAATACTGAAAATTTACCCTAAAAAAAATACATCATTCTAGCATCAACACTTTTCATTTTCAGGGTGTTTTTTGCACTTTTTTTTTTTGCTTTTATTGGTTTTTACTGTCATTTTAAAAAAAATGTTGAAATTTTACCCCAAAAAAACGTTATTCCAACATCAACACTTTTCATTTTCAGGCTGTTTTTCCATTTTTTTGGTGTTTTTTGCTTAGAGTTCTCATTTTGAGTTTACAGTTATTGTTTGATAGTTTATTTTGTTTGTTCATTCACCCTATTTGACATTTCAAATTGACGATTGTTTAGTCGAAAACCAGGCCCACATACTGTTAGAAATCACTACACCAAATGAGAAAGGCTCAAATTGGGATCTCGAGACATGATTTCTCTAATGTTGATCTACTTAATTCTAACCATCAACATGCATTGCCACTATTAACTTGTAACAAACTTGTAGATTTGAAACAACATCATGAGACTATTGAAGATTCACTGTGACATTAGTGGTTTTACTTGTAAGGATATTTATAAACATATGCATATTAACTTTTAAATAGACTACTAGAAGCAAAACTAATTTCTTTCTGAATATTATAGTTAATAAGCTTCTCCAACCATCCTACAACTGCTTATCAACCAAACAATTCTTTTCTAGTTAGTGTGAAATCCTTTGTTGTCCCAGATATTCATATTAACATTGTCAATTGTGTCTGAACTCTTAACTCCCAAAGAAAATGTATTTCCAGACACACGTATAATAAATTTATCTCACTAGTAATGTCACACACAAGATGTTTTACAGAACAAAAAATAGTGTTCTAAAAGAACTAAATAACTTAAATTAGTATAAATAAGTCAAGTTACTAATGACACATCTAAAAAATAATAAAGAACAATATCAAAATTTCCAAAAAAACAACAACAATGATAGTTTCCATCTTTGAAATAAAAAACACGAACACTAAATACACAATCAAACAAAAAATCTATCGTTCGCAACGACCATCGACAATGATATTTAAATTTGATGAATACAACTTGTTCTATGTTTATTTGAATCTGTATCATTTAAATTTCCAAACACATAGCCATAATTACCCATGATGTCTATTTAATTTACAAAAATGAAGCAATATTTTTAACACACTATGTTTGTCTAATCATTTCCATGGCATATAATGACACTTGCAAGATTTAAAGTAAATGAAGTCTATTTAATTTACAAAAATGAAGCAATATTTTTAACACACTATGTTTGTCTAATCATTTCCATGGCATATAATGACACTTGCAAGATTTAAAGTAAATGTTTTTCTTCAAATTGTTTAGGAACGACAATTCTTGCATGTTTCGGTAGACAAATTTCCAAATTAGTTGAATGTTATGTACCAAAAACAACACAAGAAGGATTACTGATGTTTTCAATGGCACTTACTCGTAAACTCCTTGTCTCCGATATATTTACCATCAATCTCTCCCATGTGACTTCTGTTAGATGGGATAGCCTAATAGATACAAACTTAATACGAGATGATCACAATAAACCTTGATATTTTAAAACTATACAAACTTAATACGAGATGATCACAATAAACCTTGATATTTTAAAACTATCTTGTCCACTTAATTCAGATATTCATTAAATCTGGTGATCAGTGACAAGTGACATACATGAAATCTATAGTAAACTGAGATAACACGTCAAAACTGATAATCACCAATCAACAATCGTACATAACAAGAGGTATGTGAACATGACAATCTGAACATAATAAAAGAGATGGGGAAGAGATGGTATGTGCAAGAAAATAACTGTGCCGAGGAAATGCGTGCGTGGAAAAAAGGGCACAATTTCTTCCACATAAATGAAAATTTCCAAAGTATAATAACACTTGAAAGTCTCCCATGCGGCTTCTGTTAGATGCCACAACCTAATAAATAAAAACTTAATAGACTAAGACCATTGTTTATATAAGATTATCACAATAAACCTTGATCTTTTAAAACCATCTTTTCCACTCAATTCACAGATTCATTCAATTTTAACATGCTTGATATCAGTAACATTGAATGGCATCATTTCTTTGAAATCGTGCAGTCATGGCAAGTGACCTACAAGCAATCAATAATATTCGGTGATGGAACATGTGAGAACTATTGTATCAAAAACAAAAAAAGGATTATTGACCTTGCCAATGCCACTTACTTGTAAATTCTTCATTTCCCTACATGGTTACCAATTATTAGTCTCTTGCATGTGGCTTCAACTAGACATGAAATCCTAATAAATAGAAACTTAGTACATTAACACCAATGTATATAGGAGATCATTGCAATAAACCTCAAAATTTTAAAACCAGCTCGTTCACTAAATATTGGAGATTCATTTGATTTTGACACTCTTTATATTAGTACCATCGAATGACTGGAAACATTAATAAGACGAGATACATATTTTTCCTCGAAATATTATGATCATTTCAAGTGGCATACATGCAATCAATAGTATGCAGTGGGAAGACATCAAAACCGACATGTAGTGACCAAATTTATGTACGAAGGAAGAGGTATCAGAACATGGAAATGTATATAGATATCTAAACCACATTTTCCAATATGATTATAGATTTAATATTTGTTTTTGGGTTCACCTTCCGTGGAGAAAAAAAACTTACCCTTTTACATCCGCACTTGTGCACACACTTTAGTTTTGCACGTATTTGTTTCCAACATATTTCAATTTTGCACCTCTTTGTTCCGTACATGCTAAATGCATACAAAATTTAGCTAGAGTGATAATGTAATCTTCTATGTTAGAGATTCATGTATTCTTAGGTAATTGTGTTAGAAATGGTAATATTTTTCGAATCAGAAGAGTTATAGCACGAGTCTAAGGAACACACCAAAAATTTGTCATAATACATAATTTTTTTTTTTATCATGAGACTTTGTTGTCTTTGGATTCCTGTCAACTATGACCCACTGTCTCACTCTAAAGGCATAAGTGTTTATATGCAGTAGTGCAGTTTGACATCAATATTTTTGTCAAATGACATAGAAATTCACACCTTGCAACTTGGTCACGTGGTCTTAAACTCCATGTTGGAACAAGGAGGTGCCCTAAAATAGTGCCACCAGTCAATTGATAGATTGATGTGAACCCGTCACATTTATAAACATAGTCAATAATAATATTAATAAAGATAAAAATGGATCAATATTAAATGTTACAATGCATTTGTGCACCAAGGGACACAAATTTTCTTTCACACAAATAATATTTGGAAAAAAACAATTAACAGAGCAATCTCCAGGGTCATGCACAAGGCATTTGCCAAGAGCCAATATCTACAAGAGAATCCATGTGTAGAGGAAATGTGTGTGTAGACCAACAACAATAAATTTCTTTCACACAAATGAAAATTTCACTTGGAAACTATAAAATCACTTCACAATGCAATTTTCAAAATTAACATTCATAACATACATCAAATTTTTCATCATCGTGAGACTTTTCATCTTTGAATTCCTGTCGATTGCAAACCACTATCTTACTCTCAAAAAATCGCAAATGACTCTAACCTTGTATAATTATAACTTGTCACTCATGCATGTGACTTTTGTTGGATGGGGCAGGTTAATAAATAGAAACTTAAAACATTAATGCCACCATTTATGAGACATACAAGAAATAAACATCAAATTCCTAAAACCATTTCATCCATTTAATTGCAAGATTCATTCCATTTTAACATTCTTGATATTAGTACCATTGAATGACAAACAATGTTAATGACACAGGATAAATATTACGCATCAAAATCTTGTAATCATGACGAGTGAGAACATATGAGAAGTGATAAATGCATAAGATATAGTTACATGGAACAAAATATGTGTGGTCATGTGCAGAAGAGAAGCTATGCGCACAAGAACCACTCTAGAGACAATGTGTATGTAGATCAAACAACAAAAACTCTTACAATGTCCCCTAATCATAATAAAAATAATAAATAATAAATAAAATAATATAATATTAAAGTATAAGCAAATAAATGATAAACAATAACGAAAATATAATAATGGTAAATAAATAATAAAAAATTAGAGAAAATATAATAATAGTAAATAAATAATAATTAATGAAGAAAATATAATAATAATAAATAAATAAAATAGTAAATAATAATATTGAAGTTCTAAATATATATATATATATATATATATATATATGTGTGTGTGTGTGTGTGTGTGTAAAATAAAATAAGAAAGATTTAAACTAAGAGAACTAAAAAAATTGTAAAAATAAGTAAAGTTAACAAAAAGTAAAAAAGAATAAAATAAGAAAGAATTAAATTAAGAGAAATATTAAATTAAATAAAACTTAAAATAAAGAAATAAAAGTTGCATGTTGACACATGGAATGTGTGCATGTAGACCCATTCTATTGTTTGGTCTATTTAATAGACAATGTGGAAGATGAGATTCATCATTCCCTCATCCATTCTCTTGGGAGAAAAGTATTGTGAGACAAATGATTCCATGGCAGTAGTACGTTGATGGAGGGTTCAGTGGTGGCCAACTATAGAAATATTACGTGCAGCTGAGCCGATGGTTGGGTGGAGAGTCATCCCCAAAATATTTGTTGCGGTTAACATAATTCAAATAGAGTTCAACTATGAGATCTCAGGTAAGGAATTTCGTCGCTACAAGTTAGTCGTCTCTACTTGTGTTTTTTGAAAATTTTATGCTAATTAGTTGAATAGTTTTTTTGTTGAGTATTGTTCGCATAAATTGATGTAATTAGTTGCATGTTGAATTCTGGGTTGTTACATATGGTATCAGAACAGGTTTCGACTCTATGTGACCTCTAGGTAAAATATTTGAGAAAAATATTTACTTAAATTTATCAATAATTTTGAGTGCAATGATAGAGATAAATTCCATCAAAAGTAGATTTGAGAAATAAATACAATTTTTATTTTTACCACAATTTTTATATAGTATTATATAAGTTATTAAATAAATATAATACTATTACTTTTAATATAGTAGATAAATTTTCGTTATTTATATCTATAAACTTTGGTCACTTTTGTTTGCATGTAATTATATGCATGGGTAACATATTTTCCCAAGAAAAAGCGCAATTTTAATTAATTATAAGAAAATTACATGTTGTATCTTCGACATGTATGAGATGTTGTCACCAGTAGATTGAAAACCATTCAGATAAGTATAGTCATAGTTCAATATTTACAATATCAACATAATATTTACATAAAAAGTTAAATGCATAACCGTCTTATGAACCAAAAAACTGAACAAAAAGCAAAAAAACTGAATGATCTTTATGAATATCATTTTGATATGATTCCATCCATCTTAATGAATGGTCGATGAAAAAATTGGAAGAATACTTGATCTCTAAATTCTTGAATCAACCATTGACCCTTGATTTGTTGCGTGGCCTCTTTGGATAGAAAATCAATGACCACATTCCTTTCCCTGTATATATGAGAGCATACAATAAAATCAAATTGTGATTTTAGAGTGATGAATTCATCCAGTAAACCCCTGAGTGTGTGCAAGTGACAATGATATGCAGAGTTGATCCAATTTATAACAAGCTGAGAGTCCCCAAAGGTCTGAATCTTGTGGCAGTTTTGTTCCAGTGCAAATATGAGAAGGTATCTTAGGCAGTTTAATTCTGCATAGTTATTGGTGCCTCTCCCTAAGCCCACTTTTATCTTGAAGAAGTGGTGTTCATTTATATAAAGAACAGCCCCCCTCCCACAGCGAACGGCCTATGCAGACCCGTCGAAGAAAACCCATGGAAACTCTTGTCAATTACTTCCAGAACGATTACCCGAGCATGTAGTTGTTCAGGATCTTTAGGAATAAGGTTATAGATGGCTGCGATATAAGTGCAATTGGCTGACCAATGAGTCAGAGAATCCTAGAAAATACAACTGTTCTTGGTCAACCAGATACTCTAGCAGACAATTAGAGGGAGGTTTCTAACTTTTTGAGAGGCTGCCTCATTCCACCAACCTTGCCACGCATCAGTAATGTGCGGACCTTCCCATCTGTGCGAAATGTTGAAGGTGTTTATAATATGAGCCCACACTTGACTAGCAACCGGACAATGTAGGAATAGGTGATCGATGTCCTCTGAGTTTTCATGGCAGAGACAACATCTGGACGGACCATGAAAGGCATGTCGCATAAGGTTGACCTTCGTGGGTACTTTATTCGATAGAATACACCACATAAACAACCGAGTTTTGTGAGGTGCCTTTAGTTTCCATAGTGGGCGCCACCACCGACTTACCTCCACCGAGTCCTGAGCATTCATAAGAGCAACATATCCTTCCTTTGGTGTATATCGACCATGAGGTGCAGGTGCCCATATGATTTCATCATTCTGTAGAGTAATTATGATATTTTCTTCCTCCAGAGCACCTATAAAGCTATGCCAAACCCTTCTCCATCTATCCAGGATTCCAAGGTCCAGAGTGTCTAGCCAATTCCGTGATGTCTAGTTGGGACGTTTGGCATCAACGATGTGTGCAAGCTGGGTGATGCCAACCGTTGAAAGTAATTGTCGTAATTCCAGTTGTAGTATGTGTGCATTCCCACATCTAGACCAAGCATTAGAACCCAGTTGAACCTGCACACCATTCTCGATTCACCATGCCAATCCTTCCTTGATGATACTAGTCGATTGCGAGATAAGCTTCCATATGATCGATGCACCGAGTAAGCTCTATGATGGCTCGTGGATCCAGTCCATGACGGATAGTGGGCGTATATATTTATAGTAGACCACCTCTTTCCATAGGCTCTCTTCTTTGATAATTTTCGATCCCATCTTGGCAGCCAATGCCTTTGCAAAGACATGTAGATCTTTTATCCCTCATCCACCCTATTTCTTAGGGTTCCTTATCCAGTCCCAACATACCCAAGCCAAATTCCTCCCCACATTTTCCCCCTACCATAGGAATCGGCAACATATTTGTTATATCCTGTTGATAATGCCTTTTGGTATCTAGGCAAGTGTCATCTAGTATACTAGAATGACCTCCAGTATAGATTTGATCAAGGTAAGTCTACCAACTCTGGAAAGCCATCTCTGTTGCCAAATGTTTAAACGCCCTTCGATTTTTGCAATGAGCCATGACAAATCAACAATATGGTATCGATTTGGCTTGAGCCTGAATTTAAGGTATTTGAGACCCGTCTCTAGCTCTTGTTTGACAAATTCAAATTATTGTAAAGCATGTCTTTCCTCATTTTGGAGGCAAGACACTAATACAATGGTGGATTTATTGAAGTTGGGTTCCATACCTGTAGCTTTACAAAACAATGATAGTATTTTTTTGAAACAAGTGATATCACGTAATGAACCATTTAAAAAAATAAGAACATCATCAACAAAATATAGGTGTGAGAGATAGAAGTTACATAAGTAACCTCACATGCTATTATAGTTTTTTTTTATTCTATTAAAAATAAAATTTAATAACATCGAATTAAAACCTACATTATTGGACTTATGAAAAAAAAAATAAAACAAAAAAAAAAATCATAGAAAGGCATTCTTTCTTACTAAAAAGGGCATAATGTGAGAGAACCGAATTCAACACTTATCGTAACCTGGAAAACCCTTGCTTGTTTGATCTTTCAATGTATAATTAGGGTACATAACGATCACAATGTTTACAAATTTTAAGTCGAATTAGATTTGAAAAAATGAATTATCTAAAATAATCCACTAATGTAATTTATAATTATTTGAAATTATCCACTGATGTAATTTATAAGCTTTGAGGTTGGGGTTTTATAATGATTTTCTTTGAGTTGTGTCTTCAGTTAATAGTATCATACCATTCACCCCCTCTGGAAAACACATGAAGTACTGCTAATAACCAATTCACCATATGCCTACAAAAAAAATCTTTAAAAACAATAAAATTTTTAGTTCTTAAAGTTGTAGTCTAATGATTATGTTTTTTTGTCTTGAAAATTATGTAAATACCAATTATATTTTGAAAAATTTGGCAAGGGTTTTTGTGGATCCAAGTAAAAGTTGTCAAATTTCATAAATTTAAGTGTTTTAGAGGTTTTTGATGGTGCTGAATCTATTTCCACCATCAAAAACACGATTCAAACACTGCTTCTATATAATTTTTTAATTTTTTTTACCTAAATTCCAACCCCTTATAATCGTCTAGACAATTCCTCTACCTTCATAAACTACTCCATTTTTAAGTAATGGTCGAATGCTCATAAAAAATTGTTTAGTGAATTTAAATGCACACATCTCCCTTTGAATCGTTGCATTATGTCATTCATATAATCCACACGGTGTGCTTTGTGTTACACTTAATTATCTTAAAGAAATAGATATATTAGTAAAATTCTTTTGAATACGGTAGGAAGTAAAGCTTCATTAAATCCTTTTTCAATATTAATATGGCACAGTGAGCTAAATGGGTCAAAAGATATCTTAGTAAAAGCCTTCCTTCATGATGTGAAGAGATTTTGGTATGAGGTACATGATAATCTTTAGGGTGGTGGTAGTTTAAATATAAATTTTATAAATATATGATTGTCTTACACTATATATATATTTATTGGTGGTAGTTTAAATATAAAATTTATATTTATATAAAAGTTTGTTTATATATGTCTATTTTTTTTTCAATTAACTAGATTAATTTTAAATAGAAAGAGAATTTAAATTAATTGCATGAACTAGATCAATTTTAAATAGAAAATAGAAAAGAATTTAAATTAATTAGATGTATATGTAGAATACATTACTAAGTCAAGGCATATTTGTTTAGGTTTGAATTATACATTATTTATATAAAATATAAATGTTGTCATTGATTGAATTTGTTTTTTTGAATGTGTATATATGAAAGAGGAAATAAGGGTTTTAATATAAGTATATATGCTATAAAGAATGATAAGAGATTATATATATATATATATATATATATATATATATATATAGATAGATAGATATAGATATATATATATATATTATGGGTAATGGATATTCAATTATGACATAAATTCATGTTGATATGAGGAGATCATTTATGAAATCAATATTGTAATTGACATAAGATTTTATTTAATCTTATATCATTTGAAAATGACACAATTTGATAATTTTTTCTATTGGCACAACTTGACAAGTGGATGTGGAAAATATACATGTATGAAGATCAATTGGTTCCTTAGCTATAAAATTGTTGAGATCGAATTATACAAGTTTTGTGGTTATACAAAGGCCATGAAATGCTCACTAGTGGTGAAGAGAAATATTACATCTATTTGGAATTAACTATAGAGAAATTGTTGTTGTGGTGACATGTACAATGATAAGCTAGTGTTTAAGAATGAGATTGTTCTTTGTGGATTATGGGTGACCTGTTGAGATTGGTGGATGAAAGCATGGTCCATTGGTTGAGGATCTTGCATGTATGAGGTATGGAATCAATAAAAGTCATGAGGGTTATGATCTTAGGATGAACATTGATTGGGAAGAATATCAATATCAACTAGTGTTGTTACTATAGGGAGTTCTCCCATATACTAGAAAGAGAACGTACGAGCTTAGGACATTGAGATTAAACCAAGATGAGTTGTGTAGTGACAATGAATTAATAGTTTATAGATGATTGAATGAATGATAGTGGATTGTTTACTTATGGTGGTTGAAATCATTAATAATGTCCATTGGGTTATCTTGCTTCGAGGATGTTGCTTCTTAAGAGGGGAAGAATGATAATAAAAGGAACTATGTCAACCAACACTAAAAAAATTGGTAAGAGTAATCTTGACACACTACTTATGGTATGATGACACTAGACAAAATTGACACCTATAGGATGGAAACAAGAAGATAAAATGGGGAAAATGGGAAACACCTTAGCATAAAGGAAATAATCTCCTACCTAGACAAGTATTATTGATAGTTAAGTAAGGTGCCCCATTGAACAACAACAATATGGAAATTCTTAAATTAAAGAAGTTGATTAAAGCTCAAACAACTTCCTTGGGGTGTATACCTAGTGAATAACATTGAAGTGATAGGTTGAACCATGAAAATATAATAAATCCTATTACCGACTTATGTGATGATAGTGATGGAGTGTCTTTCTTTTAATGGCAAGGTCTATTAAGGATATGCACTAAGTGGATTCAACAACATGAATGATGATTAGGAATGACTTTGAGAGTCACATTGATGACTTGTATAATTTAAAAAGCATTAAGATAGGAAGTTGTAAACACTCATAATTGAGGAACGACAACTGATAAGCTAGGAAAATGTTTATAGATTTGGATGATCAAGGGTAACAATTGTCTACCTTTTGGAAAAATAGTTTGACTATGAAAATTAACAAGAAAAATCCTAGCATGAAGTGTAAGAAGGAAGGTTGATGGAAATTATATAACAAGTTTGTGTGAATAATTGTGCAAAAATTAACATATCAACTAATAAATGGTTAAATTGACTAATCTATACTCATTATTTCCCATGTGGAATTATGACCTACTGATACTTCACAATTTTTTTTTACTGAGTTTGTGCCATTAAGAAGCACACCAAGCATATAAAACCTTTTGGTGGATGATAATGGTAGTAGTGGTTTTGTGCTTCAAATATAAACCAAATATAGTGTTTGACAAGCCAAAAGTGAAGGGAAAGAATCCTTAGTCCAACTTGAGGATTGGTGCAGATTAAGTGACCTTGAGACTTGACAAGATAAACAAATCTTTTTTTTTGGATGAAAAATGATAATTACCAAGTGATGTATATATCACCATGGATCAACAAGCCCTCGTTTAAGTGAATTAAGCATGATAGAAAATTAAACCATGATCACCTAGTGTTTATATGTGATTGCATACAATGGTATTGGAAACAATAAGCCAAAGATGTAAATCAATGTAAAACCAGAGAATTTTGAGATTGAGATTGATGATTTAAACAATGATTGTGAGGCCAGTAATACCTTAATGATGAATTTCACTAAATTTCCTTGGGGAAGAAGAATACATGACTAGAGATTAAGACTCAAGATGATGAAGCTCATTCAAACTTTAACGATGTCCTTAAATGACTATACCTACTTGGAAATAGACAACTTCCCAGTAGAAAGAACATGAAATGATTATTGAAAAGTAATTGGTATCTTGATGAAAACATGACACCAATAGTATTGATGAGATAACCTAGATCCTATATGGATGTTGAATAATATTATTTCATAGTTGGTATTCATTGTTTATATAAGAAAATGAAATTGATTCATGATAAGAATGCTTATAGTGTATTATTGCTCTATAATTGATGTGGATTCTCATATTAATGAGGTTTCATGATATGATGGTATGGGGATAATGATGCACATGTGGTTCTTATTTATATAGTTGTTACGATAATGATGTCATATGATTATGATGAATATGATATGTATAGGGATTATGATGTTATGATTTGAGGTTATATTGACATGTGGTTAGTTTATTATGTGATGCCATGATATGTCCTTGATGCTGATATGTTGATGTTATAATGTATGAGGGTATTTTATGTGGTAATCACAGGAATTTTGTGACATGCATGAGCATGTAGTGCTTTACTATTTAGAATGTGGTGATTAAAAATGATGTTATGTTATCATGATGACATGCAAGAGTTGGCATGTGGATTATTTTCTATGATACTATGATTATAACTAATACATTTGTTACATGTTGAGGTGTGGTGATTGATAGGAAATTCACAAATGGGCCTAGAGGGCTAGTTTATTTGATGATCCCGTGGGAGCCCATACCTTCGAGGGAGAATATGTAACACCGTATGGGTTGGGGACATACTCAATCAACACTACATATGCCAGTGGTTCCTTTGCCTTGTATAAATCTTGATGGATAACTCTTGAGGGGCCGTGGGACAATCTTGAGGAGGCAAAGTGCCTGATATTGTAGGCCAAGTGCCTGATATTAGATTGGGATGCTGAAGTCTGGTGGGGGTGTAAGGATTTCGATGCCTGGGGTTGTGCACCTTAGTGAGTGTGGAAGGAGTGGGCCAACCTTGTGAGATGCCTGAAGTCATTGAGTATTGAGACCGGATGTCTGCCTTGGGGCAGATGAGGTATGAATCAGGCGCGAGCCTTGGGGCTAGACTTGGGCTATGGTATAGACCGATGAGGCTTATGCTTGGTTCTTAAAATGGGAAAAATGACATAGGTTCCTTGAGATTTCCTGGGTGTTTTGGAGACTTTCGATGCCTGTTGGTTATACTAGTTCAACAGAGGGTGTAGGGAAAACGTGAAGTAATAAATAACTAAATAAATAAAATGTTAAGTGATTCAACTTAACTTCGAGACGAAGTTCCTTAAAGAAGGGGGAGTATGTAATGTCCCCTAATAATAATAAAATAAATAAATAATAAATAAATTAATATAATATTAAAATATAAGCAAATAAATGATAAACAATAAAGAAAAGATAATAATGGTAAATAAATAATAAAAAATTAAAGAAAAGATAATAATAGTAAGTAAATAATAAATAATGAAGAAAATATAATAATAATAAATAAATAAAATAGTAAATAATAACATTGCGGTTTTAAATATATATAAAAAAGTAAAATACAATAAGAAAGAGTTAAACTAAGAGAACTATAAAACTAATAAAAATAAATAAAGTTAACAAAAAGTAAAAATGAATAAAATAAGAAAGAATTAAATTAATAGAAATATTAAATTAAGTAAAACATAAAATAAAGAAATAAAAGTTGCATGTTGACACATGGAATATGTGCATGCAGACCCCTTTCCATTGTTTGGTCTATTTAAATGACGACGGGGAAGGTGAGATTCATCATTCCTTCGTCCATTCTTTTGGGAGAAAAGTATTGTGAGACAAATGATTCCCTGGTAGTAGTACATTGATTGAGGGTTCGGGGGTGGTCAACTATATAAACATTACTTGTAGTTGAGCCTGTGGTTGGGTGGAAATTCGTCAAAAAAATATTTGTTGCTGTTAGCAGAATTCAAATAGAGTTCAACTTTGAAATCACAAGTAAGGAATTTCGTCGCTATAAGTAAGTCATATCTACTCGTGTTTTTCGAAAATTTTATGCTAATTAGTTGAATAGTTTTTGTGTTGAGTATTTTTCGCATAAATTGATGTAATTAATTGTATGTTGAATTCTGGGTTGTTGCAACTCTCTTCCGCACACATGAAATTTGGCCAAGTATAAAATGTAGAAAATGCAACAATAAAATCTTAGTTTGACCTTGCTTTGGTCAAACTAGAGAAAATTTGAATTTCCACTTCAGTAGAATATTGGAGGTATTTAACTGAGGTGGCATGTTACTTGTCACTTATTTAATTCATTTAATTCGATTTGGGGAGGCTTGATTTTAGTTCAGTATGATTGATTGCTAGTTTGTAGCAATCTATTTTAGTTAATTTGAGTTATTGTCAGTTAAACTAGTTCCAACTATTGGAGAAACTAGTGGATGATCAAGTTATGCAGTGTAACTTCAATCACACTCAATGGTCATCCAATTAACTAATATATCAACCTAAAGTAACTATTGCATGAAGAGAATTCAAGTTACCTAGTTGAGATGGAGATTCCAAGTCAGTACTATCAATTATAGACTAGTTCCATGTGTACAAGTGGTACATGCAGTCAGAGAATGGGCCTATAGTAATTTTGCATTCCAATTGAGGAATTTCCCTAAAAAGTAGGGGCTAATTCCTCAAGAAACAAAGAAAGGAAATAGGAGCTTGGAGGCTTGAAAAATTGGCTAAGTATTGGCCAGGTTCAGTCAGTCAGGAAGAGGGATAAACTATACACATGGAGGTTGTGCTCAGGCTTGAGAAAGCATTGTATTTAATCTCTATTCTTTGATTAATGCACTACAAATAGTAAGGGGTTTTGAGTCGTTTCTTTCCCCTAGAAAAATATTTGTGCATGTGTTATGTTTATTCTTGCATGTTGATGGTATGTGTTCTCGATTGTGAATTAACTTCCACAGATTAGTAGAGTAGTTTCGAGTCTTGTGATTTAGTAAATTTCATGAGTAGTTTTCAATCTACACATTGATTTATACATGGTATCAGAGCAGGATTCACATTAGATAAGTGATTTCGAAATTGACTTTGTAGGAGGATCGAATTTGCGGGATCAATTCTTTAGGGCTAGAAGGATGGATTTCTATGGACCAAGACTCGAGTATGCCCTTGAGGGAAGCTCAAATTATGTTGCTTGGAAGGATTGCATGGAGGCAGTGCTGGAAGATAATGGGTTGAAGGAATTCATTGTTACGGACATCCCGAAACCAACAACAACTAATACTCAAAATCTAGGAGAATTGAATAAGTGTGTATCCAAGACGAGGAGAATCATATTGGAGGGAGTATGAGACCATATTGTCTCAAATGTCCATGGGAAAAAGACTTTGTATGCAATGTGGAAAGCATTGACATACTTATTCCATAATAGTAGTAACCACAAGAAGCTGATGCTCAAGGACAAGCTTTGAAGTATCAAGATGTAGAAGTATGACTTAATTTAGCAGTATCTGAGCAGGTTCACACAATGTCGTGATGAACTTGCAGGAGTTGGTGTCATAGTCCCATATGATGATTTTGTGAGCCTAGCCCTTCCGGGCCTTCCCAAGAGTTGGCACAACTACCCAGATTCAGTGAATGGGAGGGATAAGATACCAAATTGGGAGCACTTATGGTCTGATTTGGTACAGGAGGAATAAGGTGGAATAATAGAGACGATACTTCATCCAAGGGCGAGGATGAATAAAATTATGCCTTGGACGAAAAGGAAAATAAGGGAAAAGGGAAGAAATTCCATTCCAAACCCAAATCCAGTCAAGGGGGAAAGAAGAAAGACTTGTCTAGAATCAAGTTATTTCACTGTCATATATTCAGGCACTATGCCACAAAGTGTTCACAAAAGAAGGAAAGCAGGAATACCTTAGGAGGAACAGCAGGTGAAGCTTTGGCTTCACAGTTCGAGCTTGACTTCAGCTTCATTACATGCATGACAAGCACATTGAAGGGAAGTGTGTGGTACCTAGATAATGGTGCCTCATTCCACATGATGGGGAAAAAAGATTTTTTCAGTGACTTGGAGGAGAAAGATCTCCAGATGCACATAAATATGGGAGATGATGGAAGTTATAGCACAACCGATATTGGTGCAGTCACCTTTTAGAGGGAATCAAGCTCCCCTTTCAAGCTCAAGGATGTGATGTTTGTTCCAGGTCTAAAGAAGAATATTGTCTCCATTGTAGTTTTGGAAGATCATAGTTATGATGTGATCTTCAACAAAGGAAAGTTATTCTTGAGAAACATAACCATGGGACAGGTGAAGTAGATAAGGGTTTAGGTAAAGAACCTCTACAAGCTAGATGTGGAGGATTATGCCACATTGAGCACAAAGTAAGAGAAGTTGCAGAGCCACGATGTCGGTGAACTATGACATAAAAGACTTGGTCATTTGCATCATGGAGCTTTAAATATCATGCAACAGATAACCACATGCATACCCAGAGGATCACTTGAGAAACATGAGACATGTAAAGGGTGTACTATGGGGAAGTACCAAAAATCCACCTTCCATGATTAGGACAACAAGGCACATGCAATCCTTGAAAGGATCAACTTTGATGTCTATGGACCTTTCTTGATAGCCTCTACTACCAAGCATAGGAATTATGTTATATTTGTAGATGATTTCTCACAGAAGTGCTAGATCTTCTTCATGCAGAGGAAATACAAGACATTCTCCAAGTTTGTTGAATATAAAGCACTTGTCGAGAAAGAAATTGGCAAGAAAGTGAAGGCTCCCAGGAGCAATAATGGAGGTGAGTATGGGTCGAATGAGTTTAAAAATTTATGTGAAAAGGAAGGCATTAAACAAGAGTTGAAAACACCCCACTACCCACAACAAAACGAGGTGGATGAGAGGAAGAACATAATTATTTTGGGAGAAACAAGGGTGACATTTCATGACCATGGCCTACCACTTCACTTGTGGGATGAAGCATGAAACACAATGGTTTATTCTCATAACAAGAGTCCTCATCATATTCTTGTCATGAGTACACTAGAGGAAGTTTTTTCAGGGAAGAAACCAAATGTGTCACACTTTAGGATCTTTGGAGCATCATTATATTTCCATGTGTCCAAGGAATCGAGAAAACATCTAGAGATGACATTAGAGTTGGGGATATTTGTGGGGTACACAAAAAATCCCCATAACTACCGTGTGTACTTTCCATCCCTCATAATGAGAGTGGTGTGAATGGTTGTAAAATTTTATGAGGAGAAAGCGATGCAGTGCTCTCTTGAGAGGGAGCTTCAGATCCCACCATATGACGATATTTTATCTCCAAAGGAGGAACCTCAAGAAGATGTGGAGCAACCACAAGTTGAGGAGAAGAGAGTGGAGATAACCACTCAAGTAGAACCATCTAGAGAAGTCAGGAAAAGGACTAGAGAAGTTGAGATAGTTGAGAAGGATGCAAGGGAGGATGTGGGTGCTCCCTTAAATCAGCGCATGCAAAGAAGGTCACTAGATTGGTACACTGGCTACATGGCTCTAATGACTGAGCTTATAGAGACTAAGCCATCCTCATTCAAGGAAGAAGTAGAGAAACATGTATGAGTTGATGCTATGGTATAGAAATATGATTCCATTGTTAGAAACAGTGTTTGGGAAGTGGCCCCAAGACTAGCAGATAAATCAATGGTAGGTTCTAGATGGCTTTACAAGGTAAATCATGCAACATACAAAAGCATAAGGCCAGATTTTTGGCCAAGGGGTACTGTCAGGCTGAAGGGATTGACTATGAGGAGACCTTTGCTCCTATAGCAAGGTACTCATCCATCATATCAATTCTTGCTCTGGATACACATATGGGGTGGAAGATCCACCATATGGATGTGAAGGCAACATTCCTCAATGGAGTTATTGAGGAGGAGGTGTACATTGATAAACCAAAAGGTTTTGAGGCCTTTGATAGAGATTCACATGTGTGCAGACTCAAGTGAACATTGTATGGTTTGAAGCAAGAACCTCGTGCCTGGTACACTAGGATCGACAACTACCTCACCAATTTGAGCTTCACCAAAAGAGAAGCGGATATAAAACTATATCATATTTTGGTAGAAGTTAAATTGTTAATTATTGTCTTATATGTTGGTGACTTGATTTTAACTGGTGATGAAAAATTGATCAGATCTTGCAAGGAGGACCTTTCAAGAGAGTTTGAGATGAAGGACATGGGTGTCATGCACTATTTCCTCAAGTTAGAAGTATGGAAAGGAGAAGGGGAACTATTTGTCTCTTAGGGAAAGTATGCCAATGAGATACTTCAACAGTTCTACATGCATAGTTCAAACCCATGGAAATGTTGGGTTGTGTCACAAGGGGTTTGAGGGGGTCTGTAGCCCCCCTCCACAGGGTCTGGGGCAGTGCCTCATGATTTTTTTTTTTGGACCCTATATTAGGTTGGGCAGACCTACCTATGGTTTTGTGCATGATTTTTGCACATGGTTTTGGACGTGATGGTTTTCGGTCCATGGTTTTGGATGCGATGGTTTTCGGTCCATGGTTTTGGATGCGATGGTTTTCGGTCCATGGTATTGGATGCTTCAACATGTATAAATATGTATTATAACATTGAAAGGAACATACTGAAAAATCAAGCTGGTAGTATTAGTTTTGGGATCTAGGGGAAATCTCTATGTATATGTGTTTTATGTGTTATGCTCTCACATTGTTTATTTTTTGTGCTTTAGAATTCGTATGCAGGTAATTTCTATACAGGGTTAAAACCTACATTTGGTATCAGAGCTGTTTTGGCTTCAAGGGGACACATTTGTTGCTGAGGGGTTTCGCTCGGGCCTGTGGTATACCTTGTTCAGTGGGAGATCTGTGAGATCGATTCTAGTGGTGAAAGAAGATGGCGAGCAGTGGAAAGATAGGGATCGAGAAATTTAATGGTCAAAGTTTTGAGTTATGGAAACTCAAGATGGAGGATTTGTTGGTGGATAAAGATCAGCGGATCGCGGTAGATCTGGGTACTAAACCAACGAGAGTGTTCGATGAAGAATATAAGTTGGATTGGAAGGCAAAGAGCACAATACGATTGTGTGTCTCAGATTCAGTATTGATGAATGTATCAGGGGAAGCTACGACGAAGGATTTGTGGGACAAGTTAGGGACTTTGTACCAATCTAAGTCTCTGGTGAATAAACTGTTCCTGTGGAAAAAGCTATATAACTTGAGGATGAACGATGGAGACTCGGTGACAGAGCATCTGAATGCGTTTAATACTGTGGTAAGTAAGTTATCATCTGTTGATATCAAAATTTCAGATGAAGATAAGTGCATTAGTTTATTATGTTCTCTACTAGATTCGTGGGATAGTTTGGTTATTGTAATAGGTAGCAATGCAGCTGCCTTGCAATTTGATGAAATAGTCTCATCCTTGCTGACAGAGGAGATGAGACAAAAAAATATGGAGAGCCAGAGTGGTGATGCCTTGTCTGTATGAGGACAGTCCCAGAACAAAAATAAAAATAAATAATCGAGTGGGAGATCTAAATATCGAGGGAGATCTAAATCTCCAGGAAAACCTGTAAAGGTGGTGTGCTGGAAATGCGGAAAGGAAGGGCGCTACAAAAGGGAATGTAAATCTAAAGCTTTTGACAAAGGAAACGGATTTGATGATACTCCTTTTGTAGAGTTAAAAACCACCTCAGATGAAGGTGGGGATGTGTACTTGGCTTCTTCAAGTACACATGTAGATCATGAGGCATGGTTGATTGACTCAGGTGCATCCTTTCACTTCACTTCCCATAGAGAGTGGTTCTGTGAGTATGAGAAATACAATGGTGGTGATGTCTTCTTAGGGGATGATAGGGAGGCTAGAATTGTTGGTTACAGAAAATTAAAGTTGAAGTTGTAAGGTGGAAGGGTTAGAACACTTCCGAGTGTTCTACATATTCCTGCATTGGCCAGAAATCTGATTTCTGTAAGCAAGCTGGATGATGCAGGTGTAAAAATAGTGTTTGAGAAGGATACCTGCAAGATGGTTCGGGGAGCACTGGTATTGATGTGGGGAGTTCAGATTGGAACTCTGTATAAGCTGCAAGGTAGCATTATTGTTGATGGGTGCAACAATTATGTGGTTCCTGAAAGTGGAGTAGAAAATCTAGTGGTCTCTGGAGAGAAGACCATGTTGTGGCATCAAAGGCTTGGACATATTGGAGAGAAGGGCCTTCGAATACTTCATGGTAAAGGTATGGTAGAAGGTATGAGTAATAGCTCTCTGGATTTTGATTTCTGTGAAAATTGTGTATATGGGAAGCAGAATCGAGAGAGTTTCCCCTCAGGTGGTAAGAGGGCGAAATAGATATTAGAGCTTGTGCACAGTGATGTGTTTGGACCTGTGAAGGTTCCATCACTAGGTAAGTCTGTGTACTATGTATCATTTATAGATGACTTCTCAAGGAATACATGGATATATTTCCTTAAGAAGAAATATGAAGTCTTTGACAGGTTTAAAGAATTTAAGGCTTTGGTGGAAAAACAGACAGAGAAGAAGATAAAGGTGCTGAGGACAGATAACAGTGGAGAGTGTTGCAGTAAGGAATTTGAAGAATTCTGTAAGAAGTGTGGTAGAGCATGACAAAAGAATACTCCATATACACCTCAGCAAAATGGAGTTGCAAAAAGAATGAACAAGACATTGATGGAAAGGGCAAGAAGCATGCTCAGTGGTGTCGGGTTAGGACAGGAATATGGGCAGAGGTAGTGGAGACAACATGTTACCTGGTCAATAGATCACCTTCATCAGCATTGGAGGATAAGCCTCCACAAGAGGTATGGATGGTAAGAAACCCTTTCTTTCACATTTGAGGGTATTTGGATGTGATGCATATGTACATGTTCCAAAGGAGAAATGAATCAAGTTGGACAGTAAATATGAAAAGTGCATCTTTATTGGGTATAAGGATGGTTTAAAGGGTTATAAGCTTTGGAACCCAGTAACAAGGAAGGTTGTGTACAGCTGAGATGTGGTGTTTACAGAGGTGAAAGATGTTATTAAATATGAAGTCCAACCAAAGGAACCTAAGAAGATAGAGTTTGATCTAAAGGAGGAAGAATCAGATTGTACAACAGAGGAGGAATCAAAAGATGAAGAGCCACAAACTCCGAGTGTGAGAAGATCAGTTCGAGAAAGAAGGCAACCAGAAAGTTATAGTCCATCTACTTTCTATTTAAAATTTTCTTTATCTATTATTGATGATGATCCCAGAAATGTGAAGGAAGCAATTGATTCAGAGGATGGAAATCTCTGGAAAGAGGCCATGGTTGATGAAATGACATTTTTGCACAAAAATGAAGCTTGGGATCTGGTGGAGTTTCCGGTTGGAAGGAAACCCATTGGTAGCAAATGGGTATTCAAGAAGAATCCAAATTCAGAAGGAAAGGTGGAGAAATACAAAGCTCGATTGGTAGCAGAAGGTTATTCCCAGGTGCCGGGAATTGATTTTGGTGATATTTTTTCTCCTGTTGCCAAGGTAGATTCTATTAAATTACTTTTATCTATTGCTACTGCTTTTGATTTTGAGGTAGAACAGATGGATGTGAAGACAACATTTCTTCACATGGATCTAAAAGAGGAGATCTACATGAAGCAACTTGAAGGCTTTGCGGTGAAGGGTAAGAAAGAACTGGTATGCAAGTTAAAGAAGTCTCTGTATGGGTTAAAATAGTCACCAAGGATGTGGTATCAGAAAATTGATACATTTATAAGGGGACTTGGCTTCACCAGAAGAAAAGTAGTTCACTATGTGTATTTTAAATTAATTGGCGACCGTGTTATTTATCTGGTCTTGTATGTGGATGATATGTTGCTGGTTGGAAATGACAAAGAAATTATCCAGGATTTGAAGACCTAATTGTCCTCCAAATTTGACATGAAAGATCTTGGTGCTGCAAACTATATTTTGGGCATGGAAATTAAAAGAGATCGGGCAAAGAGGAAGCTCTGGTTAAACCAGAGGAAGTATGTCGAGACAACATTGCAGATGTTTAATATGCAGGATAGTAAACTGGTGAAGGTTCCTATTCCTGTAGGTGTAAAGTTATCTGCTAAACAGTGTCCCAAGACACAAGAAGAGGAAGAGGATATGTCCCGTGTTCCATATGCAAGTGCATTCGGTAGCCTGATGTATGCGATGGCCTGTACTAGACCAGACATTGCACATGCAGTGGGACTATTGAGCAGGTTTATGTCAAAACCAGGGAAGGAGCTTTGGACCTCAGTGAAGCGAGTTTTCAGGTATTTGTGTGGCACTAGTGATTATGGTTTGTGCTACCAAGGAAGACTAGGATTGGACAGAGTTTTGGATATCTGTGGCTTTGTTGATGCGGACTGGGCTGGAGATTTGGATCAGAGAAGATCTACAAGTGGGTATGTGTTTAACCTATTTGGAGTTGCATTCAGTTAGATGAGTAAGAAACAATCTGTAGTGGCACTATCAACTACAGAGGCAAAATACATGGTAGCCACTCATGCAAGCAAGGAAGAAGTTTGGTTGCAAATATTCTGTTCAAGTATGGGGTTAATATAGGGAGCTATAAGGATATATTGTGACAGCCAAAGTGCAATTTTCTTGGCAATGAACCCTACATACCATTTAAAGACAAAGCACATTGATGTTCAGTGTCACTTTGTGTGGGATATGATAGAAGAAAAAAAGGTGTTGCTGGTAAAGGTGGACACTTTGAAGAATACTGAAGATGCATTGACAAAATTTGTGAGCTCTGAGAAGTTCTCTTGGTGTAGAGAAACAATGGGTGTTGCAGGGCTAGATAAATGACTAAGCTCTCTTGTGGCCCCATGTGGAAAGAAAACAACAAGTGGGAGAATATTGGGCTGTGTTATTCTTTCCAAAACTAGCTTACGTAGTGAACTGGGGGGTTAGAGGGGGACGGAAAGCCCGCCTTTACGGGGTCTGGGGTAGCACCCCGGGAAATTTGTTTTTGGACCCTATATTAGGTTGGGCAGACCTACCTATGGTTTTGTGCATGATTTTCACACATGGTTTTGGATGCGATGGTTTTCGGTCTATGGTTTTGGATGCGATGGTTTTCGGTCCATGGTTTTGGATGCGATGGTTTTCAGTCCATGGTATTGGATGCTTCGACATGTATAAATATGTATTATAAATTTAAAGGAACATAATGAAAAATCAAGCTGGTAGTCCCAGTTTTGGGATCCAGGGGAAAATCTCAGTGCATATGTGTTTTATGTGTTATGCTCTCGCATTGTTTATTTTTTGTGTTTTAGAATTCGTATGTAGGTAATTTCTGTATGAGGTTAAAGCCTACAGGATATACCTCTATTGAACAACTAGAGGAAGGAGGATGCCACTTTAGGTGAGGAAGTGGATGCTACTATTTACCGATAGTTGGTGGGTTCACTCATGTATCTTGTGAACAGATGACCAAACACGTGCTATGCAATCAACTAGTTGAGCCAAGCTATGGTTTGACTGACCAAATTATTTTGGAGGGCAACTAAGCATGTTCTATGGTACCTCAAAGGCACTACTTAGTTTGGACTATGGTACTAATGGACAGAGGGAGTGAAGCTATGTGGCTTCACAAATGCAAATTGGGAAGGGAGTCCATTAGACTAAAATATCACATTAGGACAAATTTTCAGTGTTGGGTCCACGACGGTTTCTTGGTACAACAAGAAGTAGAGATTTGTGGTACTCAGCTTAGCAGAAGAAGAGTACATGGATGCCAGTCAAGCAACATGTGAGGCAATCTGGATGAGAAAGATTCTTGTTGGGTTATTTGGTCAGATGATGGATCTTACTACGATTTGCTGTGATAATCATAGTTTCATCAAGCTCTTTGAAATTTCTATTTTTCATGATTGATCCAAGCATATAGATATCCGATATCACCATCTACGAGATTGTGTGCAGAGGCAGATAATGTTGTTGCAATACATTCCAATAGAGGAAAAAGATGCAGACATTTTGACAAAGGCTTTTTTAAGAGGAAATTTCGAGTTCCATATAAGCAAGACTGGTGTGACAAATAATCCCTTTCTTGTTGAGAGGGAGTGTTGAAAATTCTATAAGAAAATCTCAGTTTGACCTTGCCTTGGTCAAACTAGAGAAAATTCAAATTTCCAAATCAACATAATCCTGGAGGTAGTTAACTAAGGTGACATGGCACTTTTCACTTAGTTAAATAAGTTAATTTGAGTTAGGAAATCTTGAGTTCAGTTCAGTATGATTAATTTCTATTTTTTAGCAATCTATTTCAGTTAATTTGAGTTATTGTTAGTTAAACTAGTTCCAACTATTGGAGAAACCAGTCGAAGGTCAAGTTGTGTAGTGTAACTTCAATCACACTCAATGGTCATCCATTTAATTGATCAATAAACCCAAAATGACTATTTCATAAAGAGAATTTGAGTTACCCAGTTGAGATGGAGATTCCAAGGTAGTGTACTATCAGTTATAGACTAGTTCCATATGTGTATGTGGTGCATCTAGTCAGAGAATGGGCCTACAGAAATTGTGCAATCCAATTGAGGAATTTCCCTAAAAAATAGGGGTTAATTCCTTAAGGAAAAACACAAGGAAATATGAGCTTGGAGGATTGAAAAATTGGCTCAGTATTGGCCAGGTTTAGTTAGTGAGGCAGAGGGATAGACGATACACTTGCAAGTTGTTCTCAGGCTTGAGAAAACATTGCATTTCATCTCTATTCTTTGATTAATGTAATATATATAGTAAGGGGTTTTGAGTAGTTTCTTTCCCCTAGAAAAATATCTATGCATGTGTGATGTTTCTTCTTGCGTGTTGATTACATGTGTTCTCGATTGTGAATTAACTTCCGCATATTAGTATAGTAGCTTCGAGTCTTGTGATTTAGTAAATTTCATGAGAATTTTCCAATATACACATTAATTTCTACATAAAAACACTTAAGAACAATTCCAAAATTCAATCTTGCACATCATGTAGTGTCTGGAACTAGATTTTATATATATTATTAAAAAAAACAAAAGCTCAACGTAAAGAGTCCCTCGTGCAAAATTACCAATAGTATGAAGCAAACACTTGGTCAACTCACCAAAAGGCTCCCATATAGTAGGAGAAGCACATCTGCATTTATAAATACACAAAACTAGAAAAATTGTCTCAGATAAAAGAAATCAATAGTTATTACTAATTTATGTGAATCAAAAATGTTACATACACAATCTCTTAGTGCACATCTTGCAATGTCTAAAACTAGATTTTATGAAAATCATTAAGAAAAACAAAATCTCAACGTAAAGAGTCCCTGGTGGAAAATTACAAACAATATGAAGCAAACATTTGATCAAGTTACTAGGAGGCTCCTATATAGTAGGATAAGAATATCCATGTTTATAAATACACACAAAATCTAAAAAAATGTCTCAAATAAAAGAAATCGGTAGCTATTACTAATTCCTTTGAATTAACAATGTCACATCCACAACTTTTTTTGGTCGTTCTCTGATTTTGATTATATCTTCCTTTCTACTAAGAAAACAAGAGACACTTGTCATTTTACAATTACTATAAACTGCCATCATCTTTATACCACAACTATACAATTTAACTAAACACAAATTCATCACACACGCAATTCAAAAATTTGGTATAAATGTTGTACATATAATCATCAACTTTATGAACTTGTTAAAATCATTATACAAATAAAACCTTAGCCTATCCACGATTCTTGCTACTAATCTGCAACAATATTCACAATTTGAAACAAGAAACCAAGAACAATGAATACTTGTATTCATAATCTCAAAAAGAACATGACAAAAACGAAAACAATTAGAAAATAATCTAAAATTTAGAAATTTTGATTTAGACCTTTGAAATTTTATAGAAAACTACAAAGATAAAGTAATGATTTATCAAAAAAAGAATAAAGAATAATCTGGAACTTTTCCAAAATAATAGAACAATGATAATTTCCATATTTGAACTCCATTAACACTCACATGAATACAACAAATTAGAAAAAGAAAATTAAATTTTATTTTGACTGAACAAGTTTTTTTAAATGATAACACTAGAGTTTGTATATATTCAATTAATTATTGCCTCTACAAATGAAACAATGACAAAGACAATGCAAAAATTAACAGATAGTGAAACATCTAAGTCCCTATATATCTATATATATATATTTTCCATATTTCACATACAATATATTGAATCAATGATTGTGTCTTTACAGGTGAAACAATGACAAATATAATGCAACAATTAACAAATAATGCAATAATTAAAAATGAGTGTCTCTATAAGAACATGTCCCACTTTCTAAATTGGTAGCCAAACTTAAGCATAATAAATATATTTGCTCAAATCCTATATCAATGTTGTATCTGAATGCACATTTCATTCACCAAATTGAACCAAGCCTTAACATAACAAGCATGGCTAATCAACTTCATGATACATAATGACATTTGAAAAAATTGAATCCTCTTGTGTTGTTTTTTGATACATAACAATCAATGCAATCTTGGACATCTTCAATGATTATGAAAATACCACTTACATATGGAATTGACAAACAACAAAACAACAACCTCTAATCACTTAATATATATACCCAACATTTTCTGAGTGATACACTCTTGAGCCTTAACAAAAACACATACAAAGTTTCATAATATCTACCAACATGAGAATTGGGTACAGTAAACTTGATACCCTTGCCATGGTAAATCTTTTCACCCTATGAAGCGTCAAATTTTTGTAATGCAAATATTTAAAATAGACAACATCAAGAAAAAGTAATAGATAAATATGTTATCTAGGGACACACAACATCTATGAATCTCCACAAATAACAAAATCAACTAATAGAACTAAAAAAAGGTACATCAGATAACAATGGTGTTTTGTGGATAAATTCCTTCTGTGGATAGAAGCAATGTCCCTAAACCTACTGGCTTAGTCTAGAATCAATCAAGACAAAACTGTATATTTTTCGTTAGATATGTTTGAAATATGGAAGGATAACCTACTTGGAATCCAGTGCAAGCTTCCCCATTCCCCTTACTTTCTAGCTCCAGTTGCAACTCCAATTTCCAAAATTGGAACTTGGAAATAATCCAAAACGAGGAAGAGAACCAAAATATACAAATAGCATATACAAACAACTTTAGACAAGAAGTCAAGGATTCATATTCTACATATGCATAGTTGAGATATAGTGTATAGGAGAAACAAAACACTTTTGTATTAATAAAGGAAGGAAAAGATTACAACCCTTGTAGGACTTGACATTGTGAATCTCTCCTAGTCATCTTTTCCTTCCTTTTCCACAATGATAAGCCTTCAATCAAAGCTAAAGCAAATGGGTGAATTATGGACCTCTAGACACAAGTGAGCAACATAAGGGCATAATTTAGAGTCTCCAAAAACCAACCCAGACTCTATGGCAGCCGCTGAACTTAAAGGGTAAATGAGGTGGTTTTGGTTTTACCATTCTAGGGCTTAGATCCACTTTAGAGGGAGGAAAGTTCTAGAAGATAAGAGATAATACCTCAATAATAGGAGCTCGAGATCCAATCCAACATTAAATGGTTAAAACCACTCATGAAGCTTATAGAGAGACCTTCAAAATTAATTTTTATTTTTCCTCATTTCCAGGTGTTCATCGCACTTTTTGTGAAGGAAACATGCATTGATCAATGTAGGTTACATGTATGCAAACTGTGCCATCACAGGTTTCTCTAAAGACAAATGCATTGATCCACAAAATTAGGGTTTTTGGAAAATGTAATCCAGGATTCTTGTAACTTCTGGAATGAGACTACTTTTGGCTTTGTAAGGGATGATTGCAAAATGTAAATGGATGATGATAGATTCATGTTTAGGGCCATTTGGTTGAATGTGACAAAATGACCTATAACATATTTCCCCCTAAAGTATAAAGTCAGAAGCTCTGGTTGAGGATTGAAGTGATTTACCATGTGAAAGGTCCAGATCAAGAATCGACTGGTTGAGATTATCAATTCACTGTTACAATACATTATCATCATGATATCACTGCTGAGGTAGGCATACCCATACTTAGCATTTAAGACATTTCACATGTACAATGTTCAAAGTCACATCCACTGATGACATATTGTGGACCCATGATTGGATGAATTTTTGTAGACCATAGCCACCATACTTTATAGGTCTTGTATGAATCCTGAAGTAGCAACCTAGATGGATGAAACTAGACCCAGGGTCTTCTACCCCATCCATCTATAGTATGAGTTACACCATGTGAATAGATGTGTTGGACTTGAACATGGTAGACACCATATAATTACCAACCAACGATTAGATCCATTAACAGATGCGAGAGGTACCACCGATAATTATAATAATGGAACTCAAGGTACTAACAAACAATCCATCAGGTGTGAATAAACATTAGGGGAATTTTGAGGTCTAAAATGGGCCTCCTAAGGAAATTATAAAATAATATTAGATTACATCATCAAATTTTAAAGGGAAAAAAGAAAAAACTATTTTTTCAACTCGTATTTTCAACTTATCTCCCTATGGGTTTACTCAAATTTTGAGTGGGAACACTCATTGGATGCAAAATTTGATTCCTCATCCAAGAAGTATCCATGTTGCATACTTTCGATGGACCTTGCTACACGAAAAATGAGAAATACATGAAAAAAATTATTGCAATCACGTTTTTTCATGTATTTCTCATTTTTCATGTAGTAGGATCCATCAAAAGTATGCAACATGGGTAATCCTTGGATGAGGAAATAAATTTTGCATCCAACGAGTACCCCGCTCAAAATTTGAGTAAAATCTTAGGGAGATAAGTTGAAAATACAAGTTGAAAAGTAGTTTTATTATTATTTTTTATTATTTTTACTTTTTTACCCCAAAAATGGTGAATCATTCCCCATGGTTGACATCATCATATTGAATCCTTTTGGTTCTTATAAAGTTTATTTTGGTTGTGAATTTTTCGTAGGAGGCCCATTTTAAACCTCAAAAGTTCTCTAATGTGAGTTGAAGTCGAACACTACACAAAATCTCCTAGTTGAAGGCCAATTATGAGAACATGTCTCCAAAAGCGAGGAGACTTTCCATTGAAGTATGCAAGTTCTAAGGCACTAAAGGGAGTTTCTAAGTCAAATTTCCAGATAATGTGTTGATGTCTATAGGAAGCGAATCATCACGGGAAGGCCTTAATGTATCCCCCACCAATGACATGAAACGGGTATCAAGACTTGAGATAGAATGTGATGACCCAAAGATGATTCAGGGGCAAGAGAAATGAAGAAAGGCTTAAAGTATTGTAGCAGATGTCAACTAAGGGTGGAATTCTCTTGAACATATCAACAACACTTATATGGAGTTGGTAGCATTGACTCAAAGAACCACCATGAAGGATTTCAATAAGGTGTGATCAACATAGAGGCAAGCAGATTTCCCAACCCAAAACACTCATAGAGGTGAAAGAGTCTTATGTTCAAGAGCAACTCATTGCCATAAATTAGTTTTGCATATTGTTTTTCCCAATTTCCCAACCATTTCTAGCTAGTACCTCTTTATTTTTTATAAGCTGGAGGAGGATAACATATGTTTGAACTGTAAGTTCATCCTTTGGATGAAACCTTATGAGTAATTTTAACGAACCCTAAGAAGGAGTGGTTTAGTCTCATCATGATTGATGAGTCCTACGATGTTTATAGTTTTACGAGTCCAATGAAGGTATAACTCGACTTTTTTTTCATATTTATAGAGTTTGAAAAAGAGGCTAAAAATAAAACTCCAAGAGGTTCCTTTTAGTAAATTTGGTCTCTTGGGCCTGAAAAGGCATAAAATAATACCTAGGAAAACCTTTTAATCATGCTTCACTAAATTATTCCTTTATCGTAAATAGTCTATCCAAATCGAAAAAGGGTTAAACTTATATTAGGCATATGTCCTTTCATTTAATTTAACAAGTGCAAAAGAGACAAGTGTTAGAAAATCTTTTCATATTTTGGGAGTTTGAACAAAGATTAAAGGAAACTCCTCCTGGAGGAACAGGCGGTGTAAATGGTAGCAACTGGTTCTAGGTCATGATGGAACTGCTAAAAACATGTGGAGGTCAAGTGGTAGGCCAATAAGACCACTCATCGCAGCAGCTCCTCTAGGAAAGGGTAAAACACCAAGTGAAACCCAAGGACTTTCCAAGAAGATGGTGATGATGGAATGAGAAAACCAAGGCTCATATTGCAGAAACATGTTGATAAAAAGTGGAAATCATGTGGGATAAAGTGTGGAATCCTTCTAGGGTAAATCCATAAATATGAAAAAGAAGAGGACAGGGAACTCATATTGTAGGTCATGACAGGTCAGAAGGAGGGATTCTAAAAAGGAAATATAATTGACTGCATGGATACCAAGACAACAAAAGGGTGCTATACTAGGGCATCCATGATTGGGTATGCTCTACCATTAAGCTACGACATGAATAAGAGAGAGGGCTAATGCCACAAGTTGATGGGGTTGGACATAAGGATGAATAATGGTGAACCAAGACCAAGCTTATAATAGGTTTTATTTTTTACACAAGCTTGAAACAAAGAAAAACTATGCTTGAGATAAGTACATTGCCCTCGACATAACAATAGAGGCATGCCCCCCCAACTTTGTTTCATCTGCCAACTCTTCACATGGACTCAGATAGAGTGTTATTGATAGAAATATGTTCACCATGAAGGAAGGAAGATGATCATGTGATCTGGGCGGATAATGAAGGTTCATCTCTTAAATCAAGTAAACAACTGAAATCAAAATATACAAGATCTAGTCAAAGGTTAAAAGCAATGAGAGGGGATTTGTTTCATTTTTTAACGAGCTTGGAACAATAAAAGAACTATGCTCGAAGGTTTGTTTCATTTTTATGCGAGCTTGAAACATAAAAGAAACTATGCTTATGGCACTATTTACCTTGATCATGCCCCTAAGAGGCCAAGGCTATGGGATGAATACATATCAATGGCTTGATCATGGATTCCACAAGGTTTTCATCGGATGGAATAACAATGCTATGGAAGGTATCAAGGGATCTAATAGGGGTAAGAAGATTAGGATCCAATTCCCCTAGTAAATAATTTAGCATATCACCTACTATATCTAGGTTAAAATAAGTCAAGCAAACTGTAAGAGGCTCTTCTTTGTTAGTATGTGCAGGCATGGAACAGGTTGCCACATAATTAACCTGTGGTGAGGGGGATACCACTTGCAAATTAGGAATGTTTAGGGAAGTTGGATGGTTGGTAGTCAAATTAGGACCAACGAATGAAAGTTGGTCAATAGTCACAATTTTTCCATCACATGGGAAAGAAATCACTTGAAAGAGTGTGGACATGACAACGTTCATGGCATAAACATAGTATTTCCCAAGGAGGAAGGATCCCTAAAGGTTCACTGGTCTTTTTATTAAGCCAAAAAATTCTGAGTAACATACAAAATTTGAAGGGAACCTAAATCTTTCCAAGAAGTTGAGGATAAAATGCTAACCGAAACACCTTTATCTATAGAAATGAGATATATGTTCTTATCCCAAGCCTTCACCATGATTTGGAAGGGCATATAGGAAGGGAGACACAACTAATTTAATTGATTCTAATAAAAGGAAATGACCTCATTACTTGGAGGGGGTTCTATGATAACGAGATAAATGCCCCCTTGTTCGGTGGGATATAAAGTAACAAGAAGAAACTGAGCGGCATTAACTTCATTCTCTAAGGGGAGAGTACAACTGAATATAGATGGAATCAAGTCAATCACTTCCTCAACGAATGGTTGGTTGGAAAAGGGCTCATGGGATTCATTCCTAGGGCAATTGGGATTGGCTAAACATGTAATTGCGTCAATCACATCATACACTAATGGAGGATCGGGGGAAATCTTTAGGTAACCAATTGGAAGTTGTCATTGAGAAACAATAAGGTTTTCCAACAATTTTGGGGCTTCATCCATATGAGAGAAAAGGTGAGTTTGATGAATCCCTTCACATAACCTACAAGGAAATCTAACTTTACCCTTTTTCCTGGGAATCTTATTATCACTAATTGATGGTTTGTCACCGGCATGATCTCCGAAGGCCGATAACAAGGGATGATATGAGCCTGTGGGCCACACTTCTAATCCTTGTGGAATACCAGGAAAATATCTAAGAAGGTGGCCACTCTTACAAATCTTGCAAGGGAATTTAACATTATGAGGCTTGGAAGCACTAGATACATTCATAGTAATGGTTGGTTGGTTTCCCTCTTTCTTATTTTGCTTTTTCATCTTCTTCCTTTTCTTCTTCTTCTTAGCTTCCTAGTTACTAGGATCAAGACTTTCGCTAGGTGAAGAAGAAGAAAGGGAAGAAGAGACAATGGGTGAAGAAGGAAAAGGGTCAACTTAAGGTTGGTGTTTTTTAGGTGGAGAACTTATTTTTGAAGAATTTGGGACATTTAGAACTAAGGAGGTTGAGAAAAACCACATCGGTAAACCTATCGTGAATCTAGGAAGTGGAAACATAGCCATGTAAGGGGCACCAATATTTACAATAGAAAGAAAAAGAATAGGATTCTCGTTAAAGGGGTTTCCTTGTCTGGAATACTCTGAAACTTTTTTCATCAGACTCAACCCAAGGTATACTAAGCAGTAAAAGGTGAGAATTCAATCAAAGAAACAATAACAGTGAAAAAGGTCACTAGGTATGAAGGGATTACCAGGTCAATATGAACTGCAATATGCCGTTAGGTATGTGTAGGAAATCTCCCCAAATGCAGCTGTGTTAGGTGTATCATATATGAAAAGGCGACTGACTTGGTTACCTAGGGATAGTTTTCAACCTAATGGGAGCTTCTAAAATAAACCCAAAGGTATGTGGAAGCACAATTTGTAGTAGTGATGTCTAATGCGTAACCATATGTTTGAGGCATTCCAATATACTCGTTAAACATGGAGAATCATCCTATAAACCAAAAGGTACATGGAAGAGCGTTATGATATACTCCAATGTACATGGAAAACAAACCATCCCCAGAATGTAACACTAAAAAGTAACGAAAATTCCTACATTTAGAGATGCTAGGACACGTCTTCTAGCCTAGAACACTAAATGTGTTTTTAATGTTTCAAATGATCCTGAGGTTAATTGATAAATTTTAATGTTTATCTTGATTAAGGTTTCAGTTTCAAGGATCGAAATGAATTCATCTGAACTCCTAAAATGCAGCTAGTATGAGAAAGAACTCTTTTCATCCGATGAAGATATAACTAAAGAAGGGGAGTTTCAAACAATGATGTAGAAAATAAGAACTTCCAAACAATATCTTCAAATTCGTTGTTCCAATTAAAAAGTTCAAATCCCTAGTGCATGAGAAAATGAAATTATTTTCTTTTTTCTTTCAAATTTTCAATGCAATGAAAATTAAAATATGACTAGATTATTGAATCAGGACAAATTTAAACACATTGGAACTGTAATATGAAAATCCCTTCAAGAGACCAATAAATAAGTAAAATGATACAAACCCTAAATGACAAGAAGAAGAAGAAAAAAAAACCCTTATCAAAAGGAAATCACACTCAATTATAAACAAGTTGTTAGATTTATAGAGACCTTGGACAAACTAGAGACTCAAGAAGAAACTGCAAACAAAACATAATTGAGAGCACGATAGAGAAAATGCAAATTTTTATTTTTATTTTTATTTATTTATTATTATTATTTTTTTCATTTACAGGATCATCACAGGTAGTGTATGGAAACCAATGTGAATCATCACACATACGAAATGGGATAAGTGCGCTAGGTCGCTCTGTCTCAGAATAAAAAGTGCAATGGGGGAAAGTTTGCTCAAAACATGCAAATTAAACCCTAACCAAGCTCGAAATTAAGCTTCCTAGGTCCAATGATAGTCTAAAAAAGATAAATAAAGTTGATTTTATAGGTCCTAAAAGGATAGGCAAATAAAACCACTAAAGAACGTCTTGTTCCCCAATGGATTCACTAAGTTTTTTTGTTGATAAATTTCTTCTGCAGACAATGACAATCTCCTTAGACCAAGTGGATTAGTCTAAAAACAACCAAGACAAAAATGCATGTTTTCCTTAGATATTTTTGAAATATGGAAGGAAAACCTACTTGGAATCCAATGCAAGCTTCCTCCTACACCTTACTTTCTAACTCCAACTCCAACTCCAATTTCCAAAAGTGAAACTTGCAAATCATCCAAAGCAAGCAAGAGAACCAAAATATACAAATAACATATAAAAATGACTCTAAACAAGAAGTCAATGATTCATGTTCTACATATGGATAATTGAGACATAGTGTATATGATAAACACAACACTTTTGTATTAAGAAAGACAAGAAAAGATTAAAATCTTTGTAGGGCTCGACCTTGTGAATATCTCCGAGTGATCTTGTCCTTCCTTTTCCACAATGATAAGCATTCAATCACACCTAAAGCACATGGATGGATTATGGACCTCTAGACACAAATGAGCAACATAAGGGAATAATTTAGAGTCTCGAAAAGCCAACCAAGACTTTATGGTAGATGTTGAATTTATAGGGTACATGAGGTGGTTTTGGTTTTACCATTCTAGGGCTTAGATCCAATTTAGAGGGAGGTAAGTTGTAGGAGATAAGAGATAATACCTCAATAATAGGAGCTCGAGATTTGATCTAATAGTAAATGGTTAAAACCACTCCTAAATATTCTGGAGAGAGAAACTTCGAAATTAATTTTTTTTTCCCTCATTTCTAGGTGTTCATCGCACTTTTTGTGAAAGCAACCTGCATTGACTAGTGAAGGTTGCATGCATAAAAACTTTGCCATCATAGGTTGTTCTAAAGACAAGTGTTAGGTGGGTGAACCTACCTATGGTTTTGTGCATGGTTTTTGCACATGGTTTTGGGCATGATGGTTTTGTGTCCATGGTACTTTCTTTAGATTTGGTCAAGGGAACTACGGTTATGTTCTAATATAGGGTTAATGGATTGGGGTTTATGGATTTCAACATGTATATATGCATTGTAGCGTTGAAAGGAATATAATGAAAAATCAATCTAGTAGCCTTGATTTTGGGATCCAGGGGAAAAATCTCTGTGTATATCTGTTTTATGTTTTATGCTCTCACCATTGTTTGTTTTTTGTTTTTTAGAATTCGTATGCAGGGAATTTTTGTATGGGGTTAAAAGCTATAGAGTTGGCACAGGAGCCACATGACCAAGATACCAAACTCATGCCAAGAGCATTCGTGGTCATCCCGCAGTATCCATCACCTCCAGTGTCAGAACCAATCTCGAGTGAGCAAGGAGAGGTTTTTCTCCTTGATGATGATCCAATGATGGATGTGTACAATATATCCTTTGATGAGTTGCAGCAAAAGATTGTATAGGCACAGAGAAATAATTTCCTGGATGATCAAGCATCATCTGCATTTATGAAGGAAAGGGTGATCACGTCGGATGTTAGAAAGCATCTAGCTGTCATGGCTGATGCCACTAAGGCTTATGTAGAATCCACAAGCCCAAATGTCAAGTTATTATTAGCAGAGAATGATCATATGGAAAAGGACTTGCAAGCGACCAAGAAAAGTGCATAACAATCCACATGATCCACTATGACAGAGATGACGAAAGTGATGCTTGCTGAAGTATCGAATCTTGAGACCACCATGTCGAGAATTTATGACGAATTTGTCACCATGCACAAGTCAGTTGTACATCTATATGGTTTTTAGCAGCGACACATGATGATTCACCAAAATCTCAAAGACGTACATGTTGCTATTGCACCCGTACAAGAATGGACAATGAGATACAAGGGAGCCCCGCTTTACTTGCATAAGATAATGAAGCCGCAGGAAGAGCTAGACAAAGCATGAATCTAGATGTTGATCTAGAACTATGAGTAGCTTCCTCCGCTCACCAGTAGTATTGAGGCTTCATATGCACATTTGTTCAAGAGTCTGGATGTCATGGTGAGGACACACATGATCCCTTCAATCGGTTCCCTCACCCAAGCCGTTGGGAAGATCCAAGTCTTGCTGAAGGTCGATAGGTATATGGAGAAGTTAATGTGAGAGGCCACCAATGATGACTTGTAATGGAGTGCAAAAAACATGCATAAGTACATTGGTGTTCCAACCACTCTCAGGAAAATGTTGTTCATGCTTCAAGATGAGTTGGAAAAAATCTCCAGGACTATATACCCAGATGCCATGGAGGTAAGAGTCTTTTTCCAGAAAGACATCACCAAACAGTATGGGGACACCATAGCACAGTACCAAGCTTGGTATCAGTTCATCACCGAATATCATCAAGAGGATGTTGTTGAGTTGGTATTTCCCCAAGCTTCAGAGTCGTAATGTTTGTCTTGTTAGGTTGACTCTAGCCTATTTTGTTCCACATGGGTATATGTGGAAATTGAATATTATTTGTAAATATATTGTAAGTGAAATTCCAAGTGTCATTAGTGGAATGTGAATAGTCTCTATGTAATGTAAAGAGTTATTTGTAAAGGAGTTGAATATTCATAAGGGTAGTCAAAAAGTTAAAGGGAATGTCAAGGGTCACCACACCCTTTGTTATAAATAGAACCTAATAACTCATAAAACAAGATTTTGGGAGCCAAGATTTTGGCTAGGCTTAGGCTTAGAGAAGGATTGGTAGTATTGTGACGAGCCTTGGCTTCTCCACAACATAGAGCGAGTACACTTCTTTGGAGGAGCAAGTGGTGTTGACTGTAATGTTCCATTGTTAGGGCTAGTGGGTACCAATGGTGTATGAATGGATGGAAATTTCACTTATTAATATAACTGAGCTAACACGTTTTCATGCATATGTTGTTATTGTAGTTCGACTATTTTGGTTACTTTAGCAATGTATGTTGTTTAACTTACGCATTTTCTTATGAACTAATTCATTTGGAATTGTATGAATATGGTTGAAGGCATGTTGTTGGATTAACTCACCACTTTGGGTTGTGGACTATTCTGCTTCTAGCTTGTGATGTTATTCCACACGTGTGTTCCTTTCAGGCTGCATACTATTACAAGTTTCTGAGGGACACACTTCATTTTCCCTTGTGTGTTAGAACCCCCATGCATCTCACTTGAATCGCTGCAAGGTCACACACTTTCTTCCAACCAACGTCATCATACTTACCTCCGCGTGCTATTGCAGTCAAGGCACTACATTACCACCCATTACTGGGACTCCTACTCCAGATGGCCTGAGGTTTAGTTGTGACTTTTTACTCGAGAGATCCCCATGAATGTTGACGAGTCCAAAACGATCAATAAGTTAGCTTGGAGTTACCCTAAGAAACATGATCGTTAAAGTTTTATGTTCAAGGAGGTTCACTTTTTAAAATGCTTAGTTCACAAAACTGTGCAGAAGTGATAATTCATTATTAACTGTGCAGAACTCCACACTCCCGTACAAGGTGAATTTCTATGAAATACAACTAATATGTACTTTTTAAATATTCACATGACATGTGTCACATAGTATGCTCGTCATAGCTTAGGATTAAATTCGTGTGAACCTGCAACTCATGTGGGTCCACGACAAATACAGAATTTATGGTTACTGCAAAGATTCTGTTAGATTGCCAAAATGGTGCAGTTCATTTAGGAATTACATGTCAACCATTGGTCCATCAATACATTGTAATCATGTTATGATCTTGCACCAATCAACATTAGTGTCCATGCTAGTTATGATGCATCTCATCAATTAATAAAAGTGCTCACGAATCAGATATTCCAGTGGTGTTATTTATAAATACTTTTTAGAAAGTTAGATAACACAAATTAATAAAAGTGCTCACGAATCAGATATTCCAGTGGTGTTATTTATAAATACTTTTTAGAAAGTTAGATAACACAAATTATCATCATCTTTATTCATTGTCACACTGATACATCTTGTAATTTGATCATTCATAGTTGACCAATATACAAGACTAAATACCAATATCTAAAAATGGGAGTCTGTACAATCATGACCAAGACGTCACCTTCTTGAACATAGCTTGATACTGAGACCTTACTTGTATTAGAAGAGCTTAGAACCACGACCTTACCTACCTAATTATTATTTAGAGAATAGCTCAAGGCTTGGGACTGAGACCTTGGGCTAACTCAAGACTATGCCCTTTCTTATGCAAGCAACCTTATGACAATTTCCCACTCAAGACTATATGGCCTTCATTGAAAATCTAACCGTTTGCTTTCATTTATTTACTCCCTTAATATCATAATTCTAGTTTCAAGTACCTTAGTGAGAATTTTTCCTTCCTTCGTATATCATTGGCACCTTACACATTCTAGCAAGGCCACGTCAAAATTCAATAGAGTGTGCATGATGTGGGCTCTGTTAACTTGAATTTCGACCAAATTCAATCACCTACACGATATGGCATTATTTCAAAGAATTACAATTATATCACATAACTTTGTTTAGGTATTTCCTCCTAGTATAAAATAAAGTTAATTCCAAAACTCTGCTTAAAGTAATTTCAATTCGGTTGACCTTGACCTTCACAAAATTCCTCAATGGATTGCATTGTAAAAAATGCTATGTTATGGATTGGTCGGTAATCTAAATTTAACCTATTTGATTTACAATGTAGAGTAGCCCTTACCCTGTTGGAAAATCATGGGCCTGTGTGAAGCTCCTTTAACTGAAACAAGATCGAAGCTTCGAATACTTCTAAGTTTACCGTGACCTTCAAGAATAAGGCTTCGATTCTTTCTAGGTTTGGCACAAGCGTAAAGCTTCAAATCCTTCTTGCATTGGAGAATATTAAAGCTAAAGCTTCAAATCCTTCTTGATTTTCCGTAAGCTTCAAGCTTCGAATCTTTCTTGATTTAGCGTAAGATTGAAGCTTGAAGCTTCGAGTTTTTCTCAATTTGGTGTAAGTTTCGGTCTGGAAGCTTTGAATCCTTCTTGATTTCGCGTAAGATGCAAGGTTAATATAATAATCTAGAGATATTTCTAACTCTATTCATATATATGTAATGCAACAAGTTATTCAGTGTGCAAGCACATTTCATGCAAAATCAAATCAAAATTTTCTTAAGCGCCTCAACATGATAGTTTGAATGGTGAAATATCTTTATATGAATATGATAAACATTAATTATGGTAGTTAGTTGTGTTGTAATAATGAATAAATGATATGTTTAGATAGAGTTTACTTGTTGTGTTCTCATAGTTAGTGTTTGAGTCTATTTGTGATGAGTTGTGTCTTTGTAGTTTGTGTTGTGAGTTGGTGATCCAAATTATTTGGATCCAGATTGTCTTAGAGATTGTCTATTTGTGCCTATATAATGTAATGGTTGTCCAAGCATTTTTATGAATGAGATTTGATTTCATTCTTGTGCATTTCTATGTTTTTCTAATATAGTATCAGAGCCAGAGAGATAGTGAGGCTTCAGATCTGAGAGAAAAAGGGCCCAGATCTATGAAGGTTGTGAGATCTTGTTGTTACAGTGTTGCTCCCAAATTCTTTATGTTATTTGGTTGAGGAATATTGTTGAATGGTGTTGTCTGTAATCGTTGTCTCTGTATGTAACTACAATCTTCATAAGTAAGAAGCTCGTGGAAGTATATAGCCGCCACAACCATAATAACTGTGTGGAGTCTATTGGCCGAAGTCACATTGCGTAAATCATCGCGCTGGAGGGTGTGGATTACAATTAACTGGAAAGTGAATATTTTATTCACCATCATTCGTGCCATGGTGCTGCCTAAGTTGAAAGGTATGATTTAATTTTTTAAATCAAGCCCAGCCATAATCTTGAGGTTAATTTCTCATGGAGAAGTAAATTGGCTTAATATGGAGCCCTGTCAAAGATGTGAATTCTTGTCAGGTATTCACCTATTTAAATTTGTTTTATTTTTTATTTTGAGAAAAATTGCGGATGAGGTATGGAGGCATAAGGAGTTAAAAATTTGGTGAAAACAAAATTATGGTGAAAAATTTGTTTTTATCTATTGGTAAAAATTAATTTTGTAGTTATTTTTAGTGAAGAGAGTTAAAAAGGTGTTGGGTGTTTTTTTGTTGGGGTGAAAGAATTTATTTGAAAGTTTTTTTGGGAGCATAAATTGTGTTGGGTGAAAAGAAGAAATAAGGAGTATTTTTTGGCTTTGTTTTTTATTTGAAGCAAGATTAAGTCTTGTTTTTTTAGATCCTGTGCATTTGGTTTTGGATCTGGTGAATTTGGGTGTAGATTTGGTGGATTTGGGTACAAAATCGGGTGGACTTAGTTGCATTTTTTTTTTATCATGTCAATTTTTTTGGCTGAAACTTATCTCAAGGAGTTCACAAGACTAGATGGAGGAAATTATGCAAATTGGAAATTCAAGCTATTAACAATTTTAGAGGGAAATAATTTGTGGCCCATAGTGAGTGGGGCAGAGCCAAACCTACTGCTGCTCCAACCATTCCAGATTGGGAAAAGAGGGAAACAAAAGCAAAGGTGTTGCTACGAATTTCATTTAAGGACAACATCATTCCTCATATTAGGGATTGCAAAACATCTAAAGGAACATGGGATGTTCTAAAAATATTGTATGAAACATCTAATACCAACCATATTTTGTTCTTGAGGACCAAGCTTTTGTCAATTAAAATGGAGGCTAATGAAAGTATAAGAAATTTCATTTCCCATGTCAAAGAGATAAGTGATAAGTTAGGAGACATTGGTGAAAAGGTGTCCAATATTGACTTGGTCACCATCACATTAAATGGCTTAGTGCAAGATTATCAAATTTTCGTTTCAAGTCTTTCAGCTAGAGAGAAGCCTCCTACTTTTGATGAATTGGCAAGTATTCTTATACAAGAGGAAGAGAGGACGAAGAACTTCAATATGGGCTCAAACAATTTAGATTTGGCATTGGTAGCCAAGGGTAAACAACCATACAAAGGCAAGCCATGTGACAAAAGAAAAGGAGGAAAGTTTCAACAAAATCAGAAAGGTATGGAACAATCTAAATTTCCATTTCATGATAAAAGAAACGATGATTTTTATTATTGTGGCAAACTTGGACATCATGCTAAAGTTTGTTATAAAAGAAAATATAACGAGTCTAAACAGAGAAACAAAAGGCATAATGGGAATTTTGTGGACAAATACACTTCAATAAATGATGGATTTAAAAATCTCAAATTGTTTGTATCGGATGTTGCATTGTCAGTTGAGACTGATGATGTGAATGCTTGGTTCATTGATTCTAGTGCATCACTCCATATGTCTTGTAATAAGGATTGGTTTGATGAATATCATGAGAACATTGATGGAACATGTGTTTATCTAGGAGATAACAAATCCCTTTAAGTTAAAGGTTATGGAATAATAGGTGTGATGTTACCTAATGGAAAAGAGAGACAAATCCATGATGTGATGTACGTTCCTGGTATAAAAAGAATAAAATTTCTGTTTCTACTATTTCTGATCAAGGTCTAAAGGTGGAATTTGTCAAATCACAGTGTGTTGTTAAAGATATCTAGGATCTCTACAAGGTTATTGCCACAAGTACCAGAGTTGCGGGCTTATATAAGCTCGATGTGACTAGGACAGGGCATCAAGCATTGACATCTACAACAATGTCAATATAAAAGTTATGGCATCAAAGGTATGGGCATTTGAATCACAATGATTTAATGTTACTTCAAAGAAAAACAATGGTTGAAGGTATTCCTGTTATGAAGAATAATCATGTTGAATGTGAAGCATGTGCACATGGAAAGAAACATAGAGAGGAATTTCTTGTACATGAAGAAAAAAGGCAAAGAGAAATACTTGAATTAATTCATATTGATGTATGTGGACCTATGCAAACTAGATATCTTGGAAGAGAATTGTACTTTCTTATTTTGTTGATGATAGATGTAGATACACTTGGGTCTATTTCATAAGAAAGAAAAGTGATGTTTTTGAGTACTTTAAGGAATTCAAAAACATGGTGGAAAAACAAACTAGGAAATACATCAAAATTCTCATATTTGATCAGGGGGAGAATACCAATCAAGAGCTTTTAATCAATATTTCAAAAATCATGTGATTATGCAACAATTTACAGTGCCTCATACACCTCAGCAAAATGGAGTTGCTGAGAGGAAAAATAGAACACTAATGGAATGTGCATGAAGCATGCTTCAAGGTAAAATTATCTCTAATGGTTTTTGGGCTTAAGCCATTAATACTGCTGTTTATTTGAAAAATAGGAGTCCAACCAAAAGTTTAGGTCTAAAAACACCTTTTGAAGAATTTTATGGATAGAAACCAAAAGTGAATCATTTAATAGTCTTTGGATGCAAGGAATTTGCACATATTCCAAAAGATGAAAGAAGAAAACTTGATGAAAAATAAATTAAGTGCACATTCATTGGCTATTGTGATGATTAAAAGGCATACAAGTTGTTTGATTCTAATTCACATACACTTCTTGCAAGTAGGGATGTGGTGTTTCAAGAAAATGTAGATGAAGGTGATAAAATGAATAACACAGGTGTATGGCATGATATTGATGATTATGTCAAAATAGAGGCAAGTTTTGAATAGGAACAAGAATAAGTACAAGAACATGTACAGGTTCAAGAGCAGGTAGCATCCAACAGTCACAACACTCCAAGAAGAGAACAAGAGACTCCATAAAGTAGAAATAAGGATGAAAGCAGTAAAACTCTAAGGAGGTCATCACGTCAAATTAAACCACCTATAAGGTATAAATATTATGCATTGATGCCTCATGTAATGAATGTTATAGAAACCTCAATTTATGAAGAAGCTAAAGAATATAAAGAATTAAGAGATGTAATGAATGAAGAATACAACTCTATAACGAAGAATGACACATGGGAATTGATAGAATTTATGAAAGATAAAGTCCCCATAGGATGCAAATGGTTGTTCAAACCAAAGTTTAATGTTGATGGTAGTATTGATAAGTATAAAGCTAGATTGGTTGCAAAAGGCTATTCACAAAAAGAAGGCATTGATTATGAAGATACTTTTGCACCTGTAGCTAAACTGAATACAATTAGAATCATGATAGCATTAGCTACAAAACAAAATTGGAAAATGCACCAGTTAGATGTCAAATATTATTTCTTGAATGGTGAATTAAAAAAAGAAGTTTATTTGGTTAAGCTTGAAGGCTTTGTAAAGAAGGGATAGAAGCATCTTATTTACAGGTTAAAGAAAGCTTTGTATGGTTTGAAACAAGCACCAAGATATTGGTATGTGAATATTGTTTCATTCTTTTATGAAAAAGGTTTTGTGAGAAGAAAAAGTGATCCTAAATTGTACATCAAGAGAGATGAAGATGGGAATATTTCCTTGATATCTTTATGTGTTGATGATCTTATCATAATAGGAAGTGCATTCAGGTTGATTGAAGAAATTAAAATGCATTTGTCACAGGTATTTGAAATGAAGGATCTCATTGAATTGCATTATTGTTTGGGTCTTGAAATTTGGAGGGAATATACTAAGACAATCATCACAAAAAGAAAATATTCAAAGACAATCCTTGAAATATTCCATTTGTTTGAATGAAAACCAATGTCTACTCCTTTGGAATATAATTCCAATTTGTATAGTGATGATGGATCTAAATAAGTGAATAGAACTTTTATCGACAATTGGTGGGAATTTTGAACTACCTCACCACTACCAGGCTAGATATAGCGTATTCTGTCAGCATCCTTAGTCAGTTTATGGCTAAGCCTTGTGAAATCCATTGGAAAGCAACAAAGAAAGTCCTTCGATATCTAAGGGGAACACTTTATTTTTGTATTTTGTACACATGAATTTGATGTTGAGTTGGAATATTTTTCTGATTCAGATTAGGCTGGAAATCCTGATGGTAGAAGATCGACCTCTGGATATGCATTCAATGTAGGATCAGGGATCATATCATGGAGTAGCAAGAAACAACCAACTATTTCTGTGTCGTCCACAGAAGCTGAATATAAATCCTTGACCAATGCAACTTGTGAAGCTATTTGGTTAAGGAGGATTCTTGAAGATGTTGGAGAAAAACAAAGAGGAACAACACACATCAAATGTGACAATTAGAGTTCCATGAAGCTGGAAAATAATCCAATTTATCATGCCAGAACAAAACTTATTGAAGTCAAACATCATTTTGTAAGAGAAAAGATACAATCAAATGAGATTCATTTAGTCTATTGTAATACAAGTGAGAATGTAGCTGACATTTTTACCAAGCCTCTTGGAAAGATGAACTTGGAAATATGTAGACAACAACAAGGAATTGTTAAAAATCCATTTATCCATTAAGGGGGGATGTTGGAATAATGTATAAATGATATGTCTAGATAGAGTTGAGAAGTTGTGTTCTTGTAGTTAGTGTTTGAGTCTATCTGTCATGAGTTGTGTTTTCGTAGTTTTTGTTGTGAGTTGTTGATCCAAATTTTTTTGATTTAGATTGTATTAGAGGTTGTCTACGTGTGCCTATATAATGTATTGGTTGTCCGAGCAGCTTGATCAATGAGATTTGATTTCATTATTTTGCATCTCTCTATTTTTATAATAAGTTGATCTTATATATTGTCATCACACAAAAGTTTATGTTATGTTTTGGTGGTGCAACAAAAGTAGATATAAAGTGTAGAATTTGGGAGTAAGAAGAGAGCATATGGAAGGATGGTCTAGTTTATTGATGGATTTGATCCAGGTGGATATTGGTGGACACCCACCTATTCCACCTAGACCCTCAAGTCAATTTCATCTATTTCCTTGTTTATTTCAACATTTACTATTTTTAGCATTTTTTCTGGTCCTGAACTTCCAGAGTAACTTTGACCCCCTAAACGACATTTTTTTGAGGTTCACTGCAGGAAGCTATGAACTTGGGAAGTTGGCTTCCAAAATAACCCCAATGTGGCCACAAAATCTTGGCTTTACATATCCTGGGGTTATGTTCTTGGTTGTTTATGGTTTTTTCATGTTTTTCAATAATAAATAGGCCCTTGAGCCTCATTGTAACACAGTTCAGTTGGCATGTAGCTGCCACATCTCTTCTCAGAGATAAACTACCATTGTCCAAGCTATCTCATTTCCATTCTGTTTGTAAGCGTAGTTCAATATTTTTCTATCAATGAAATGAAGTGTTTTTCTGCTGCATCTCTGTATTTATGATTATTTCTATAATTTGTTGAATTCTTGTTTAAGTTCAGATCAATGGTGTTAGATCAGTCTGCTCTTTCTTTATTTTTATTTCAATGTCCCCAACAAGGTCAGGTTATAAGGAGTTAGGGCTCGATCTGATTGAACCGTTGCAAGATCAGCCTCACAAACCTTGACAACCTCACATGGCAAAAGAAAAGAAAGACGAGGGGGCAAGAGATCCTTTCAAAATGTTGCTCGAGGAAGCCCTCGAGCGACAGCAGAACATGGTGATGGATAACTTTTCCCAGATCCTTTGAAGGCTACCCATAGGCGATGCATCTTCATCCAGCAGCCACTCTCGAAGCACCACTCAATTTAAGGTACAAGTTAACTTCGATATTCCCATATTTAAGGGCCTGATAGATGCAAACACTGTAGATAAATGGTTAAATCTGTTGGAAGGATATTTTTCAGTTCATGAATTTTCCAATAAGGAAAAGATTACTTTTGCACTTCTGAAATCTGCCCCACACATCAAGGACTGGTGGGAAACCTACTGTGAACAAAAGGACAAGAGTGAATCCTCATTGTTTTCAGTTGCACCCACTTGGGATTCTTTCCAAGACGCCATCAAGGGAAAATATTACCCTGTTGGTAGCTATGAAGATAAATACATAAAGTGGACCACACTACGGTAGGGAAGGGACCAAGATGTGCCAAAGTTCACAAATATTTTCCATACCCTTCGGACGAAGCTAGGTATCAAGGATACTGAGCGTCATTTGGTACTCAAGTATTGTGGTTATCTACATAAGTACATCTAGGATGAGATGGAGTTCCCGTACATTTCCTCGTTCGGCATGACGTACAGATACGATGTCAAAATTGAGCAGAAGTTTAAATAGAAGAAGAAGGAATTTGGATCTCCAAATCCAACGCAAGGAAAAGGTACCCACAAACCACAGAGGAAAGGTGAGGCCGCCCAGGATAGCTTGCTGAAGTCGTAAGAAAAGAACAACACCACGAAGACAAAGAAGGACATGGGAAAATGGTGTGAGTTCCATAAGAGCTCCACTCACAACAAAAATGAGTGTCGGGCCAAGAAGTCACTGGTGGCCGAGCTAAAGGCCTCCGAATCATACATATTTTCTGAATCTGAATCAAAACTTGATAAGGGGAATAAAAAAGGGGAGCATATCATTGATGCAGAGCCCAATGCCACCATGGCCACCACTAAGATATAGAAGATTAAGCTTGAAGATCCAACGGAGGGGGAACACCTCTTCCACTCACAAATGTGAGTGAAGGGTTCTCTGCTACAGTGCATTTTTGATAATGGGATCCAGAAGAACCTTATTTCAGCAGAGGTCATGAAGTAGCTGGGCCTAAAGACTACAACACATCCACAACTGTACACCATCGGGTGTCTTCACCAAGGACACGATCTCTGCGTCAGCGAGCAGTGTCGCCTTCCCTACAACATCAAGCCCTTCACAGATGAGGTACTGTGTGATGTTTCTCCTCTTGAAGTTTGTGATGTATTGTTAGGAAAACCATACTTGTGGAAGAAACATGTTGTATATGAGCGTAGACCTTGCTCTATGATTATTACTTTGGCCAATAAGTTGTATAAGATACTGGAGGTAGCCTCGCCTACTTCTATCCCTTTAATAACTGCAAAGCAATGCAGTAAGATCATTTCCTAGAGCAGGAAATTTGTTTTCCTTATGATTTTCCCTTAGTGAAAGAAGAAGGTTGTTGCCATAGAAAATCCTGTAGATTCCCAAGCTCATGCGATTTACTAAAGCACATGACAAGAATCTACTTCTGATTTCAACCAGCGGAAGCCAATAGATCGATGAAAAAAATAAGAACAAGAAGAAGATAAATCAATGGAACATAAAACAGGATGTATCTAGGGAAAGCCACTACTCAAAACCCCACTATCTGTATTACATATATCAAAAATATGAGTGAAGATACAAAGCTTGTTCTCACTAGAACAATTCCACACAAGTATGCTCAACTCTTTCAGGTCACAAGCTAGCTCATGGCCAACACTTAGCCAATTTTGCAGTGCTCCAAGCTCCTAATATATTGTGTAATTCCTAGGATGAATAGCCCATATTTAAAGGGAATTCATGCTTCCAAAAATGTACAATCCAAACATAGGATCAATCTTTGATGCATGCATGATATGTACACTCCAGTAAATAATACCACTGATAGTACACTATCCTTGCACTCTAGTCTCAACTGGGTCTTTCTCTAAGCTGACATGCATGAGTTTCTCATGAGGGAGTCCTTAGTTAAATAGAGTATAACTAGTGGATCAATGAGTCCACCAACTAATTGTTAGTCTTCTATTAGTTCCAAAAACAATTTAGAACTATTTTAATTGAACTTAACTCATTAAACTGAGTGATCTAATTTCCAACTCAATTTAAACTCAAAATGGACCCCTAAAACTTAGGGAGAGCATATACATGACTTCAGAAATACTTGCAACTTGAAATTCCTAAGTTAATTAAATTAATTAAACCTAATTAACTATTTACAGGTTGCTATGAGAATACAATTCGATTTTAATTCTCAATTTAATTCAAGGACAAATTAAACTGGAATTTCTTGTTGCAATTTCTCAATAGTGGCCATGGCTTCCAAGTAGGGCTCCTCTGCACAACAACAACAAATGGATAAGGTCGTGGAGGAGTACAGGGATATTTTCGCCTCACCTACAGGGGTACCTCTACACTGTTAAGTCAAGCAGTCCATCAATCTGACCCCAGGCGCACTTCTGCCCAATGGACCGATCTATCAATGCTCTATTATGGAGAATGATGAGATCAAGAGGAAGATTTAAGAAGTATTGCAGAAAGGGAACATCAGGCCAAGTTCATCACCCCGTGGGAGCTCGATTGTATTGGTACAAAAGAAGGATGGAACCTAGAGACTCTGTATTGACTATCGGGCAATGAACAAGATCCCTGTCCATAATAGGTACCCAATCCCATGGATTAATGATCTTCTGGACCAGCTCAAGGGCGCCAAATATTTTAGTAATATTGAATTGAAGTTAGGTTATCACCAAGTGCTTATCGAACCACCTGATGTGTGGAAGACTACCTTCAAATCCAAGGAGGGCCTTTATGAATGGTTGGTCATGCCATTCGGATTGACGAATGCCCCTGCAACCTTCATGAGACTGATGGATGACATCTTGCAACCCTTCACCAATACATTCATGATGGTGTATTTAGATAACACATATCTTCGACCAGAGTTGGGAAGAGCGCATCCACCATATTCTATAGGTCCTTCAAACCCCGCGAAAACACAAGCTGTGTGCTAACTTGGTGAAATGTACTTTTGGCTTGACCTAAGCTCAATATCTAGGGTACATCATTGATGATAAGGGTGTACATGTGGACCTAGCTAAGATACAAGTCATTCAGTATTGGCCAGCCCCAACCACTCTAACAGAGCTTCGCAACTTTTTGGGTCTTGCCAATTTCTACTGCAGTTTCATGTTGGGGTTCTCTCATATCACTTGGCCTTTAAGTCAAGTCACCAAGGGCGGAGCGAAAACAATTTTTTTTGGTATGAAACCCAACAATAGGCATTTTTCAAGTTGAATCATCACCTCTACTCTGCGCCAGTGCTCAGATTACCATACCTGCAAACACCATTTGAGATTGAGACAACTACCCTTGACGATGTTATTGGTGCAATTCTTACTCAACATTGGCATCCAGTGGCTTACCATAGTGAGACACTTTCAGACACACTACGAAACTATCCCACTTACGGCAAAGAAATGTATTCCATTGTGCAGGTCAATGGAAGCATTACATTATGGGGAAGGAAACAATCATCCACACATACCACTGACCCCTGTAGTTCATACAGACACAGTGGAAGTTGCTTAATGATCGCCATTAGAAATGGTCCACCTACCTACACCAATTCCATTTGAACATTAAGTATAATAAGGGAATCACCAATAATGTCACTGATTACCTTAGCTAACCACCATTCATGGCGCTGATCATTGTGCTCGACTCATGTGGGCATGAGACTTTGGGGTGGCTGCATCTTTACAAGAGCGATCTAGAATTCGATAACACATACTAGACACTCTTATAAGGGAAGCAAGTTCCAAAATTTCACCTTAAGCATGCAGTTTTATGCTACTTGGGACACATTTGTGTTCCTTCAAGTGAGCGTGCCAAGATGATTTGGGAGTCACACTACAGTTAGGTCGCTGAACATTTTGGAGCAGAGAAAACAATGGTGGTATTGCAGAAGTATTTTTATTGGCCAAAACTTTGTCGGGATGTTGGGAAGTACATTACATTCTGCATCACCTGGGCCATTGCCAAACCAACCATTAAGAAGCAAGGCCTATATACTCCTCTACCTACTCCTAGTCGGCCTTGGGAATCTGTATCCATGGATTACATGTCAGACCTTCTTTCTACTAAGCATGACAATGATTGCTTTTCCGTGATCGTCGACAGATTCTCCAAAATGGCCATCATGGCGGCCTGTAAGAAGAATATCGCAACAGAGGCCACTGCTAAGCTCTTCTTTGAGTGAGTGTGGGTACACTTTGGGATTCCACAATCCACTGTCTCAGATCAGGACAATAGATTCCTGAGTGAATTTTGGTCTAGTCTCTAGTCGATGCTACATACAAAACTTACTAAGTCCATGAATTTCCATCCCTCAACTAATGGCCAAAAAGAAGTTGTCAATAGGATGATTATACACAATCTACGCATGTACAACTTAAAGCATCCATGAACGTGGGATGAAAGTCTCCCTTATGTCCAACATAGCTACAACAGAGCTCTCCATAGCTCAATAGGCCACAACCCCTTTCAGGTAGGGATGGGATTTCAGCCATTATGTCCTTTTGACGTGGACATATCATTTGCAGTTACTTAGGAAGATTCGGTGCACGTTTAGTCCCGAGTCAAAAGGGCTAAAACCTTCATTGAGCACATTAAATGCATCTACCAGTAGGTCCATGATATATTGGATAGAAACAATGCTAAGTACATGCAGCGCCATGATCAACATCGAGTGCCACACAAGTTCCAGGTAGGTGACAAAGTTTGGCTACATTTGTAGAAGGAGCACCTCGTTGGATCCCACTACAAGTTTCACTTGCTCCGATATGGACCATACACCATCACCAAGGCTATTGGTGACAATGAATTCAAGCTCAGCATCCCACCGTTCCTTGGTCTGCACCCAGTGTTCAATGTAGACTACCTTCGGCCATACTTTCTACCATTGTTGGACATATCCGACATTGTAGAAAAACTCACACCAACAGAGCTCAACCCAGACTGCATGGAACATGCCACAAATGATCAGATCATGGACACACAGATTAAGAACACTCGCCAGCAGAGGGTACAATGATATCGAGTTTTCAAAGCAGGCCAACTCCTTCACCAGGGCAAGTGGTTCACCAAGGACTAGGTTCAATAGAAATTTCCTCACCTCATGGAGGCTTTGCATGCAATGGAGACCATTGTTTCCTGGGGGGTGGGGGGGGGGGGGGGGGGTGGGGGGATGATCTAGGTGGATATTGGTGGCCACCCATGTATTCCACCTAGACCCTCCAGTCAGTTTCATATGCTTCATTGTTTATTTCAACATTTACTATTTTTAGCATTTTTTAGGTCCTGAACTTTTGGAACAGTTTTGACCCCCTAAACGACGTATTTTTGAGGTCCATTGCAAGCCCATAGCCATATGCAAGGGCCTACGGAAAAAACTACAGCACTCAGATAGACCTTTCCAACAAGGTATCGTGTGCGCCAAATGGAGATAATATGACCAAGTTACGACCTCGAGAATTTGGCTGCCCAACGAACCCCAACGGGGCCCATAAAATCTTGGCGTTACATCTCCTAGGGTTAGGGTTTTGGTTGTTTATGGTTTTCTCAGGTTTTTCAATAATAAATAGGCCCTTGAGCCTCATTGTAACATAGTTCAGTTGGCATGTAGTTTCCACATCTCTTCTCAGAGACAAGCTACGATCGCCTGAGCTATCTCATTTCCATTCTCTTTGTAAAAATAGTTCAATATTTTTCTATCAATGAAATGAAGTGTTTTTCTACTGCATCTCTGTATTTATGAATATTTCTGTAATTTTTTGCATTCCTGTTTAAGTTCGAATCAGGTTGGGAGGTTGTGCCCGAGAGGTTCCGCACAACACTTCTGCGCAACCTTGAAAGTGCATAAATGCAGATTCCCAAATATTCCTAAATCTACAATATTGTAGATTTATGAAAATATTCATTCATTTATGTGTTTACACTTGTAGAATGCATTGTAGACTACTTTGTGGAGTAAAAAAAAATGGCTTCGATTCAAACGATGAAAAGGTCGGAAGAGGCCACAAATGTGTATTGAACTCAAAGCCACAAAAGAGTCACCAGTAGATATCATAATTCATCCATACGCACTATCATATCTGTGAGATTAATTTGGCTATCCGTATACATTAACGTAGAATAGTACACTGTGATATCAAGGGAAGAATTTACTTGGGGGTTTTAATGGTGTGAAGCTTGTAACCTTTGTTTCTAGAGAAGGTATATGATTTTTTTTCCAAAACAGAAAAATGCTTTCAAATTAATAGACGTAAGAAAGTACAATGAAATAGGGGATTAGGGTCCCACTAGTTTGTCCTGTGTGTTTAAGAAAAAACGAATTCTTATGATGATTAATCATTGCCCTAACATAGATTGTTGGATCGTTTCTATTACACATTCCTTTGTTAGTTCGTAAATCATTTGCCGGTGCATTCAATTAAATCCGAATATGTCACAATTGTAGTAATTAACCAAAGGAAAAATATTTGAAGAAGATCTTGTTCGTATCTGAGCTGCAACCTTCCTTTGAGAGGCGATATGCTTCTCCATTTTGTCTCCGTTAGATGTGAGTGATGGAGACAGAGTTGAAACCCTGGAGAAGAACTTTAATTCGACATTTCGATGCATTTAGGTTTGATGAATTCAATCTGACATGATTTTTTGCCAAATCTATAATCGATTTTGAGTCCCTAAAGATAGTGAGAGTTGAGATTTCAAGCCAAGAAGCATAGAAAAGGACCCCTAGAGAGGAAGGAGTTCTGATCATGAATTAGATCCAAAACCACAGTGCCAATGGAACCTGTAGAGTCTCTCAGGGCTTAGGTAGATAACCTTTATGCATCCACAAGAGTCGAAAGAAGAGGCATCATAAAAAAACCCATTGGAAAGGAAGACCAGATGTTACGAGGAGGTGAAGGGCTTTGAGGGGTCGATTGATGTACAAGAGAGTATTCTAGATAGAATGATAAAATGTTGTAGCTAGTTTGCAAGATGTTGGAAGGGATATTCTCAAAAGTGAGGGTATTTCTGGTTCTCCAAATTCCCCATATGATGAAAAAATCTTGTGATTGGTGTTTTGGGTGGTCCTCAGGCCAACAACCAAGGCATGAAAGGATGTCACAGTGGTCTCATGTTGTAGAGGGATTAGTCATTCTGATCACATTTTTCCAGATAGAGGAGGTGAAAGGACATAGTATGAATAAATGATTAATGTCCTCTCCTACAGATTTACAGAGGCAACATCTTCCCGGCCCCTAGAAGCCCCTCTTTTGCTAAGAATGTCCCAAGTCAAAATCCTGTTATGTGCCACTAGCCAAGAGAAACATTTTATTTTGAGTGGGAAATTCAATTTCCAACTTCTGACCAACTAAGGAAAGATAAGATTGTTTCGGCGAGGCTGGTGGATTATCTCATATGCCTCAAATACTATGATTCTATCTTGTTGTGATCTGCCACACCAAGTAAATCTATCTTCTTTAGTGGAGAGTACAATCCCTGATAGTCTTAGACCAATGATGTATGAATTCCATTCTTGTATCAGATGAGCAATATTTCCATCTCTTCCCCGTCTTTCTAGTGAGTATATAATGAGGATGAGATACTTTTGTTTGCAATGTCTTGTATCACAGATAAACCATTGTTATGCAAAAAAATGATAAGTTGAAAGGATAATAGGTGACGACTTGTTAGTCTGGATAGGGGATCTAGGATGATTTTAGCAACGAAACCCTTTTCGACATCCCATTTTAGATTGTTGAATGGATAGTGCTTGTTGTGGAGAAATATGCACCATGAGAACGAGCAGTGTCGAGGATCTAATGCACCAGCTTGAATCCAGTCAATGAAGTCTTTGTTCTGGAGATATTTGATTTTATAATTTGGTTCCCAAATCCCCTATTTGTGATCATACTCCAATTTTCTTTTAGTAAGAGTGCCGAGTTAAGAAATGTGTCTCCAAAAGCCCCCAACCACTATGTTTGGCGTAGTATTTGACTTATGGGTCCTAGTAAGTGTGGAAGTTTAATTGTAGAGTTTTATGTTCCTTGCGCTTTTTGAATATGCAATTTTTTAACATCAAACATGGATTTTATCTATGACATACCACACTTTTGAGTTCACTTTTTATCTATCTGTAACCCACCCATGACCATTAGATATCCACGAACCTAAGTCAGGTGATATGAAATCATTTATAACATAATTTATCCTTTTAACTTTATGTCCATTGACTGATCACTAAATTCAGTGGAAATGAGAGCAAAAAATGTTCATTTAAAATAATTAATAACAACATAGGTGGTTCATCATAACGACTGTTGGGTCCCTATAATACTAGTGATTACCCCATTACTATTGTAGTTGTATCCCTTATTAATATTGTTGTGCCCCTATTGTCCCAATATTGTTATTACTGTGCCCCATAGAATCTCTCTATTGTTATTTTTATGGCTTTATATTATTATTGTTAGGTCGACTGGGTTATATTATGACTCCTTAGACTCCTATATATAGAAAGGAGGTTTTGTCATTTGAATCATCAAAGAATTGTTCATTTATGTAATGTAAAGGAGGTTGCCCCCTCGAAGAGGCAGAATTCTAAGGCGTTGATCTATCTTTTCTATCTTTTCTTGAGCTGGTTTCATAACATTTGGTATCAGAGCTTTGGATTCTAGGGTTTTGCTGCTCCAAACAGGTCATCGTGGAATGTTCGCTATAATTTTTTTTCTGCAATGTTTCAAAAGCTAAAAAAAAACCCATTTGAGAAGAAATCGCATTGAATCGCGGATCCAAATTTCAGAGCTTTTCGCGCTATATTTGTGGAGATATGATCTAAGAAAGTTGGTATTTTTGCAGACTCCTGAATTACATTCCAAACAGGTGACCGAGGGAAAATCGTCATAACTTTCTCTCTGAGCATTGGATTGAAATTTCGTAAGAAGGTACAGAAAGAGGACAGACTGTAGTTTCTCATATATAATTTTCAGAGCCAAAGGTCAAAACAATGACTCGTGGCATGTCGTACAAGTTCGCTCTACTGAACTAGTCTATAATCAAGTCATCTTGGGAGATTGTGCATAACTCTTCCTTGGAGAATCCAATTTGGATCAGACTGGTGGCATTGGAAAGAGGAAACAGAGGGCTAATACAGGTCGCAATTTCAGAATTGGATCATCCGAAATTGCAGAGATACATCAGATTCAATATCAAGCTTCTACAAAGTGAAAAAAGGTGTGTAGTTTTTTTAAATTTTTGCATAAGCTTGGTTTGAAAAATTATTTTGAATCAGTAATTGATGCCCCGAGGAAAAAAAAATGCAAACACCTAGTAAGCAACCTGAAAGCTCTAGCATGACTCATGAAGAAGAGGAAGAAATGCAACATGATATATCAAAATTACGAGACCAAGTGCAACAAGTGTCACTTGCACAAAAGGCAACAGAATCTAAGATGGATGGTTTAAGGAAAGATGTAAAAGCTAAGATGGATGGTTTAAAGAAAGTGTAGAAGCTAAGATGGATTGTTTAAAGAGAGGCGTAGAAGCTAAGATTTATGGCATGGAAGCTAAGATGAATGGCATGGATGCTAAAAGTGATGGCATGGATGATAAGATGGAAGAATTGAAGATAAATATGAATAAGTTGCTACAAGAAATGGTCACTAATGGTGAAAGGGTAGTAAAGGAAACTCATGATGAGAAAAAAAGAAATGTTAATCATGATTCCATAGACTCTAATGTGGGATCAGAGATCCACCATATTCCAAAAATCGATATGAGGAAGTTTGATGGCAAGGATCTCACAACATGGATATTACATATGGAGCAATTTTTTAATCTCAATAATGTGCAAAACACACAAAAGGTATGTATTGCAACTTTATATTTGGAACCAAATCAGTTTGTATGGTATCAATGGCTTTGCTCTCATAAACAAATTATCACTTGGGAAATTTTTACGGAAGAATTGACAGCACATTATGGGGATACGAAATGCAACACTTTTTTTAACCAATTGATAAGTCTCAAACAAAAGGGTTCAATAATGGAGCACATTGAGGAGTTCCAAAAATTGAACATAGGGGTAAAAAATATTCTAGAGGAGCATAGGATTGATGTGTTCATAGGGACTTTAAAGGATAATATCCAACATGATGTTCGCCTTTGGGAACCTGATTCATTAGAGAAGGCATTCAGGTTAGAAAGAAAAATGGAAAGAAAAATTATGGCAACCAGGAAGAATACCACTCACAACTATAAAGATGTAAGTGTTGTTGTCCCTAGTCTTCCACAACCTATAAGGTTGACACCACAACAATTAGAAGAAAAAAGAGGAAAAGGGCTTTGTTACAGTTGTGATAGTAAATACACTAAAGGTCATAAGTGTGCTGAGAAGAAATTATTCTACATAGATTGTGAAGAGGAAGAAGAAAAGGAGCAAGAAAGGTTAAAAGAAGAGGATATACTCCAGGAACAAAGCCTAGATAAAGAAGAAATGAATCCGACGATATCTTGTAATGCATTGGCGGGAATTACCACTCCTCAAACCATCAATATAGAAGGACAAATCAAGAAGAAAAAGGTAATAGTGTTGATTGATTCAGGAAGTACCCACAATTTTATTCATTGTAAGGTAGCAAAAGAATTTAATTGCTTCTTATATCCAACACCAGAGTGTCAAGTGATGGTTGCAAATGGAGGAACAATAAATTGCTCTAGAAAGTGCCATAATATCAAGCTATCCATGGGAGAATATGTATTGACTAGCCCAATGCTTTCCATTCCAATGGGAGGTGCTGATGTTGTACTAAGAGTCCAATGGCTAAAATCCTTGGGTACAATAGCATTTAATTTTCAAGAAATTTTCATGAAATTTTCTGTGGAAGGAAAGGAAGTTGAATTAAGGGGTATTGCAGGGAAACTAGGAAAGATAATCAGCTCTAACGGTATGACAAAACTTTTAAAAAAGGAACAAAGAGGTGTAATTGCACAATTATGTTCACTAGATGTTTCCACATTGGAATCATCTATTTCTCCAGATCTCCAAAAAGTATTGGACAATCATTCCAAGGTATTTGAGACTCCCAAAGGTCTCCCACCTATTTGTGATCATGATCATGCTATTCATCTAATTCTAGGAAGTGTTCCTCCAAACATCAGGCCGTACAGATATCCCTATGCCCAAAAGAGTGAAATTGAACGTATGGTTGCAGAAATGCTAGTGGCTGGTATAATTCAACCGAGTCAAAGTTCTTTCTCTGCTCTAGTAGTATTGGTGCACAAGAAGGATGGATCATGGCGCATGTGTCCGGATTATAGGGAGCTCAACAAGCTCACTATTAAAGATAAGTTTCCCATTCCTGTCATTGATGAATTACTAGATGAATTGCATGGATCAATTTACTTCACCAAGTTGGATCTTCGTTCAAGATATCATCAAATCAGAATGAAGACTGAAGACATTCCGAAAATAACATTTAGAACTCATGAGGATCATTATGAATTTTTGGTCATGCCTTTTGGCCTTACCAATGCACCTTCAACATTCCAAGGTTTGATGAATTCCATTTTCAAACCATTCCTTAGAAAATTTGTGTTAGTATTTTTTGATGATATACTAATCTACAAACAAGTCTTGGAAGGATCATGTTGACAGGGTGCTACAACTATTGGAGGAGAAACAATTATATGCAAAAAGATCCAAATGTGTCTTTGCAGTACAAGAGGTGGAATATCTGGGTCATATTGTCTCTCATGAAGGAGTTAAGGTAGACCCTAGCAAAATTAAAGCCATTAAGGAATGGAAAATCCCCACATCCATAAAGCATCTGCGAGGTTTTCTCGGGTTGACAGGGTATTATCACAAGTTTGTTAAGAATTATGGGAGAATAGCAGCACCTCTAACAACATTATTGAAGAAAGATGCATTTTCATGGACTCTAGAAGCAACAAAGGCCTTCGAGCATCTTAAAGAGGCAATGTGCCAAGCATCGGTCTTAGCTACACCAGACTTCACAAAAACCTTTATTGTGGAATGTGATGCTTCAGGAAATGGAATTGGTGTTGTTTTAATGCAAGATGAAAGACCCATTGCTTTTGAAAGTCGTCCAATCAAGGGAAAGTTTTTACACTTAAGAAATGGCGACCCTACCTAATGGGAAGACACTTCAAGGTAAAAACGGATCATGATAGCCTTAAATACTTTTTAGAACAAAGATTATCCTCTAAAGAGCAACAAAAGTGGGTCACAAAGATGTTGGGTTATGACTTTGAAATCATCTACAAAAAAGGGAAGCAAAATGTGGTGGCAAATGCACTCCCAAGAAAAGATGAGGATGTGGAAGCATTGTTGTGCACCATTTCTATTATCCAAACGGATTGGATAAACGAAGCAAGGGAGGAATGGAAGAATGATGAAGAAGTGTGGGCACTTATTCGAAAGTTACAACAAGACTCCAGTACGTCTGATACATTTAGCTGGAAAAATGATTCATTATGGTACAAAGATCGCTTATACCTCTGTAATAATTCCCAGCTAAAACAAAATATTCTTATGGAATTGCACACTTCTCCCTTAGGAGGGAACTCAGGATTTTTAAAAACTTACCACAGGGTTAAGAAGGTTTTTTTTGGGAGGGCCTTAAATTAGATTTTCAAAAGTTTGTGGTAGAATGTTTGGTTTTCCAACAAAATAAAGTTGAAACAATTAAGACACCGGGTCTATTACAACCTTTATCCATTCCAAGCCAACGTTGGGAGGAGGTTTCAATGGATTTTATCACAGGTTTACCCAAGTCTAAGGGAAAGAGTGTCATCATGGTGGTAGTTGACAGACTTACCAAGTATGCACAATTTTGTGCATTATCACATCCATTTAAAGCTAGTAAAATTTCTACTGCATTTATGGAAACAATTCAAAAGATACATGGAAACCCAAAGATTATTGTAAGTGACAGAGATCCCATTTTCACTGGAAATTTTTGGACAGATTTATTTTCTTGTCTTGGTACTTAGTTAGCTCATAGCTCATCTTATCATCCTCAATCTGATGGGCAAACTGAGATAGTAAACAAATGTTTGGAAGGATATCTTCGTTGCTTTGTATATGATAAACATACACAATGGGTCAAATGGTTGCCTCTAGCTGAATGGTGGTATAACACTTCCTTCCATACAGCAACAAAAATGACCCCATTTATGGCACTTTATGGATATCAGCCACCATCCATCACATCATATTTAAGAGAAAATTCTAAGGTTCAAGCAGTGGAACATCACATCGAACATCAACAACAAGTCCTCCAACTCTTAAAGGATAACCTCGTGTTGGCACAGAATAGAATGAAACAATAGGCAGATCAACATCGCAGCGAAAGAAGTTTTGATGTAGGTGATTGGGTATTCCTATGGCTACAACCATATAAGAAAATGTCCCTCAAGCAAGCTAAGAAGGATAATAAATTATCACCAAAGTATTATGGTCCATACAATGTGTTGCAAAAGATTGGTACTATGGCATACAAATTGGAGCTTCCTGCAGCTTCTCGATTGCACCCAGTTTTCCATGTTTCATGTTTAAAGAAGGTTATAGGTGACAAGCTCCCAGTTCAAACAATATTGCCAGAACTTGACGAGGAAGGAAAAATTATATTGGAACCAGAAGCAGTCACAGAAACAAGAACTCGACAGTTACGAAATCGATCAATTTCGGAGTATCTTATCAAGTGGAAGAACTTATCCGCTGAAGATTCCACATGGGAGGATGAGAATTTAATACAGAAGCATCTTGAACTACTCAAGCGTTGAGGACAACACTTTTTTGAAGGAGAGGGGCATGTTGGGTCCCTATAATACTAGTGATTACCCTATTACTATTGTAGTTGTATCCCTTATTAATATTGTTGTGACCCTATTGTCCCCATATTGTTATTACTGTGCCCCATAGAATCCCTCTATTGTTATTTTTGTGGCTTTATATTATTATTGTTAGGTCAGCTGGGTTATATTGTGACTCCTTAGACTCCTATATATAGAAAGGAGGTTTTTTCATTTGAATCATCGAAGAATTGTTCATTTATGTAATGTAAAGGGGGTTGCCCCCTCGAAGAGGCAGAATTCTAAGGCGTCGATCTATCTTTTCTATCTTTTCTTGAGCTGGTTTCATAACAACGACTCACCCAAACATGACATATTTAATTATATTTAAGTCATCAAAATTTGATGTTGGCACACACTATTGACATGAAAGATAGAAGCTATCGAAAATTCCATAGATATAACTGATCAAATCTGATGCTTGTAAAAACAACCGACAAGAGAGATCGAGCTTTATTTACAATTTCTTAGATCTAAGCGATCCAATTTGATGCACGTTTGAGTCGATAGGTAGAGATTCAAGTTTCATTCAATCACATTTCGTGGATTTAAGCATAATGAGCGGCTTGCATTGTGTTCTAGAATTTTTGTTGTCAATGGGTAGGAAGTTATTAAGTTTAACCCCCGCACCACATAATTCATGACTGTTATTAAGTTATTAAGTATGGATTGTTAATTCATACATATCGATTTCAAAATATTGTAACCTTATGAGCATAGATGCATAACGCTGCCATGAATGCTAGTGTGGAGGTTTATTGTGCTGAAGTTCATTATGTGAAGGATATCAACACATTAAACTTCCCGAGTAATGACAATGCTGATGGGAAAGACATAACCTCATATATTTTGTAGGGACCATTACTAGTCAAATTGAAAATTAAAATATGAATTATAAAATTCATTCTACATGGTTTTCTCCCTACTTTACTTAGTTTGCTGCCAGAATGTCAAATTTATAGCCCTAACAAATGGATGTTGGAATGAATTATAAAATTCATTGTGCATGGTTTTCTCCCTACTTTACTTAGTTTGCTGCCAGAATGTTAAATTTATAGCCCTAGCAAATGGATGCCGGAATGAATTATAAAATTCATTATGCATGGTTTTCTCCCTACTTTACTTAGTTTGCTGCCAGAATGTCAAATTTATAGCCCTAGCAAATGGATGCTGGAATGAATTATAAAATTCATTATGCATGGTTTTCTCCCTACTTTACTTAGTTTGCTTCTAGAATGTCAAATTTATAGCCCTAGCTAATGGATGCCGGAAGGTGCAATGCTATTTTTTATGCATAATTTGTACCAACAAGGGGTTGAAAATTTCCTGGTTCACATTAGGTGATCTCTGTGATGTTTGCTGTGAACCCTTACATACATTTAATCATCCAACAAAAATATAACAAAATCAATAATTAATTTTGCCTTATTAGTCCCTTCCATATGGCAATGGTATGGGACTATAGTAATTAGTTTGATGCATTTGAAATTAGTTGGTCTTCATGTTTCCGAAGTTTTTTTCTTTCATATTTGTTATTTTGAGATTAATCCCTTCTCATTCAACTTCACTGTCTTATTTGGTCTCTTCTCGAGGAAGAAGAGGCTAGACTATATGATATTCTGGGTTTAGGCAGTTCATTTTTTTGAAATTTTTTGCACTAGGGAACTAATGTTAAATTTAATTTGAGTTTCTATGGTTTCAGGTAGTTGCATGGAGCTTATTAAGGTTTATTTTGTTTATTTTTTATGTTGCAGGTAGTCACAGATAGTTGCATGGAACCCCTACAAGATTACATGTGTAGGGATTGCAGGTGTATGTATGCATGCAAATCCAGGTGGATGGATGCTCTGGGACTCTTACTGAGATTGTATCGACATTTTGGGCCATCTGAGACTCAATCACAGACTGTATTCAACTGGCTTTCTTTCCACACACTCAACTGGCCTTCTACGCACTCTATGGTCAGGTCAGAGGCCTTCCTCCTGCCTTTGGCTAACTATTGGGTGAGAATCCATTCCCTTCTCTCTCTACTTTTATAACTATCATAACTCTTGGTCAACCTAGCCCACCTCACCAGAAAGAAAGGCAAAGCTTCACCTAAACAACTGGATTGGGATTATTGGATTGAGAATAATTGGATTGGTGGAGGAAGGCGAAGTAAACCCTCATTACCCAACAGACCAAGAGGTTTACATAGGGAGGGGCCTAATCATAGGGAGGGCACACCCATACTGCAGGAAGAACCTTAAAGTACATTAAGGTCAGGTATATTTAGATGGTTGCTACTTTTTCTTCTCCGTCACGAAGGTGCATATCAACATCACTGAATTGACATGGTGAATCGACAAAGTCAGGGCATGATTCAAAAACTTCTGGCTATTAGGACTGGATTTTTTTTAGTGAGATGTGAGTTTCCCTATCTCCGGCCTCCGTCGTAATTGGATCTGATACAAAAAAAAAGCTAGGTAAATATATCTATACCCTCGACAGAACCAGAGACCTCAAACTCACTAAGCACTATGGAACATTTGATCGTTATCCACTGCTATCTCTTGATACCTGTCTCTCTTATATACCTTCAGGTAGCAATTGGTGTGTCCAGGCAGAAGAGAAAGATTCTATCTCTTCTCGTACTAAGGACATCTAGGAGGCTAGGGGGTTTTGCTCTTTCTTTCCAGTTGAATCAAAAGAAATCGGAAGCCAGGTACCTTACCTTCCGGAGTTAGGTTTCGAATGTCCCGACTCCTGTTCTATCCATATAAGCCTGGGTTTATTTAGTTCCTCCAGGCAGGGGAAAGATCACTTGATTTATGGGGCTTCCAGCCTTGCCACGTCCGTAGTAATATTTTATAGGCTAGGATTTTCTTATCTATGCGAGCAATGACGAGCGAAGGAAAAGAAAGCGGAGCAACAAGGCTTATTATCAGAACTGAATAATGAGGTAATATGACATCTGTTTGGGAACCTATGACATCTGTGCTGGTTAAGCTGGTTAGGCTGATTTGATAGAGGTTAACGCAAATCAGATCATTTATATGTGTTCCTTGCTAATAATTCATTGTGAACACATTTCATTCAATTCAACATTATCCATGCAGAGTCGTGATACATGTGATACATGTAAGTTACTATTATCGTTATATAATAAAGTTCTATTGTCTAAAAATCAATCAGTAGTGATCTGAGCGCTTCCACTTTTGTTTTTGCTTTGGCTTGACTTCATTGGTGTATATCAAGTAAGTAAAAGAATTATTGATTAAACTCTATATACGTGATTTCTGCAGGACATTTTTTAACCAGCCACTCTATTGCTTTTGCTTTCACACTCCCATTGGAACGTCGTATATTCTTTGGAAGTCTTATGGTTTTTCCCCAGCCAGAGGGTGCCTGGAACGTGAGCGTTGCCATGCCTTATGTAACGAATACCTAATAGCTACAGTGAAAAGGGCCTTTTGTTACTATTTTTGTTTGTGTACCCATCAGTGGCTTGCCCTTTGGTGACTGAACCGAAAGCTCGTGAAACCCAATCAGGCCCTACTTATTATCATTTTGGCTCAATGGAAAACCGAATCTTTGAGGGTGGAGTTTCTCTAATTTTTGAGGCCCTACTTATTATCATTTTGGCTAAATGGAATCCAAATTTTTTGGTTGTTGCTCTTAACCCTCGACCTGTTCTTTTTGTTCATGGCCAAGATCTCTAGAGACATTGGCATTTTGAAGACTTTCCTCACTACTATTTTGCATATTTATTACCCTGCTAAGTGATGGTTCAACATGGATTCTATATCCTGGAACAAAGCCAATTTCGGGGAAGGTTTGCTTACCGAGCGAGGTGGTTATCATCTGGCTTAGTTATGACTACTTGGACCTAACTGAAACTGTGCTTTTCTTCCTGTGTTCCAAGGGCTCTAGGCCAAGCAACATTGTAGGGTGATCGTCTTGCTTATTCTCTATGCTCGCTCTTGGGAGGTCACTTTTCAGATGCTCCAGAGAAGATCTTTATGTTGGGGAGGCTTAGGGAAAAAACACCATTATGAGATTTCAAAAATTTCAGAAGATCATTGTTTTCATACTACATAGGACGGGTTCAATTAAGTGTAATAAAATATGGAGATATACATATCAGGTTAAGCGTTACTATGTAAATAGGTTTGACCTCTGATTAAGGTCAAAATTCTAGAGGCTCAAATTAGGACCTCAAAGAAGACATGGCTTAATAGGGTTGCTCCTTCACCCATGGTCTAACTCATTTTTTTTAAGAAGAGAAGCTCTCAATCTCCTATATTTGGATATATATTTAGTTATAGTAGCGAGTCCAAGTGGAAATAATTAGAAGAGCCAAGCAAATGCAACATCTTCTCTCTGCTTTCTAGTTTCGACAATTGCAATAAAGTTAGGTGCACCATGATCTCTTGCATTCTTCACATTTGATTGAGGCAAGATGTAGCCTGATTATCTCCTTTGGTTGAGGAAACAAGCAACATGAAGAGATTCTTCTTCTAATTCTCATATGATATTTCTTGTTATCATTATTGCTTGCATAAATGAAATATAAGTATTCTGTCACTTACAATATTATAGCTTGTTAAGTGGAATCTGTTCCCTTGCATGCATTGTCTTGAGTACTTTTTCATTTATCTAATGCATAGTGGAAAGTCAAACTCTGAATTCAGAGCTGCCTTGATAATGACAACTCGAATTCAATAGCGAGAAGTTAGAGCTTGCTCGCTTTCATTTGTGATTATACTATCTTTCTGGGTTTACTATTGGACAAAATACAATAAAAATCAATTAGAAATGGTTTTTGAATCCAATAATTAGCTGACTGTGTATACTGAAATTCACTCTGCAATCAATATACTTCTAATACTCATCGAATCGGTGGATTCCACACACTATTGATAGGAGTGGATACAAGATTCTCCACCCTATTATTTCTGCCCCCTATGAATTTCATAAATGAGCTATAAGTATTTTGTCACTTACGGTATGGACCTTAATACAATTACCCAATTGATGTGATGCCCTGGTAAGTATTTCCTTCCTTATATCGGATTTTCTTCCCTCAATTAAATCTTATATTCATTGTGTATACAGAAACGAAAACCCTATACATCGCAATGCCATAGGAAACTTTGATTTGTGCACTGCATTACTGGAAATTCTAGGAAAATTATTAGCTAGTGGTTTTGACATTTTTCCAGGTATTACTGCTATCCAATCTGTGTAATAACCTACCTCTAATGCTATAATATTTGGGCTAAACTATAACCTTTCATACACTTGGTCTAACTAATTGACTTTCTTTCTACAACCTTTCTTATACTAGTTTAACTCAAGCTCATGCCATCTTCACTTTCTCAGCGCTATCGACACTCATTTCAGTGGTCGGCCATAGCTCTGATTGTTTTCAATATGAAAAACCTAGCAATATGATGATTATTGACTAATTAGCGCACTATAGGATAGTTAGGATTGGTTTAGCTAGTGAGTGCTTAGGTCATATTAGCTGGTAGTTCACGTAGCTATAGGAGCTTGGATTTACATCAAGAATTATGCATTTTTCTTTATAAGGGAGTTCTTTAGTTGCTGGGTTGAATTCTACAACGTAGGTTTCCTTAGAAATATCGTGTTATTATACTATCTTTCCTGGTTTAATGTTGGACAAAATACAATAAAAAGAAATTAGAAATGGCTTTTGAATCCAATACTCAACTGACCATGTATACTAAAATTCTCTCCCCAATCAATATACTTCTACTACTCAACGAATCGGTGGATGCTACACACTATTGATAGGAGTGGATACAAGACTATCCACCCTATTATTTCTGCCCCATCTGAATTGCATAAATGAGCTATAAGTATCTTGTCACTTACAATATGGACCTCAATACAATTACCAAATTGATGTGATGCCCTGGTAAGTATTTCCTTCCTTATATTAGATTTTCTTCCCTTAATGAAATCTTAGATGGATTGTGTATACAGAAATGAAAACCCTATACATCGCAATGCCACATGCAACTTTGATCTGTGCATTGCATTACTACAAATTCTAGGAAAATTCTTAGGTAGTGGTTTTGACATTTTTCCGGGTATTACTGCTATCCAATTTGCACAATATCCTACCTCTAATTCTCTAATATTTGGGCTAAAATCTAACCTTTCATACACTTGGTCTAACTAATTGATTTGTAGGTTTTAACCCTGTACAGAAATTACCTGCATACGAATTCTTAAAAAAGAAAATAAACAATGCGAGAGCATAACCCATAAAACACATATGCACAAAGATTTTTCCCTGGATCCCAAAACTGGGACTACCAGCTTGATTTTTCATTATGTTCCTTTCAATGTTACAATACATATTTATACATGCCGAAGCATCCAATACCAAGGACCGAAAAACCATTGCGTCCAATACCATGTGCGAAAATCATGCACAAAACCATAGGTAGGTTCGCCCAACCTAATATAGGGTCCAAAATTTTTTTTCCCAGGGCGCTGCCCCGGACCCCGTAGAGGGGGGCTACCCGCCCCCCTCAAACCCCCCGGACAGGGGGGGCTGCCGCCCCCCCTGTGACCCCCCCGCTATGCAATCGGCGCAACGAAGGGGGGCTAACGCCCCCCTCTAACCCCCCGTTTAACTACGTAAGTTAGTCGTGGAAAGAATATAACACAACCCAACATGATTCTCTTTCTACAACCTTTCTTATACCGGTTTAACTCAGGCTTATGCTATCTTCAATTTCTCAGTGCTATGGACACTCATTTCAGTGGTTGGCCATAACTCTGATTGTTTGCAATATGAAAAACCTATCAATATGATGATTACTGACTAATTAGCGCACTATAAGATGCTTAGGATTGGTTTAGGTGGTGATTTCTTAGGTCATATTAGCTGGTAGTTCATGTAGCTATAGGAGCTTGGATTTACATCAAGAATTATGCATCTTTATTTATAAGGGAGTTCTTTAGTTACTGTGTTGAATTCTGCAGTGCAGGTTTCCTTAGAAATATCCTATTAGAATAGTTCTCATTAATTACAGCTTTAAAGCAATTCACTATTTCATTAATCTAGCACACTAATCATCAATTTATGCACTAATCATCAATACCTTTTTTCTTGAATGTCTTTTACTGAACCTATTCATTGGATGTCCACATTGGTAATTTGAACAACTCAGTACACATTTCCACTTCCAAAGGTACACAACAATTACTTCCTGTTCTACATCGAGTTTTGTTAACGCTCACATTGGAAATTTGAGCAGCTGAGTAGACATTTCCACTTGCAATATGAAAGGTACACAACAATTACTTCCTACACAACAATTACTTCCTTTTCTACATTGAGTTTCATTGTTCAACTTACTGTTATGATTTTGTGACTTATAATTGCATTGCATTACTAAACATATAATTGCATTAAACAATTAGTGGTCATCATGTCTTCTTTATCTAAAAAAGACAAATTGGAATTAGTCTTGGAAGAGCATCACTTATTTCGCGTGAACGATTTCTTATATCTGATTGGAGATTGTTTATTCGATAGTTTAGAACTTTTACTAGATTTTAGATACACATCAGTAGAGCTAAGAAAATGAACAATAAAGTATTTTAGAAACGGTTTAGAAAAACAAGATAGAGAAGCAATTTTGTCTTACAAACATGAACTGCATGAAGAGTCACTAAAATAAATGCACAACATTTGCAACTGTGAATTGTATTTAAACAAAATATCTAGATCAACGTCAACCAATATACCACTAGAATCTAGAGGTCTATGGGGAGATATTTTTTGTATCCATTGACTGTCAAATTGGCTGAAAATTCCAATTAATGTTTGGTCCAAAACGAACATGAGAATTTATTTACACTTCAATTCAAGTGTTGGAACAAATACTCATGGCATATTATTCCATGAAGAGGATCCTCTAAATGGGCACTTTGAACCTTTGGTTCATAGGCCAGACTCTATAATGGATTGTACCTTCCAACAACAAAGAAACACCTCATATGAACAAATGAACTTATCTAGTAAACAAGATAACATAGAAACATGTCGTCTTCGAAGTAAAAAAGATACAAGTGAAATAAAGATATCTCATGCTGAGGCTGAAACATCTGATGCAACAATTGAGACAAATACTGAGGACATTGTGATGTTTCATTCAACACATTCTTCAAAGAACAATACTGAAACACAACCTGAAAAAAAATTTCAACTTGTCAGAAGTCAATTAAAACCATCTTGTGACTTAAACAAGCACAAGAGAAGTTTATCTTTGCATGTGCTTAAGGACATTGCTTGGAAAAAATTGAAAAGGCAAAAAGTAGGCCTTGGATATAACAAAATCACAATGAAACAAGAAGTAGTTCTAGAAAACCTAGAACATGTTAGTGACACAATGAGATTTCAGTCACTTGGACACTTGAAAAAACACATTAGAAACAAAGCACAAACATAAATTGTAACTTCTTGTGCCTCAAGAAAACAAAAAAAAGGTTATCTCTGCATTTGCTTAAAGGCGTTATTTAGAAAAAATTGAAAACACAGAAAATAAAACTTGCATACAACACAACAACAATGAAACAAGACGTAGTCATAGAAAATTTGGACTGCAGTGCATCTGCAACAACATCAAAGGATCTTTCAAGACAGACAAAGAGATCAAGAAAATCTGATCCATTGATTCAATCAAGATTAATGAACAAACCAGTAGAATTGTCAAAGTTTGAACATAAATATCGAAAAAAAATAATTGACACACCTATTTTCAATTGTTCGCCATGTGAAAGAAATTTTTTCAAAAGAGACATTTTCTTGGTGAAACAAGTAAATCAAACAACACAAGGAAATAAGATTACGAAACTATTGACTAGTTTCAACAATGTTAGACCTAGTGTTGCAAATGCCTATATTTGTAAACATTACAAAAAAGCATTTGAAGATGACACAATCAATAAATATGTAGTTCCTGAATAGATAAGAAGAAACAATGCTACTAGGACACTCACACAACTCACTGAACTAGAAGAAAGACTAGTTGCATTAAGATTGCCCTTCTTGCAAATAAATGAAATGGGCCATCGACATAAAAAGCCGCAACTAGGCTTAACTGGAGGTGTCATCAATTTCCCCACTAATATTTCTAGAATTCAATCTGCATTGCCTTGAACTACAAAATACACTGACACAGTGGCCATTGTTGTCAAAAAGAGTTTAAGATTCAAAAGTGCTTAATTGCATTTGGCAAAGTTTGGGTTCACAAAGTAATGAAACCATTAAAACAATTGTGCAAAAGAATGCTTTACAAGTTGGATAACGCTACCATAGATAAAAATTGTAAGGAAGCGTTCCTACAAAACCCAGAAGCATATGAAAGTTCAAGTGAAGATGAAGATAATGAACATGATAAGCTAGAAAATGATGAACCGATAACAAAAACATTAGTTCATGGATTCATTGATGCACATACTGTCCATGACCTTGTAAATAAAGAAATTAATATTGCACCTACTTGAGGATACATGCCATTAGGGATTTTCAAAGATAAGTACTCAGATGAGATGAGTTTTCCATCACTTTTCTATGGTAACAAACACCCAAGCGATATCTCCAAAAACTTTATGTATCAAAAGATTTCTCAGTGGGAAGTCCTTCATAAAAACCATGATTTTTCTTATCATACAACTAAAGTCTTCTATAAAGCAATTCACATTATCATAAATCAGGTATTGAATACAATGTGGATTAGAATTAGAAAAGGCCAGTTAAAGGGCAGAAAACTAGTCGCGAAAGACATTAAGTCAAAACCGAATCTAGATCGCATTTTAAAGTCTAAAATTGGGTACATGGACTTGAAAACAATTCGTACTTCCCCTGACTACCACAAGAAAATGTGCAACAAACTTTATGAAATGATTCGACAACTAGGCCCACCCACTTTCTTTGTGTCCTTTAGTAGTGCAGAGCATCTTTGGGATCCTCTAATGAGTGCATTGAGACACATAAAACAAAACACTAGAAAACCAAGCACAAATGAACTAGATGAAAATGAGCCTTGCTCATTAATAAGAAACAACCTTGTTACTTGTGTACGTTACTATAGGTCTAGGAGAGACGCACTACATCAATTGATATCTCATGACCACAAGTACTATGGAGAGATCAATGACTACTTCTATGTAACAAAATTCCAAAATCGGGGCAGTGAACATGAACACAACTTATTTTGGATAAAATCTGCACCAATCTATGGTCAAAATACAAACATTGAAATAAAAAATTTCATTGATAAATACTTGTCAACTAATTCATCGCTCATTGCAAAGGAACTTAGAGCCCTACAACACCATTGTCATACAAAACGTTGTAGGAAGCATAGAAATTCTAATTGCAGATTTAATTTCCCAATACCACCAATGAAGGAAACAAAAATACTTGAGCCTCTTGAATTTGATAGCGATAAAGAAAAAGCACATGCAAAGCTATTCTTTGAGGCAATAAACAGTACAAGATACAATGAAAATGATATGTTTGATAGCTTCTTGGATAGCCTTGGACTAGTACACGGTGACTACATACATGCCATCCAATGTATGCTAAATCTAACAACTATATTATTGCAAAGAAAACCAATTGACACTTGGACGAATAACTTTGCACAACACATTCTAGGAATTTGGATTTCCAACACTAACTCCTAATTTGTACTTGATTCATATGCAGTTGCAATTTATTGTAGTTCCTATATGAAAAAAGAAGATAAAACACTTACAAGAACATTTAGGAACATATGCGAAGATCATCTTAGAACAAAATATGATATCATGAATACCGTTAGTTTTCTAGGGAAAGCTTTGGTCAACTTGCAACAAATGTCTACACAACATTCAGTGCATATTGTGTTATCGCTTCCACTAAACTGTAGTTCACGAAAGTGTGTCTTCATCAACACATCTTCTGTGGATGAACGTGTATTTGTTCTTAAAATAAAAAATGACTTGCAAAAGGAAGAAGATGACTCAGAAGACATAATGTGCACATCAATCATTGACTACTATATTCTATGACCTGTAGCTATTGAACTTGTATGTTTAGCACGATTTGCATCTAGTTATACAAAGAAAGGACAAAAACATAGAAAATCAAGTAGACCATATGTAATTCGATGTGTGAGATATAACAAATACAAGGAAATTGAAAATTACTATAGAGAACAACTAATGTTATACTATCCCTATCGAGTAAGTGAAATTACGATTAAGCAACATCACGCAACTTGGAAATCTGCATATCTTGCATTCGAAGAAACAATGAAGGAAGATGAACAAAACTTAAAATTTGTTACAACGATTACATGAGGTGACATAGATGATGCAATGCATGCAATAGAAACAAAAACTGAATAAATATTCAACATAGATAGTTTGAAATCAAATGAAACAGAAACTACAACATTTGACAAATCAATAGATGACAAATATGAAAACTATGACTTCCAAAATGATTTGGAAAATTTCCAAGATACAAAGAAGTTTTCTCTATGATCTACAAGGCCATATGAAATTGTCAAACAATGACATATAATTGAAGACATAAAGTACTATGAGTTTATCCAACAATTAAACACAAAACAAGCAAGAATAGTCATTGATGTCGTAACAAGAAAATTGTACAGAGCAGATGAACTGATCTATTTGTTATTAACAAGAGGTGCAGGAATAGGAAAGACACACACAACTAAGGCAATTTTCTAGTCCTTAGTACGTACACACAATGAGACATTTCCTTATAACACATCACAACTAAAAGGAATAATCACTGCATACACGAGGAAAGCTGCTTTCAATGCTGATGGTGTGACATTACATTCTGCATTATATTTTCCAAGCAGATTTACCTTCACTAAACAACAAAAAACTAGACACATTATCAAAGCACTTCCAACAACTGCATGTACTTCTCATAGATGAGGCGTCACTTGTTGGTGCAACAATGCTATACAAAATTGATAAGCGGCTTCGACAAATATTACACATGCCAACTTCATACTTTGGTAATGTTGACATGATATTCTCTGGTGATCTCTACCAGTCAAACCCAGTAAGAGAATTTCTCATCTTTGAAAGCCCAAAAATCAACAAAAACATAATTCCATACAACTTTTGGGTAGAGAAAATAAAATGTTATCAATTACACACAACAGTGCATCCAAAAGACGCACTATTCATCCGATGTCCTGAATAGGATGAGATTAAACATGCAAATAGATCAAGGTATTTCTTACATAAATGGAAATTGCCATAGGCCCGCACCTTTAAGCCCACTTTTCCCATACATTTTCTATTGAAACAAGGATGTCCATACTCATAATTGAAAAATTATTTCACTAACAGATGGCGAACAAATAATGTTCACTGTAATTGACAACTATGAGATGGCTGGATCAAGCTATTTTTCCTTTGATAAAGAAATTTCATTTCCACCAACAATTACAGTTAAACAAAACGTGTGGGTTGAACTATATGCAAGAAACTACAATACTAACGATGGATTGGTTAATGGTGCTAAAGGGATTTTTAGATGCTATTCATCTAATAACAATAGACCTGACACTGTCTGGATAGAATTTTCAGACATAGAGATTGGGAAACAATAAAGAAACAAATTCAAACAACTATACGAAATAAACATATTTCCAAGTTGGACACTAATCTTTCGGATTGCAAAACCACTAGCAATGTCTTGTAACAAATTACAAATCACATTTCGAAAACAATTGCCAATCCAATTAGCCTGTGCACGAACAATACACCGAACAGAAAGACTGACATTGGATCAACTTGCATTTGACCCAACTGGTGTCACAAAACATGGTCTAGTCTATACTGCACTATCACGTGTTAAGACTATCTACTCATTATACTTGATTAGCAAATTGGCCCAACAAAACTTCCAAGTGAAAAACAAGATATTAGATGAAATGGCACGACTAGAAACAACTACTACATGGGAACTAGAATTTGCAAAGAAGAGATCTGATAGCAAGAATGTTTTATCAATTGCAAGTCTAAACACATGTAGTGTACGTGCACATCTTAGTGACGTGATCCATCACAAAGACTTAATGGACAATATGATTCTCTTTTTTCAAGAAACTCATTTGCATATTCTGCAAATAAATAAAGAGTTATTGTCATTCAAATTTTCCATTGAAAATTCCACACATGGCATCCTTACTTGTATAAAAAAATAATAATGATCAAAGAAACAAAGACATTTTTCAAGAACAAAGCTGAACTTACGCTAATCGACATGTACTTTCAATAGCCAATTTGTTTAATGAACATTTATGTAGCACCATTTGAACAAGTATCTACGATAATAAAAATGATCAGAGAAGCAAAATCACAAACTACATGTACCAATTATGTTTTCTTAGTTATTGGTGACTTCAACATTAACATCCAACTACAAACAACTCGTAGTAGAACCTTTGTACAATTTATGGAAATGGAAAATTTACAAGAAATAACAAGTAAACTATATCTACGACAAAAACAATAATATACCATATATGGACAACCTTTCCCATCAAACAATGTGAAATCAATGTGACATGGGCATACTGGTCTAACCATAGCATATTCTATGCTTTACTATAGCTCTAATCACAATTTTATGTACAATATGCTAAACATGCCATGGAACAAAGTCTATGTTTTCCACCTTTTTTGCATCTATTGATTTCTCAAAGGAAAATCAATGTGACATGGACATACTAGTTTCTGTACAATTTTCTAAACATCTCATTGGAACAAAGTCTATGTTTTCCAATCAAAATCAATGTGCAATCGACATACTAGTTTCTATACAATTTGCTAAACATACCATTGCAACAAAGTCTATGTTTTCCAGCCTCTTTGAATCTACTTTCCCCAAAATAATCCAGGTATGTAACAACACATTGAATGACATTATGGGCATAGTTACTATTGAATATAACACATTTTTTTTGTAAATCTAACAACATGTACTTGTGTCCTATACAGGTAAACAATATGAAAAGAAAACATGAAGAAATTGCTACAGCGGACACCTATAGCTCCTCGGAACTTGAAAAAAAGTAAGTAAACATCCTTTATGTCTATTGTTGTAAGTTTTCTAATGTAAACAATATGCTAATTCAGATTCATTAAATGCCGCTCTGTAGACAAAAACAATAGGAGGAGTCTCAAATAAAGGCTAAGCATCAAGAATGCAACCCGATCACAATACAAGAACTTAAGAGCCTTAAAGTCGGAACAACTTTTCACAGTGACATCCTTGTAATATATAAAACAATACTTGATCGAGTACATAGAATAGAATTGTTACGTGCTGATCTAGTTGATAGCAAAGGAGATATGGAAATTACACTGAATGTGCCACACAATCTCATCGCTGCTGTTGAAGCCAAACTTGTTGTTGGCCAGGGAATTTGTATTAAAGATTTTAAGATCTTTGCAAAAACAATTTATGACCATGGATACTGCACTTGCAAATTAGTTTTACATGATAGGAGCACTGTAGAAACAATCCCAACCATCTACAATGAGTATAAATTTGTATCAACAACAACAATTAGGAAGTTCACAAACACAAGAAATCCATTTGCGATAGGCACAATGGCTGCCCTTGTAACATCTGCAAAACATGGAAAATTTTAGGGGCTAATGTTCGCCCAGTGGGCTAATTTTCCATGATTTTTCCACAAAAAAGATTCGTCAATTTCCAATTTTTATAAAAGATGATTCACCCAAAATTTAGAATATAAAATTATTTTACCTTAAAAACTGCCAATATTATATAGAGACTATATATAAAATCATTATAAATTTGAATAATTTTACAAATATATCAATAAACATTTTATAGTTTGCATATTAGGGATTAGTGAGAGTCAACATTGTTTTTAATATTCAAGAAAATTTTCCATCCTTAAAATTTTCCTTGCTGCAAAACAAATAGGGCCTCAATATGCACTAGACATCAAGGACGACCAATCTGAAGAATACAAAGCCATGGTATGTACAAACTCAATCATACATACATTTCCACATTACTCAAATAGATTTTAAAGCAATTACTTTTAACACTAGTGCATTTTGCAATTCAGGTTTATCTCTTTACTACATTTCTTTCATTTTTCCGTTCCATACAACAACGAATTTCGAAAAAAGAAACACCGATGGTGTTGTTTCAAGATGTTGTTAGAGGAAAAGAACACAAATCATTACGCACATGCAAATCCACTTTTATAACAACTATCAACTCGAACAGAGTACTTGCAAATCTGGGCAAGCTAATTGCCTCAACAACAAAGGTTATTTCATGTCTCACGAAATATAAAATCTACTGAATTATTTAATGTCCTCATAGAATTTTCTATTACAATATCTAACACTCGAACTATATTGAAACATGAACCAGGTAGAAGGAATGTTGACAATAGAAACATTCATGCAGATCCTTTTGTGACAATTTGTAACAATTTCTCTTTCCTAATAGATACATTTGGAACAGTTTCGGGGGATGAACTCCATTGTTCCACATGTAAACAATCAACAACATATCGACGCTATCTACAATTGCAGTGCATTATCTAATCAAAAGCAAATGTTCAGTACGAGTGCATTCTGAAAAACAATTTGTTATTAGAGCATTGTCCATCTTTGATATATATGACATATGAAAAGTATCTACAAGACATTGCTAATGTTATGTACAACCTTTGAGACTTCCATGTACAAGGTAGTTTCGTACTAGATAATTCAAATGTCATTTTTCATACAAAATGATGCAACTTCACTGTCAAAGAGGGTTCATCTCTTCTGTTATATTATGTGTGTGCCTTCCATGATTCTCTCTCTTGTTTCCTTTTCTTGAAATTTGTTCGAATTGCAGTGTTTCAGTGTTTTCCTTCATAAAGCATGCTCCATACACTAGTGACCTATCTAGGTAGAAATGGTTACGAGAATTTCCTGATGTTCATATATCCTTGTTCTCATATGGTATTGTTGACGGTGATGGACCTGCCAACATTCAGGGATCACCCAATTATGAATTCCCAACTAGACCTCACACCGTTTAGTGTGGGAGTCCCATCTGGTATGATGGCCCGATTGCCATTGTCTTAAGGATTTTCTTCAACTCTTGCTTGTCAGCAAAGGAGAGTGATTTGCTTTGCCTTCGAGAAGTGAGGTTCATGTGCCTGGTGATTATTAGTGTACTTGTGTTAATGGTTCTTTCACTGTAGAGGGAGAGGGTGAGAGTGAGTCCCAAGTTGGTTCGGATGAAGTACCAACTCAACTACGAACACACAAAACAACAGGACGTGCACAACTTCCGAAAGAGCAATCCACACGGATGCGGCAGTCACAACACACAAGATAAGATAACGCATACAACACTCAATGAATGAGTCCACAGGAGTGAAACAATTGTTACAAAAAGCTTTATGTGAAAGGTTTGTCTGATATACAGGGAGATAGCCACCACGAGCAAGACAATGTTAACAACATATACAACACATTTCCATTAACATATTATGTATTACAACAAGTGAAATAGTTCAAGTGTTCAACACAGGTTAAAGCAACATGCATTGCAAGTGTTCAAGATTAGTCTTACAACAGTTACAATAGATGTGTGAAAATGTGTTGGCCTGTTAGCAGGCTTCTGAATTAAGCGAAAGTTCCAGGACACATTGTTACACCATACATCTCTAACCTCGAGCACGGGGCATTGGAGCCACTACTTACTCCTCAAAGAAAAGATTACAAAATCTCTTGGCTATGTGGGAGGAGCTTAGGTGAAAAGTCCTTTCATGTAAAAATGAAGTGGTATTTATAGCCAAGGGTGAAACTGACCCTTGTGGCTATTCGACTACCCTCATGACTGTTTGACTTCCATCAATTTTTGACTTTTCCTGAATCTTTGTACAAAAAGTGCATCTCTTATACTTCCACATTACATTACATTGATTGAAAACATAGCCCATAGTAGAGATGTGGATGACATGACTCATGACATGAATTGACATGATGGTGCTAGTACATTTGTGCTGCTGCTGGAGTGCATGTCAAGCTGCAGTGCTGCTGTGTGATGGATATTTTCGTGGTGTTTCACAACTTCACCTTCTCATCACAAGGTGCATAGAGTCTTCGATGGTCGTTGGTTCACTTGATGCTGCTTTGGCACATTGCTCCTTGCTTGTATGTTGGAAGGCTTGATAGGTTTGTCTATTCATGAAAGGTGCATGTTTGTTCGTTCATCTATCCGTGAGCATACCTTGCATGTTTTCTCGTTTGTTCGTCCGTGAACATATCTTTTCATGATCATCCATTCATGAGAACATCCATTCACATGCATCGTTTGTTCGTCCGTTGGTGAACCTGTCTTTATACATGTGCTCCCTTCCTTCATCCCATTCGTCATCACACCATGTTTGTTAGTGTAAGGTCTGTGTCTGCAGTTACTCATGAGGAGACGACATCAAATCCAAAAAAATCCTAATCTACCATGACACATGATCATTAAGGATGCAGGTGACTGGGAGGGGCAACAAGGTTGCGAGGTGAGATGATGGCTATGGGAATTGCTGATGAAAATTATGCAAGAGTCATTGGGTGATGAAGATGGGAAATCCAAGTCGATAGTGACTGTCTGCGAGGTCTGGCTCAGCTGGAAGGCGAAACTGCGCAAATTTTGGGAGGGACAGACTGGGCTGTAGGAAGGCAAGACAGACAGAATCTGCGCATTTTTTGGAATAAGCAGGCAGCAAGGGATGGAAGGAAAAATTTGCGCAATTTTCTGGGGGAACATGTCGGGCTACATGGAGGATTAGCAGGAAGAAATTGCGTAGCTTTTTGGAGAAACTGGCCAGGAGCCTGGCAGTCAACTGCTAGGAGTTTGGTAGCAGAAATTGTGCAATTCTTGGAGGGAACTAGCAGTTTGCTGCTAGGAGTTGCTGGCGAGGGAAACTACAATGAGGCTAGGAGGCCGGCTTGCTAATCATTTCTGCACAATTTCTGAGCTGAGAGGGTTGCAAGGTAGCAGAATGCCTGCTCATGAAAACTGTGCAATTTCCTAGATGAGCATCCAGTTGACTGTCGGGAGGACCGACTGGGAAAACTGCGCAATTTTATGAGGGAGACAGGGACGGGCACTTGGTGTCTGTTCGACCTGTTTGTGCAATTTCCTCAATCAGCAGAGCGAGCATGGTCAACAAACTTTGTGCAATTTTTGAGGGGAGTCGGTCCCGGGGTGGCTGTCAGGTCTGACTCTCCGGGTGGCCAACATGAAAGTTGATTGAATCGCTTGCAATCAACGTGGCTTGGAAAGACTTGCTTGCTGCTTCTGCGCTTTTCTGGGTGACAGTTGATTGAGTTGATGGCGGGGTGATGGTCTAGCTGTTAGAGGGGAGTCCAGTTGCCAGAACTTCGACAAAATGACTAAGTGTGTGAACGATCGAAATATGCATAGGTGATCATGCAAACACACACTCACGTGACTCGACATCGAGACAACTCAAACCATCCAGACACACATGTTCAACATGATTGACCGACGGTGTAAGCGACAAGCGCGACACTTGTGATTGATCTTTGATCGACCATGACGATGCTTATGTGACAGTGAATGTGACTCCATGTGTGAGTGTGACAGATGATTTCATAGCAAACACAACAAGTACACACAAGGCGAAGACTTTTATCATAACCATAACATGGTCGTAAGCTTGAATTAGACATCAACATGCAAAAGCTTGAATGAAATGAAAAAGCAAGGAGGATGCAAAGACTCACACAGGCTCATGGAGTGAACCTGAGGGTGTGTAGTCATTCAGTGAAACTCTCAAGGGAGGCTCTGATTTTGGGTGCAGGCCAAAATTTTTGAGGGTGATTGTAGCCGCTACAACACTTGGTGACACACTGATAGAACTCCAGCTTCTCTATTTTGGTTCATTGTTAGCACATGGCCTTGGTATTTTGGGGAGTATTGAATCACTGTGTGAGTTACTTCAGCTTCCTCACTTACCCATGGACATACATGGTTCACTCTTTGCAAACTCAGTCAAACAGAAACAAAAGTTCAACTTGATCATAATGTTTCAAATCCAGGAAGGGTAGTTTAGCTCACGGGTTGAAGATTTTCAGAGTATAATTTTTCATCTCTGGTGTTGCTCCACTGCCAGCAGGCCTGGACAATACCCCGACGAAGTCACGTAGGAACACACACATTGCTCCACTGCCAGCAAGCCTGGTTAGTACCTCGGTGGAGTTGCATGCTTCACCTCTCTGTGCAAGAAGCCTTTCTCTTCTTTTGCCTTTGTATTTTTCAAGAGGACTATGCATAGAAACTTATTTATTTTTGGGGTGGAAGAGGGATCCCAAATTACTGAAAGCAGAAGAGTTTGTTCCTTCAGAGAAGCATGAAAGACCTCTGACATAGGTTTTCTCGTTTAGATTTTCCCCTTCTCTGTTTCTACTAGTTGGATGAGCTTGAACATTCATAGTAAAAGGTTGAGTACAGGCATGGGGATTCCTAGTGTGGACATAGGTTCATGGTTAGACCAAAATTTCCCTTACAGAAGGTTCATATTTTTTGTCAAGATTTCATTGACTGAAGGTCATAGCCAAGCATAGAGAAGACATACACAAGACTCACCAAGTGTTGAAGTGTCACAAGTCTCTTCAAATTTTAGCCACATACTCTATTCAAAATCTAGAACGTAGTAATTGGTAGCACTTATTTTTGGAAACAAAAATAGTAATATATGAAGAAAACAAAACAAATGTAAACAAAAATAATAAGCAGAATCAAACAAAGTAAAAACAAAGATAATAAGAAAAGCAAACAAGATGAAAACAACAAGCAACAAGCAAACTATGTACATGGCATGGGCGCGACCCGACCTACCGAAGGTAATACTTAAGATCTTGGCCATTGACAGAAAGGTTGTCAATCCTCCCATCAAGTGATTGTAGATGATACATGTGTGGGCCAAGCTTCTCGTGGACCAGTGCAAGTCCACCAGGCTCTGCTACCAGAACCTGGTGGCATTCCAAAAGACCTTTAAGTGAAGACAACACCACTACTTCAGGTACCGCGTGCAACATAGGCTCGAATGATGGCACGGGGTAGTTTTTTTTATTCCAGGAACGGTTCAAGTTTATGGAATAAATGCATAAGTGGATTTTCCCAGATTTCTTATGTGCAAAATTTAAATTAGAAAACCAAATATGATGACGAACTTTGCAAGTAATCCAATCATCGAAAATGTTAGTCAATTTTTTATGTATAAGGAGTTCAAACAACATATGTGTTTTACCTGGTCTTTGTTGCAATGGCTTGTCTCCTCCTTTACCTGGAATCCCATGTTGAATTTCTCGCGTGTAGTGTGTACTCAGGTCATCATCTGCTCGTGTAGACCCATCTCGATACTATTTGGTCAAGCGGTCAAAGATTTGTCGCTGTTGTGGTGTGTAGCTTGTACCGAGATTGGCTATCTTCGGATCATGATAGGTTCCCAGGTTGCTCTATTCGTTTGTAGTGGTGGTCCTGTGGGTTCTGTTGTTTCTTGGCCTTTGGTAGAAATTTTGAAAACCATAGAGCTTGTTGAGGGAAACCCCACCCTTGGGAATGAGGTTTCCTTTCCTGTCCTCAGCTACAGTTTCCAGGGGCTTCTCATGCTTAACTTCATCAGTTATTATGTCCTTGAAAGAATCAACACTGTTCGCATGGTAGAGTATCACTTTGAGTGTGGCTGCGTTGAGGTTGATGGTCTTGTGTAAGCTTAGCACAAGTGCTTCATACTTAGTAGTGTTGTTTGTGCACTCAAACTTTAAGCAGCTTGAAATCATGCATTTTCTATTGTTTTGGGTGACTGAGATACACCTTGTCCTTGATCCGTCATTTGTCTTTGATTCACCAAAATTCATGGCCCATGACTTGTCTATACACGAACCGTTTGGCATGATAGTACTGCTGTTACTGCTACTGCTACTACTGGTACAATGCACTATACATGTTTCATTACCATCAATTGGGCAAGGAAGGAGTCCCAACTATGTGTTTGATGGGGTTGGATCTGGCCATGCAGGATAAAACTCCAATGTTGTTTCCAGGAGGCAATTACCAAACATAAGTTCTGCGAAGGCTAACGGTCTCACCGTCAAGGGGAGTGACATTGTGTTTCATATACCTCTCGGATAACACCTAGATGTGGTTGCATTTTCCCTTGTATGGAAGCAACATGTGAGACTAGTCTATAGCAAATTATCCATCTAGCTTGTTGGACTAGTCTCCACTAAGTTCTGACCATATGCTTTCAGTATGTTCACAACAACTATGTTGATGCATTGGTGGACTCGACTTTCATGAGATAGTCAGATGATCACATCTTACAGTTCACCAATGGATGGTACTGATGTTTGATCAAGTTGGATGATTCACGTGGATGTCTTGCTCCATTGCACATTGATATTCTTAGGATTGGAGAGTGGCACGACGTTGGCTACCGTGCCAGAATCAACCAAGCATTTGTGAACATTGTAGTTAAAACTTTGAAAGAAAGTAGGAATGGAGGGTAACCTGAGTTTGATTCTTCCATTTGGAGTGTGTTGAGCACAGTGGAAAGTGATCCAGGAGGTGTGCTTGCCCCTTTGCTGGTAGAGGCTGCCCTGTCCGTTGCTGTCTGTCCCATTGCACGCAATAGGATATGTCATTGACATTAGACCTTAGCTAACTCGAACAAATTGATGTTTGCTTGAGTTTTCTTCATTTCTTCAACAATTTTGTAGTCCAGAGGTGGTAGACTTACTAAGGTGTCCGGGGTGGAATGGATGTTTGTGTTGTCCGACAGAGTGTTTTGCAGCTTGCTGCTCATGGATGTACTCTTGTATATTGCTGTCTTCCTGGACTTGCTTAGTGTTTTCTTCTTTGGGGCAGTCGGTGGATCGACCTTCCTCATTAGCAATCTCATCTTCTCTTGCATTTCTTCAAGTGTAGGGGGAGCCCCTTTACTCCTAATATTCTAACGATCACTTGGCTTTTGGGATTGCTTCTTGGTGTTCATCTTCGACATTACTTGCGAGCACAGATATGCGCTCACCAAATGCCCAGAACCTGATGCTTCATCAGGTGCAACCTCTTCATAATCATCAGTGTCTTCCAACTACTCCTGCATATTTCTTTTCACATCGAGTGTATGACTATAGATGAAGCTAATGACTCGCTTCTAGTGCGAACAAGAGTTCTCGAGGTGATGTTCTTCGTGGAAGGAAAAAAAACTTAGGATCTGCGCATTTTTTGAGTTGGAAGATAGGCTTTTGTGTAGTTTTTGAAGCAAACTGGTTGCTGCTTGATGAGCCACTCGATGAGTTGTTTTCCTATCTCTGTTTTGGCAGATGGCTACTTGCAAATGTGTCTGTTTTCTGCTGTTTGAGCTTGGACACTTCCATAATCAAGTTCTTGACAAGGCGAGTGAGGGTCTCAATATCAGTTGCTGCCTTATCTCTACCCTTGCTTGCCATTGCTTGGGGCTTCCTGCTCACATCCTTGGAGTCCTTCACTGATTCGTCATCCTTGATAACTCCAATTATGTGCAAATCTTTCTTAACCATAATAGCCTCTTCACAACTTTCCAAGAGTGTTGGTTTCGTAGCTCACTTCATGAATTGCGCAATGCTGGTTGGCAGTGTGGACGTGTAATAATCAATAATAATGGAGTCATGAGGTTTAGTGTCCGCTGAAAATTCGTTCAATATGTGTGTAAACCTTTGATTGAAGTCTTTCACTTTCTCTTTTCCCTCCATCTTGAGGCTTCCCAATTCTTTGAGTAGCATGGCTGGGGTCTTGTCATCAACAAACTTTTCAAGGAACATGCGTTTGAATGCACCCCAGTTCTATATAGAGTTTAGTGGAAGGTTGTGATACCATGTAGCTGCGTGACCATCCAAGGTACATGGGAACAATCTACATGCTACGTCATCAAACCGTACCTCAAGGGTCTGTAGTTGTAGGTAGAAGTTGTCTAAGTGGTCTTCTTCCTTCATCGTGCTATCAGGGTTGAAATTGATGTTCATTCTCTCTACTTGCTTCGACATTTTGTGCAGAACAACCGGGAGAGCCAATGGTCCCTGAGTCATCCATTCAAGATTTGGGTCAACCATCTCTTCTTCTTCTTCGTCCTCCTCCTCTCTTTCAGAGTTTGATGGTTTTGGATCTGAGTCTGTTGGTTTGTCTTCGCCTCCGCCTCCTATACTAGAGTTCGATCCCAAGATCACAAGAGTGTCTTGTTCACCTTGCCAGAAGACCAAAGGTTCCTCTCCGTCTTCAATAGCTTCTGCCAGACCTTCAAGTGTGGCAAGGACTGCTTCTTCCACCAATGATACAACAACTCCTGTGGGAGTGGCTTTTGGCTTCCTTGATGCATATGGAAGATGTTGTATGCCTAGGATAAGTATAAATAATTTCGTGAATTGGTGAGTGATGGGATGAACGGAGTGAATTTGATGGTATAGAATCTCATGTTCAATCCTGGGAGGTGAGGAGTAACCAACTGCAGAGTCATGTGCAGGTGAGAGGGAGTGCGAGTTACTACCTTGACTAGATGATTTATGAATGAGTGTGAGGGGATATTGAGCCATATACAACTGGCTTCCCTCCTTCCAGTGCCAGAAATGTTGATGGTGTTGGACGTGCCAACATTCAGGGGATCACCCCGGTATGAAGTCCAAACTATATCTCACACCGTTTGGTGTGGGAGTCCCATCCGGTATGATTTCCTGGTTTCCATTGTCTTAAGGATTTGCCTCAACTCTTGCTTGTTAGCACAGGAGAGTGGCTTGCTTTGCCTTTAATAAGTGAGGTTCACGTGCCTAGTGATTGTTAGTGTACTTGTGTCAATGGTTCTTTCATTGTAGAGGGAGAGGGTGAGAGTGAGTCCCAAGTTTGTTGGGATGAAGTCCCAATTCAGCTAGGAACATACAACACAATAGGACGTGCACAAATTTTGGAGGAGAAGTCCACACGGATGCGACAGTCACAACACACAAGGTAAGATAACGCGTACAACACTCAATGGATGAGTCCGCACAAGTGCAACAGTTGTTACAGCAAGATTTATGCGAAAGGTTTGTCTGATGTCTGAGGAGATAGCCACCATGGGCGAGACAACGTTAACAACATTTACAACACATTTCCATTAACAAATTATGTATTGCAATAAGTGAAATAGTTCAAGTATTCAACACAAGTTAAAGCAACATGCATTACAAGTGTTCAAGATTAGTCTTACAACAATTGCAATACATGTGTGAAAACGTGTTGGCCTGTTAGCAGGCTTCTGAATTAAGCGAAAGTTCTAAGACACATCGTTACACCATACATTACTAATCCCAAGCGCAGGGCATTAGAGCCACTACTTACTCCTCAAAGAAAATATTACAGACTCTCTTGGCTATGTGGGAGGAGCTGAGGTGAAAAGTCCTTTCATGTACAAGAGCGGGTATTTATAGCCAAGGGTGAAACTGAACCTTATGACTGTTCGACTACCCTCATGATCATTTGACTTCCATGACTTTTCGAATTTGCATGACTCTTTGTACAACAAGTGGGTCTCTTAGACTTCCACGTTACATTACATTGATTGGAAACATAGCCCATAGTAGAGATGTGGGTGACATGACTCATGACATGACTTGACATGACAATGTTGGTACATTCATGTTGCTACTAGAGTGCATGTCGAGTTATAGTGCTGCTGGGTGATGGATGTTTTCGTGGTGTTTCACAACTTCACCTTTGCATGGCAAGGTGTGCGAAGTCTTGAATGGTCGTTGGTTCGCTTGATGTTGCTTTGGTGCATTGCTCCTTGGTTGTATGTTGGAAGGCTTGACAAGTTCATATGTTCGTGAAAGGTGCATGTTTTTCTGTTCGTCCATCCATGAGCATATCGTGCATGTTTGCTCGTCCATTCATTCATGAACAATCTTTGCATGATCATCCGTTCGCGAGCACATCCCTTTGCATGAATCGTTCGTTCGTTCATTGGTGAACCTGTTTTTTTGCATGCGTTCCCTTCATCCCGTTCATCGTTGCACCATTTTTGTTAGTACACTTATGCCTATAGTTACTCATGACGAGACGACATAAAATCCAAAAACCTCCTAGTCTACCATGACACATGATCATTTCGGATGCAGCTGATTGGAGAGGCAGCTGGTTCCAAGGCAGGATGATGGCTCTGGGCATTGCTGATGAAAACTATTCAAGAGTCTCTTGGTGATGAAGATGGGAAATCAAAGTTGACAGTGACTGTCTACGAGGTTTGGCTCGACTTGAAGGAAAAAATGCGAAAATTTTGGGAGGGATAGTTTGGGCTGCAGGAAGGCAAGGCAGACATAATCTGCACATTTTCTGGAATGAGCGCGCAGTAGGGGTTGGAAGGCCAAATTTGTGCAATTTTCTGGGGGAACAGGCTGGGATGCATGAAGGATTAGTAGGCAAAAATTGTGCAGTTTTCTGGAGGAACTGGCCGGGAGCTTGGAAGCCAAAACTGCACAATTCTGAGAGGGAACTAGTAGTTGGCTGCTGGGTCACTGGCAGCAGAAATTGTGCAATTTCCAAGGGGAACATGTAGTTAGCTGCTGGGAGTTTGGGAACATAAACTATGCAATTCCTGGAGGGAACTAGCGGTCTGCTGCTAGGAGCTACTGGAGAGGGAAAATGCGTTGAGGCTAGGAGGTCGACCTGCTGATCATCTCTGCGCAATTTTTGAGCTAAGAATACTGCTAGGAAGCAGAAGGCCTTCTCATGAAAACTACACAATTTCTTGGATGAGCAGCCGATCGACTGTCGGTAGGATTGATTGGGAAAACTGCACAATTTTCTGAGGGAGAAAAGGATGGGCACTTGGTGTCTGTCTGACCTATCTGCGCAATTTCCTTAGTCATCAGAGCAAGAATGGTAAGCAACCTCTACGCAATTTTTGAGGGGGATTGGTTCGGGGGTGACTGCTGAGTCCAACTCTCTGGGTGGCCAGCATGAAAGTTGATTGAATCGCTTGCAATCAACGCAACTTGGAAAGACTTTCTTGGTGCTTCTATGTTATTTTGGGGTGATAGTCAATTGAGTCGATGGTGGGGTGATGGTACGACTATCAGAGGGGAGTCTACACGTCAAAACTTCGGCAAAATGACTAAGTATGTGAATGATTGAAAGATGCATAGGTGATCATGAAAATGCACACTCACATGACTCGATGACGAGATGACTCAAAGCATCCAGACACACATGTTCAACATGACTGATTGATAGTGCAAGCGAAAAGCACGACACTCGTGATTGATCATTGATTGACCGTGACGATGCTTATGTGATAATGAATGTGACTCTGTGTGTTAGTGCGATAGATGCTTTCATAGTGAACACAACAAGTACACACGAGGCGAATACTTTGAGCATAACTAGAACATGGTCGCAAGCATGAATTAACCCTTGCAATATGAGCCTGAAGGCAGTACAAAAAGTTCTTTAGCATGATTATGATAGTCTATCCAATAGACACTGTGTCATATATGCTTTAAATCACTTGGAGCACTCACTTATTTCTTGCTACATGTGTCTAATGACCATATGGAGGGCTCACTTATAGTTTAATCGTTTTTGCTTATTTTAGAGGTTCATTTGCTGTTGATGCCATATTTTGGGTTCACTATTTTAGTTTCCCTCAAGCCCAGTGAGTCTGAGCAAGAAATGTGAAGAGCTTAGGCCTTCTTCCAATATATTTTTCCTCCTTTCACTAGTCTCAGCCACAGCTTCAGTTGCGTATACTATTATTACTCTGTAACATCATGATTGTTGACCTCTGTGATTGAATAAGATTATAAGTTGCAACATGTTGTCCCTCTGAATTCACAAGTTGCAACAATTTGTCCCTCTGAATTCACAAGTTCTTGTAAGAATGGTTATTTTCTAAGGAAGGTTCCATGAACTTGTGAGGTTTCGGCTTATTATTTTGTGCTCTTATGTTGTTGGCTAGATGTTGAATGCTATCATACTTATACACTATCAAGTTGTCTTTGTTGATCATGAATCATGAATAGATGCGAAAACTGTATCTACTGCACTTGCATCTATGTGCATCATTGCTTTGTTTTCAAATCTCCAAGAAAAAAAGTATACCAATTGATTTGGAAATATATATAATTTTATTGTGACTAATTCTATGCAGTGGTACAAATAGTCACTAAACACCATCTTTGTTATATGTATTCAGTTTGTCAATTTGAACTTTCGGATCAACGAGTGAGCCAAATAGTCACTAAACTCCAGGATCAAGGAGCAAGGTGGGATCCTGTAGTTCAGTATGTCATGATACTCAGAATCTCTTCACAACAATAAGTTGGAATTTTTCTTATCCGATCTACAAAAGATAAGCATGATGACATGCTACTCAACATGTAATGTTTGCTTACTGAAAAGAAAATTCAAAGTTAGTACTTGATCTGAACTATATCGAGATACTTGTAAGAATGGTTCTTTTCTAGGGAAGGTTCCATGAACTTGAGCTTCTTCTTAGTCATGTGGTATTCGAGGATTTTTCAGTGTCAAATCTATAGCACTAACATCACCAATCCAAAGAATATGTCGACCCCTACAATGTGAGCCTGAAGGCAATACAAATCTCACCTAGCTCTTGTCCTTGAAAAGTTCTTTAGCATGATTATGGTAGTTTATCCAATAGACACTATGTCATATATGCTTCAAAAAACTTGGAGCACTCACTCCTTTCTTGTTACAGGTGTCTAATGAGCATATGGAGGGCTCACTTATAGTTTAATTGTTGTTGATTATTTTACAGGTTCATTTTTGGGTTCATTATTTTAGTTTCCCTCGAGCCCAACGAGACTGAGCAAGAATGTGAAGAGCTTAGGCCTTCTTCCAATATGTTTTTCCTCCTTTCACCAGTCTCAGCCAATGCTTCGGTTGCCTCTACTATTATTACTTTGTAACATCACCATTGTTGATCTCTGTGATTGAATAGGACTATTAGTTGCAACACGTTGTCCCTCTGAATTCACAAGTTCTTGTAAGAACGATTCTTATGCTTGGCATTAAGTTTGTGCTAATAAATTTAAGACCATGATACTTCAATAAGATTGTTGGTCCACTTTTAGGTACACAAAGTCCAAAGAATATGTCGACCCCTGCAATGTAAGCCTAAAGGCAGTACAAATCTCACCTAGCTCTTGTCCTCGAAAAGTTCTTTAGCATGATTATGGTAGTTTATCCAATAGACATTGTGTCATATATGCTTCAAATCACTTGGAGCACTCACTCATTTCTTGCTACATGTGTCTAATGACCATATGCAGGGCTCACTTAAAGTTTAATCGTTGTTGCTTATTTTACAGGTTCATTTGCTGCTGATTCCATATTTTGTGTTTGCTATTTTAGTTTCCCTCGAGCCCAACGAGACTGAGAAAGAAATGTGAAGAGCTTAGGCCTTCTTCCAATATGTTTTTCCTCCTTTCACCAGTCTCTGCTTCGGTTGCCTCTACTATTATTACTCTGTAACATCACCATTGTTCATCTTTGTGATTGAATAGGACTATTAGTTGCAACATGTTGTCCCTCTGAATTGCTGTCCCTCTGAATTCATGAGTTCTTGTAAGAACAATTTTTTTCTAGGGAAGTTTCCATGAAATTGTGAGGTTTCGTCTTATTGTTTTGTGCTCTTATTTTGTTGGCTAGATGCTAGATTCTATCATACTTATACTCTATCAAGTTGTCTTTGTTGATCATGCATCATGAATAGATTAGAAAAATTTCTCTACCGCACTTGCATCTATGTGCATCATTGCTTTGTTTTCAAATCTCTAAGTCAAACAGGTTACCAATTGATTTGGCAATATATATAATTTTATTGTGGCTACTTCAATGTAGTGGTGCAAATAGTCACTAAACACCATCTTTGTTATATATATTCAGTTTGTCAATTTGAACTTTGCGATCAACTAGTGATGCAAATAGTCACTAAACAACATCTCTGTTATATGTATTCACTTTGTCAATTTGAAATTTGGGATCAACGAGTGAGGTTCATGGATCATAGCACAAAGCTCACCAAGTTGCTGTAAAATCTCTTTCATAGTGTCCTTTCCAAGCAAATTTACTTAAAGGAATATAACTCTCAACTTCTTTGTTTCAAAGATTTGCACGTTGTGATTGGTCTTGATAGGTTTTCATCTGGAAATCCAGCTTTGTGCCCGCAGTGGAACATACATCACAAGGAGCTCCCCAGCAACCATCGATTCAGTAACAATCAATCTGATTTCAATCCAGTACCAAAATTTCTGCACTCAAGGAGGAATTGTGCTGCATGGCCATGTTTGTCTAGATTACAATTCAAGTTATAAATGTATTATTCATTCTCAAAAACAGAAAAGCAAAACCTCCATGCGCTTATTACTGATCTGCAGATTGTACATTTCTGCAATCTTATTTTCAGATTCATGTTTTTAGTGGCCTTGCAAATTTTTATTCTGATCTAACACTTGAAATATCTTTGCAAATAAAGTTTAAATCTTTGAAAATAAAGTTCAGTCTGTCTCTTGCACCTCTGACATACTGTCTGTCTCTTGCACCTCTGACATACTGCCTCCCACATTAATGCCTGTATAAAAGACTCCACACATGTTTAACAATATCAAATAACCACAGCATGCACGCCTTCTTTCACTATGTTTTTCTTCCTTTCACCAGTCTCAGAGCATCTGCTATTTTGAATAATGTTCGTTAATATCTCATATTGCAGTGCTCAGTCAACTCCAGTTCCCTGTTCCTCTAACTTAGAACAAGAACTAACTACCGGTAAAATCTATAATCCAAATAAAAATACCTATTATAAATAGCAAATGTAATTATCATTTTATAATGAATACATTCGCTTTAATAATGACCCGTTTTCAAAAATCTTATACGAACAGAAACAGACAAGATATCGAAATATTAATAATTTAGTTTGTTAACATATTGTCAACTTGCATGTTAGTCTGATCTCGCAGTCAAAACAATGGCTGATTTTGGAGGGAACAAAGTCACTTTAGATGGGGCATTGTTAATTATACATATTGATTTCACATATCGTAACTGGATGAGCATAACTACATAACGCCGCCATGAATGCAAGTGCAAAAGCTTTTCCTTGTTTTAACACCTTCCACAAACACTGAGTTTTCAGTAGAATTGGTGTATGTTCCCATTCTCGTGCCCACATCTCTCTTTAGTTCGATAGTTTATTACATATGAATATATTGTTTTTTTTGCGGATGGAGTCCGTGACCTCCATAGTTGAGAGATGCAATGAATAGCCCTAGCCCATACTTGAGAGTTGCAATGAATAACCATAGCCTTTCACATAGTTCTGATATGTCTTTACTATTAATTGAATATATAAATGCATGAAAGTTATATCATGTTTTTTTAACTTTATGTGGAACGTGGAGTGCAGAGCAAGAATGTGGAGAGGAAGCTTTGTAGAGGACGTTGTGCAAAAATGTTTTTTTTGTTGTAGGGAGTGCAGACCGCACACTACCTTAATCAATCAATTAGCTAATGCAGAGGCTATGCTCCGCTGTAGCTATTCCTCTCATTTAAATAGTTTAAAATCTTTTCCATGGTTAACCATCTGATAATCATGAATGAAACTCTATTATACTTTATTTAATTAAATTGGAATGAACAGGGCCAAGGAAAGCCTCTACCATAGTGCAATAGCATGAACGAGGCTTGAAAATGGACTTTATTGCGATGCCATTCTCCTATCATCGATATGAAAATAGTAGTGAGCTATATTCTCCTCATAGAAGTTACTAACCTCCTTATGCAATGCAGCACTTTTGACGCTTATCTTATTTATTCAATGTAATCAAACGTGAAAAGGCATCTTCATCTATCATGTGTTTAGGTGGCTTTGTAATTACTAGTGAACTATGTCCTCGTAGAAGTCACTAGCTTCCTTACGCAATGCAACAACTTTGACGCTTATCTGATGTATTCAATGTAGTCAAACCTTAAAAAGGCAGGCTAAGCCATCATGTATTTAGGTGGCTGTGTAATTATAAATCAATCTTAACATGGATTAGTATACATCTACAGGGATCAAATTTTTTCTAGTACAAATTTATGTTTAGAATGTAACATTTTGAAAAAAGAATGGCATCCTTATCATCTCTTAATAAATTCTCATGAATACGTTGTCTCTATATATTGTTTAATTTGTATTTTTGAATTTTATATAGAGTATAGAATTTATACTTGTTTTTTAATGTTTGAATTGTATTTTTGAATGTTATATAAAATACAAAATTTATAATTGTAAGTCCAAAAAATCCTTCTTAGATTATAAAAAAATGGCCCAAAAATATACATAGTAAAAGACCAAAATGTAAAATAAGGAGACTACATTTTTTTTTAAACAATATATAACATATACTTAGTTGATATTAAAATATTTTACATAACATGAGTATTTAGGATTTTTTTATGTATAGACTACACTGTCAACATAAAAATGATTTTTTTTTTCTTATTAACATATTTTGAGTGTACCTCAATATTACTTAACCTTGCATATTAAAATATTTTATTGATAATCCGCATGGATATTTTTATTATTATAAATATTTTTAAATGTCACATATTAATAAGCCCCAAGGGTTAGCTCAATTGGTCAAAATCAGTGCCTCACCATCGAGAGGTCACAGGGTCCAATCAACTCGAAGCCCTTGGGGTCAGGCCTTGCTAGTGGGCTGTGACCAGGGTTAATTACACATCTCCCTCTTACTATCTTTATTAAGAAGTATTTGATATTTTATTATTTTATTTTTTAACTTTCAATTTTTATTTTTTTAACATTGAATATTTTATTGCCCACGGGGATTTGGATTGACGGTGAATGGGTGCGCTGTTAAGGCACTCCTTGCGATAGGTCATCGGTTCAATTCCTTGTGGGTACTTAGTTTAGTCTTAACATAGAAAAAAAAAAAAAAAAAAAACATTGAATATTTTATTATATGCAACATTATAATATTTTCTTTTAAAATTTTCTTATATGAAGTTGAAATCAACATGAATTAGTTAACATAGATTTCCAAATAGTTCATTTAAATCCTATGTTGAAATAGTTTGAAAAGTATAAGGTTAATATCTTACTCACACTTTTTTAACTTTTAATTCCTTTATCTCTTTTTAAAGTTGATATGAAATTATATTACGTTATGTGTACATTGAAATATTTTATTTATGATTGATAGTGAGAGAAATATTTTTACCACATTAGGTTGTAACATAACAACAAATAGAGCGACCATAGTGAGGTTAAATCTTTTGATGTTTTATATTGTTTTTAATTAAAACCCACTAAACATGTGTATTCATTTTTATTTTTTATTATAGATAGCATTGTTTTTCTATGTAGAAAATATTTTATTTTTAGTTTAAGGACATATGTTAACTCTATATTGAAATTACATATCTCCCTCATTTTGAGTTGTAAAATGTGCCTTTTAGCCCAATTACAATAAATTTATTTATAAAACCAAAAGAAAAATTATATCTTTATCATCTATAATATAATTTAATACTTTCACTCTTATTATATTTATTTTCTTAATATTTTATTGTATTATATTTTGAAATGATTTCTAGAAACCCAAACCATCATATTCTAAATACTAGAAATCTAAACATAATCTCCATTATAAATATAGAAATTCCTAATCTAAAATTCCAATGTATTGCCACACCACTAATGAATTGAAATGCCAATATCCTAATAGACATTGCCTACTTAACACACTTTGGAGATATTTGTAGGTTAAAAGATCAACATTTAATCCACACTCCTTTGCCCGAATTGTAGATTTAACTAGCATTTGCACCAGATGTTGCAAAGGAAACGCTACAAGGCATAAATTGAGGAACAATACCATGGTTAACCATGAATAATACCAGTAGTATGTAGTACCCTGACAAATAATAAAGGTGCTTTTTACTCATAATTTTAATTAGAACTCCGGTAATGGTTTGATGATTTGGATGCAATCTTATGTTCATTGAAAATTATTTTCAAATCGATAGCATCAAACTTTTTAAATGAAAATGATCAATTAAGGTTTGCAATTTTAGGAATTAGCCTAACATATGTATTTGTTGAGCCACAAAATATGGAGGCTCAATAAAGTTTTGTTTTGTTTTGTTTTTTGTTTATCTAAGTGCATAAGAGCGTAAAATCCTAACAGAAAAATTGCAGAAGAATGAATGAGGCAAATGAAAAATACTATTCAATATGAGTTTTTTTTGAATTTTCATTAATTGTATACTTAAGAATATTAAATAGCATGTTTCAAGCAATCTATTAATTCACATATTTTTAATGTTCTATAGGGACCAACAACAAAGGAATAAAAATAAAATGTCATTCTCGAAAAAACAATTATAGAACACGTAAATGATGGTGTCGAAGGTTAATGAAATGGAGAAATTATTTTACAAAACTATGAGGGATATAATGGAACAAACATATAGATGCACTTTCCACTTACAATACAAAAATAAATCCATTGATTCCAAGAACCAAGGTATATTTAAACTATAGGAAGCGTTTCCAGAGCAATGGTCAATGAGCCCTATCAGGCTTGCAATAGAAAAAACATAAAAAAACAAAAAAGTCATTCAAGAATTAATATTCCTAATTAAAAATATCTTCTAGAATTATATGTATCTACCTTTCGAAATGACCATCCTTCTTAGTAGAGATGGAGTTAAGATGGATCTATTAATCACTCCCTTTAAATAAGATGTATTCCATATGAATATCATGGATTGTTATAAACCTACAACTCAAAAACTACTAGTAATTTAACCAAGTCAAGTTTATCTTAATTGCCTAACAAAAATTAATAAAATTAATATCCTTAAATTTTAATTTTTATTATTTTAGTTTGAAATTATAAATTAATATCCTTAAATTTTAATTTTTATTATTTTTATTTCAAAATAGAGTTATTTTTATTTTATTTTGAATTAATAAAAATATTTAAAAGACATTACAACAATAAAAAAAGTAATTAATAAAAAAAATATTAAAATAACAAATTGCATCCATGATTGAAACTAAATTATGAAAATAAAAATTATGAAAATAAAAATTATGAAAATTTAAATCACAATTTTACCAACTAAATTTTAAAATCACAATTTAAACTAAACCGATACATCATTCTTCTTCAGCTGATATTAACCTATACAGTCATATGAAAAATTATTAAAATAACAAATTGCATCGATGCTTGAAACTAAATTAAGAAAATAAAAAATGATGAAAATTTAAATCACAATTTTACCAACTAAATTTTAAAATCACAATTTAAACTAAACCGATACATCATTCTTCTTCAGCTAGTATTAACCTATACAGTCATATATAAAAGCCAATGTCATGTCATTCATTTTCGGCTGGTATACAAACTCCATGTATATCAAAATAAATTGATACACAATCATATTTAAAAGCCAGTATAACATCATTCTTCTCCAGTTGGAATTTTTAATATATTTATTTATTTATTTGATATTGAATTTGAAACAAAGATTTTATTAAAGCTAGAAGGCCAAAACCTTAGAGTTTAAGTTACTAATTTTTTAAAATTCAAGATATTTAAAAAATTTAACACGCAATCCAAGAACAAGTATATGATACAAAGAACTTTTAGCTAAACAAATTCTGGCTTTTAATGTGTTTCATGTTTAGATATAGATATTTGAATTTGAAAAAAAGATCCTATTAAAAAGGCATTTTGTTGTTACAGTCCCAAACTTTAAAAGTTAATTACCAACTAAATATTTATTGAGAATGCATTTTGTTGCTCCAGGGCCCAAACCTTAGAAAGTTAATTACCAACGGAATTTTGTTTGTACAGTGCCCAAACCTTAGGAAGTTAATTGCCAACCAAATATTCATTGGTAAAAATTCAAGACATTCAAAATTTCTGACATACAAACCAAGAACCATTATATGAAACTAATAACAACTTTATCTAAATAGTTCAGTTATACAATGAAGTCCACCAATAAAGATAAATAACTACAAGTGTCAGCGTAATGAGAGATTGACATACTTCTTCTTAAGACTGAAAATAAAAAAAGGCAGCCCTGTCATCCACTTCCTTGCAAGTGCTTTTCTGAGAATAATGGTGGATATAATTCAGTGCTATTCTGAAAATAATGGTGGATTTAATTCAGTATAATCAGAACTCCGTAAAAAAAATAAATAAAAAAACCCATGCAATCCGAGCAAATGTAAATTAAGTGGATAATACTTCATTGGAAAATGCCAACACAACTTAAGAATTTAGAGAAAATGCAATTCAAGTGAATGAAACTTCATTCGAGATTGACAACACAGGTACACATATGAATATGGCATTACAAAGTTATTTGGCTTGCAAGCTAGGCAAATGCAATCCTCAGTAGATTTCAATTAGAATCTATGTTGATGTAGAACTAAAATGGAAAAGAAATTTGCATATAATCATCATGTTTATGCAAAGCAGATAAACAACCGATAGTATTTTTGGGCAGTCACAGTTAGTTTTTATAGAAGGAAATGCTACTGTTAGTTCCAGAGGGTCTTGGCAGTTTCTAATATGATTTATGTGTTCAAGTTTTTTTTAGCAATTTTTGTCCTGGTTTCTATTATTTATGTGTAAATTTTATTTTTTTTAGCAATTTCTATCCTGTTTTCCTATATGTCCCATTTTATTTGTTAATGGAATAGCAATGGTACCGTTTTTTTGTGTGGAGGAAAAGGGTAAACAACTGATATATGGGGTTGTATTATATAGTGCACAAAAAGGGCAGGTGGCATAAGAACTATTAAAAAATAAAAAGGGAGCTATCCCATCATCCCCTCACGAATCGAGAAGAAGCCAGAGAGGAGAAGGTTCCAGTGTTAAATAGGGTTGAACCCTCCAGAAGACCAAAGAGTTGGGTACAATTTCAGTCTACTTTGGCAGCACTGCAAGAGGCAACAAAAGAGCCCATAACTCTTGGAAAAATGTAGAATGGAAAAGAAGCTTGCAACTATTGTGCTGTTAAATGTGAAGCCAAAGTCAAGAAGGATTCTAGATCCTTCTACATCGCCATTAGTTTCCAGATATCCACCTAAATCACATGCAGGATTCTAGATCCTTCTTCAGCCTCTATAAATTTGTAATTTCTCTGGCCAAGGAAAGCAAGCCAAGGTCTAGGCCTGTTACGTAATGCAAAGTGATTTCTGTTCTCCAGTGATTGTTTTATCTATTCCGCTGTTTCTGATTGAGTAATCTTGTTGTTTCTCCATTTGTCTGTCTCTGAAATTATTCTTTGCTATTGCCGTCTAAGTCTCTGAGTATAAATCTGCTGTGTGTGATGTATGCTCTAAACTATCAACTGGTATCAGATCTAGGGTCGAATATCCACTGTGAAAGCTACTTAGTGCCATCGCCTTACTCTGGAAGCGTTCATTAAAATGTTGGTTGTTACCTCTGGAGCTGTTGAAGGATCTGTCCAGGAAATTAGAAATCGCTGCAAAGAAGAGAGCCCAGATCTATCTAGGAAATAGCTGAGGAACATTAAGACAGTTGTTGCAAGAAATAAAAAGGCCGTGGGCATATGGTGAAATGTGCCATGAAGCCTAAAATGTGGAGTGCGTAAGTGCTTTACTTAGAGTTCGTAATTTTTTTTTAATCACGCTTGCACATATACAAACCAACATATGTATGTGTGAAATGTGAAAAGGTTAAAACATTATATATGTTTTTTATATTTATATAATTATATGTTGGAATTTTGAAAAGTATATTTTAAAAAGGAGCAGAAACTTTGAAAAGGGTATTTTAAAAGGAGGAAGGTCATTATTACTAAATTTTAAAGAGTAATAATTAAAGTTATTTTTAAGTGGAGTTTTTGTTTTTGGCATCAATATATTGAAAATGGAGACAACAATTATAGATATGGAGAAGTTGAGCAGGGCTAATTTTTCCCTATGGAAATCACAGATGGAGGATATACTGATCTTGAAGGATTAGTATTTTCCGATTGTGGGCACAACAAAGAAACCCTCATCGATGACAAATGAAGAATGGAATAGGCTAGATAGAAAGGCGATTGCAATAATCTGCCAATATTTAGCAAAGAATGTGTATTTCAATGTGTCTGGAGAAAAGACGGTTGAAGGATTATGGAAGAAGCTCCATGATCTATATGAGAAGAACATGGCATCAAACAAAGTGTTCTTAATGAAGAAGCTTTATAATCTCAAAATGAAGGAGGGTGCTTCAGTTGCTGAGCACTTTAATGCATTTAATATTATTACTAATCAGCTTCCCTCTGTTAAAATCATTTTAGATGATGAAATTAGATCTATTTTGCTAATGTGTTCTATGCCAGACAGTTGGGAAAATTTAATTGTAGCTATGAGCACTTCAACAACTGCAGGGATCCTAAAGTTTGATGATGTCAGCAGCTGTTTAATGAATGAGGAACTGCGATGCAAGTCAATTGCGGAAAACTAGGGAGGAGAAGCTCTAGCTCTAGCTGATCATAGTAGGAGAATGGATGGAGGCTGGCAAGGGCGATCAAGATCGAGAGGCCGATCAAAATCAAGGAGAGGAAGGATCATATGCTTTCATTGTGGCAAAACCAGGCACATGAAGAAAGAATGTCGATTTTGGAAGAAAGGACAAAAGGATCAGAGACCATCTAATACAAATCACAAGTCATCCAACACAAATGAGGGTGAGCCTAATTGTTTTCAAGAAACCTGTAAAGTTGAGCAAAGTGAAGAATGGAAGAAAGCAATGGAAGAAGAAATGAACTCTTTGCTGGAAAATAAAAATTGGGAGTTGGTAAACCTCCCAAAAGGTAGAAAGGCTCTACAAAACAAATGGGTTTACAGGATTAAGCATGAAGGTGATGAAAAGAAGGAGAGGTATAAAGCAAGGTTGGCGGTGAAAGGTTTTGCCCAAAAATAAGGTATTGACTTCATTGAAATTTTCTCACATGTTGTTAAAATGTCATCCATTAGAGTCATTCTTGGTCTAGTTGCCGCTTTAGACTTACAATGTGAATAGTTAGATGTAAAAACTGCTTTCCTTCATGGTGAATTGGAGGAAGAAATTTATATGGAACAGCCAGAAGGCTTCATAGGAAAAGGCAAAGAAGGCCTTGTTTGTAGGTTGAAGAAGAGTCTCTATGGGTTGAAACAGGCATCTCGAAAATGGTACAATAAATTTCATTCATTCATGTTGGAACATGGTTTTCAGAGGTTGGAAGCTAACCATTGTGTCTATATCAAGATGTATGATCAAGGAAAGTATATCATATTATTGTTATATGTGGATGACATGTTGATTGTTGGGCATGATAAGAATAACATCAATAGGTTAAAGAAAGATTTGGGTAGCAAATTTGCAATGAAGGATTTGGGACCAACACAATAGATATTGGGCATGCAGATTGGACCAGCACAACATATATTGGGCATGCATATTATGCGTGACAGGAAAAACAAAAGGTTGTGGCTGTCACGAGAAAAATATATCAAGAAGGTGCTTGACAAGTTTAATATGAAGGATGCCAAGCCAGTTGGTACACCCCTTGCATCCCACTTCAAGATGAGTACTGAATTATGTCCTAGTGATGACAAGGAGAAAGAAGAGATGAGCAAGATTCCTTATGCTTCAACAATTGGCAGCTTGATGTATGCCATGGTATGCACATGACCAGACATTGCATATTCAGTGGGAGTAGTGAGTAGGTTCCTTGCCAATCTAGGCAAAAAACATTGGCAAGCAGTAAAATGGATTTTGTGGTATCTCAAGGGTACTAGTCATTATTGTTTATGTTTTGGTCATGATGAGACTGTGCTTGAAGGATTTTTAGATGTACATATGGCTGGAGATATGGACACTAGAAAGTCCACTACAGGTTATTTGTATACATTTGCAGGTGCAACAGTATCTTGGGTGTCAAGGCTACAAAGAATAGTAGCGTCACACAGAATGAGTCAATCTTGCGGACAAGATTGACCTTCCTAGAATTTAACGATATCTAGTGACAAGCAAGCCAATAAAAAACTATCTTTCTCTAAATATGCAATTCATAAACAAAGGCAAACAATTGTTTTAGGCCTACCTTGGGTCCAATGCAAGTTTGTGGAAGCCTCGCTCCTTTGATCCAAATGAGCTCCCTTGTAGCGAATCTGCAAACACAAACAAGAAAACAAATTAAATAGCACCTGAAAAGCCAATATCATAAAGCATACTTATCAGGATGATCAAGGAATTCATGAAACAAATGACATAAGACAATTTGTTGAGAAAAATGAATCTGATTGTATTAATTCAAATAAAAGAAGAACTTTACAACCTGTGCCTTGATGCTATACAAGCTCCTCCCAGGGTCCAACAAGAAGTCTCCTCTACTTTGACAAGTTTCACTCTCTTCCCAATGAAGCCAAAAGGTATGTGATCTCTCCTCTCAAGCTTAACTAGGAAGTCTCAATTCCACCAGCATTTACCCTAAAAAATGTTCAGCTTCTAACCTCCCTAGAAACCAGCCCAATGCCTTAATTTATAGTGCAATGGAGGGAAGTTACTAGGTCCTCCTTCAAAGGGATAAAGTCCTCCTTCAAAGGGATAGCTCCTCTCATCAAGGGATTAGCTCCTTCTCTTTTGGGATGCATGAACCACCTAAGAGCGAACAATCCACGTCAAAATTCCTTCTAGAATCATCTAGAATTAACCCAAAGTGAGTTTTTTAGAATAAAATTGCGCCTTTTTGACTTTCATAGGGGTCCGCACCCACTCCTTTAGGGACAGAGCGGGCAGGTCCGCAGGTATTGTGAACAGGGGGTGCGGGACCGCAGGCAACAGTGAGAGAAAGTGCGGAACCAGAGCTTTGTTGATTTTCAATGTATTTCTCTCATTTTCAAAGCTTGACTTGAAGATCTGAGGTCTGAGACTTGATTAGGAGGACAGTACAAGTGATGATAGACCCATACTGACTGCAAATAATCATGGTGATGATATTTTTGTGTAACAGATTGCCCCCTAAAGTGCGAAGTCTGTAGTAGATGCGGATTTCATTTATCATTTAGGAAGAGTGAAGTACTTTATCATTTCGAGGATCATCTTGTGGAGATCCTGGTTGGAACCTGTAAAAACATTCAATGCGAAATATATATATGAGATCATATTATCGCTGAGGTAGGCATTCCCATACTCAGATCAAAACTGACTAGAAAACTAACTACTGCTCTGATATAGGAATGATCTTGCAATACATCACAAGTATAGACACATGTAGACACAGTATGGACGTAGCCATCTGTTTATAAATAGTCCACAATATAATGAATACAAAATTCCTCGCAGCCTGGATGGTAGAAACTAGATCCAGGGTCTTCATTTCTACTTCCTGAAACAATACGATTCTATCCATGCGAATGAATGTGTTGGAGTCGAACATGGTAGAAACCACTTGATTACCAGTCAATGATGTAAACTGTTAACAAGTGTGAGAGAAACCACCAGTAATGTCAATGGCTCTCAAAGTACTCAGTACAATCCATGAGATGTGAATAGATGTGCTGATGTCGAACATGTCATGGAATCCTTTGATCGAAGGTCAATGATGCAACCTATCGTCGAAGGCGAGAAACCTACCATTGAGGCATGCAGATCCCAAGGTACTGACGATTTCTAGATCATCTTTCTAGGTAATGAGCTGAAGTCGATAGAAAGCGATCCGTCGTAGGCAAGCCCACAACACGAAATCATAGATCAAGTTGAAGAAATTTAGTTGCAAGGACTGACTCAGGGATGGTCAAGATGGATGACAGATATTTTGCAGATGAATGGCTTATTAGCACTGACCTCTTGAACACATAATGACACAACAGATGGTTTGGTGACAATTGACCCAAAGTTAATACCCAGAAACCGACTGAAGACTTTCAATGTGGTTTGATCAACTGCTAGGTAAAGGATTTCCCAACCCAGGTGAATAAAAGTGTCGTGTTCAAGAGTGGTTATAAAGTATGACAAATAGGCTCATTTTTCTCTCTTTTCCCCCACCATTTCTGGCAAGTACCTCTTTATTTTTGACAAATTTGAGGAGGATAACATTTGCTTGATTATAAGCTCATCCTTCGGATGAGTCCAACTTAGTTTAAATTCAAACCCTAAGAAGGAGTGGTCCGTTCCTGTTTGTAATTGAACAGGTCCTTTACTGTTAAATTTTAACGAGTCCCGTATAGGAGAAACTTGGCGTTTTTCAATTTTAGAGAGTTCGAAAAAACTTAAGAAGACTCCAGGGTTGACCCTTTTCATAAATTTGTGTCTCCCAAGCCCGAAAAAGTATAAAATAATACTTGAGAGAACCGCTTGATCATTACGACCAAGGAGTACTTTTCGTAATTAGTGTCTCTGATCCGAAAAAGTAAAAAAGTGATCAATGACACGTCGTTTTATAACCAATATCGAATTTGAAACGACAAAAATCTGGCAATATTTTCATGTTTTTACAGTCAGAAAAAGAGCTGTAAGTGGACCGTCTTTTTAGTTCCATTTTAACGAGTTTAAAAAGAAAATCTCGGCGATATTTTCATGTTTTAGGAGTCAGAAAAGAGCTTAAAGGTGACTCTAATGTTTTTTCGTTGAAAACGACCGATTTCGCTTGAAAAATCCATTATCCTAAAAAAAACCTCAAACATTACTCATACCTGTTTAAAATGGATAAGGATGCTGCAAAATTTACCTTTTAAAGTGAAACATAAACAAATTTACAATTCATTTATCCAAAAAACTTATAAAAAGGGCTTTAGTCAATTCATTTTTACCGTTTGAGATTTGGGTGAGAAAATAAAGCTTTTGGTCAGAAACTTCCCGTGAAGATTGTGGAAAATCCATCCGTCGGAATCGAGCGCCGTCTCCTCCAGGTAATCCACATCATCCTACTCTTCAATTTCATCCGTTTCAAATAATTTTTTAGGGTTTTATTTCATTTTTAGAGGATTTTTAGGCTAGAAACCCATGTGCGGGGGCCCGCAGGCATAACACAGGTAGCCTGCGGACCCCAACTTTTTATCAATGGGGAAAAAGTCAGGGATCCGCACCTGTCATGAAGGCAAGGTGCGGACCCACGCACTGTCTCTAATAGAGAGGGTGCGGTCCCCACAGCAAGGGTTTTTAACCCTAAATTTCTCAAAATTCACCCAAATAATTCAATTTTTTGCATTGTAATTCGCCTTTTTGTTGGATGTAGAGTATACATCATGCTTGATTGGCGAGAACGGGAGCATGAAGACATATATATTACTGCGTTAAATCACCAACCTTCGATTGATGCATTGAAGGCATGCGGCTTCTACAAATTCTGGGCTATACTTGGCATGAGGGCCCAGGTGGCCTTCTTGCAGTGGCTGGTAGACAGGTGGAGCATACAGGACCAGTGCTTCTTCATTGGTGGCCACCAGCTCGAAATGGAGCCGGCAGAAATATACTTTTTGACTGGTTTGCCTAAGAGAGGTGAAGACTTGACTCTATTTGGGACTAGGCCAGGTGGCCAGTCTGTCGATAGCCCCCGGCTAGAGTTCTGCAACAACCAGACTAGAGACAAAGGGATAGACATCAAAACCATATCCCGTCCTGAACTCATGGTGATCGTGTTTACTGTTACCAGGCTCTGTGGGAGCGCCGCACTACATATAGCCACTGGATCCCAGATGCGGATGGCAGTTGACTACTTTCGAGGCACCATCTTCAACTGGTGTGATGCTGTGTTGGCTAATGTAAAAGGCCAACTGACCAGAGCCAAAAACGGACAACCGAAGACCTTTGGATATGGTGCTTTAGTTGTGAGCTTTGGTCTGGAGAGGGTCCCAATGTTGGTCCCGCAGCACCTCACTATTGGAGCTGGACTTCCTCGAGAGCCCAAACTGATGCGATGGGTTGCAGTTATGGCCCGTCATCCTGATGAGGGGACAGAGGTCATTCGATTCAAACTTGAGTATTTCCATTGGTTGGAAAACCAGGTTTTTTCTATTCAGGACTTCCCTTACGCTGGGGTAGATTTTCGTGGTGACCCAGACATGGCTCTTCCACCAGGAGAGTAATGGATGACTCAGGTAAAATCATTTTCAACATTTTCCTAATTTAATTTTTTTTTTTTTTTATATCGTCCCAAAACTGATAGTAAAAGTTTCAAATGTAGATGTGGGTCCACAGAAACCAGCCGCTCTCCGGCCTTACGAGAGGAAACAACCAGTTGCAGCGGCACCAGCCCCACAGGACGAATCAGCAGAGACCTTGGCCGAATTGGAGAGCCATCTAGAGCGTTTGACAGGAGACATTCCAGAGACCGACATAGATGACATTCCTCATCGACTACAGCGCTATGTGATTGGGGTCCCAGGACCTTTTAGGAGGTTCCTTTGTAAGGTGGCCCGTACAGTGGTTTCTTATCGAGATCATCACCAGTGATAGGATGATCGCCTATTGTAGACACATATGACATTTTTGCTTTTTGTACTTATCATTTTTGCCGATCATAAGGTGTTTTTCAACCTATGATCGAGGACGATGTATATTTTGACACACTCCTATATTATACTATATCACTATTACCGACTTATCTTGTAAAACATGTTATGGAATGTTTTTAAATTTATTTGTATGATTATTGCAAATGTCTACTTAACATTCGAGAAGCAATTGCATCTGCTAATGTATTTAAAGATCTTGGAATATGCTGATATTCAATATAATCAAATTCACGTTCCAAGAGATGCACTCTAAAAAATAATCTAATAACACTGGATTTCTAATGGCATATACTCTATTAAGCTGTAATACAACGAGTTCAGAATCTAACCTCACTATCAAACTCCGAATCCCAAATGAAATAGATTCAGATAATAACTCAATCACTGCACTATACTCTGCAATGTTGTTCGTTGTTTGACCGAGGCTTACCCCATGCATAGATACCAACTCGTCAGAGGGCGAATAGATAACCCAAGCTGCGGAAGAAATGTTCCGTGTATTACGACAAGCACCATCAGCAAAACCAATGTATGTTTGGAGAGGCATCGACATCTGCAATATCAAGAGTAAAACCAAGATAAGCAGGAATAATGACGAAAAAACACTCTCTAAGCTAAGCACACTTTTTAAACTAAAACACACCAGCTAGAAAGAAAACTAACCTAACTAAAAATCTCCACACCCATTTTAAGCATAATACCTCTTCAGGTAAAGACCATTTCTGGGTTTACCTAAAGAGTCCTCGTCAAAGTCTACCAATTCATAGGCCCCTTTTGCTAGCTTTCGCTTGACAACATAGGGACCATGCCACATAGGAACGAATTTTCCAGCACCTAATTTATCATTAGCTTGATCGTACAATAAGACTAGGTCTCCTTCCGAAAAAATTCGAGGGGTCACATTTCGATCATACTGAGCTTTAATACGTTTTGCATGAGTTTCGATCGCCAATGCAGCATCACGTCGATTCTCATCTAGTTGAGCCAAGTATAACAAACGTTTTTCCTCTTCGGAAGTGGCTGGAAGTAACTCGATGGCCATTTGCAATGACGGGATTTCACATTCAATGGGTAACACAGCTTCCAGACCATAAACTAGTTGGAAAGGAGTGAAACCTGTTGACATTTTTACTGAGGTTTGATATGCCCAAAGCGCTGAAAATAGCATGTTATGCCAATTCGACCTATGAATCCCAATGATTCGTCGGATCATGATAACTAGAACTTTGTTGATGGCTTCAACCAGACCATTAGCTTGTGGATAATAAGGAGTTGAACTATCGTGACGCAAGCCAAGCTGGCCTGTAAGTTCAGTCATCATAACGTTTCGAAAATGATGCCCATGATCAGTGATAATCGCTTGTGGAACACCAAACCTAGCAATTATATGATTGAACATGAAAATCACAGTTGTTTTGCCGTCTGCCTCAAATGTAGGCATCGCCTCGGCCCACTTGGTAAAATAATCTACCGCAAGGATGATATACGCATGCCCCCCGGCCGAGTGAGGGTTACATGTAATAAAATCGATACCCCATTTTGCAAACGGACCGACGGAAATTATAGGGTGGAGAGGAGCAGGTGGAGTGCGCATCTTTCGATCAAAAATTTGGCAGTTGTGGCATTTTCGGACCGCGTTAATACAATCTTTAAACAAGGATGGCCAGAAGTAGCCAGCGCGCAATATCTTTTGGGCTGTGGCATACCCAGACATATGACCGCCACACGCTCCAGAGTGACAGTCATTTAGAACCCTTTCAGCTTCCTTGTGAGTTAAACAACGTCAAAAAACAGAGTCCGCCCCACGGCGATAAAGAGTATCTCCAATAATTCTGAATTGTTGGGACTGGAATCGTATTTTGCGACGTTCTGACCTTGAAATTTCTGGCCGAAAGGATTGGGTCTGGAGATAAACGATGATATCCCCATACCATGGATCTAAAGTGCTGATTAGAAACAAGGATTCATCCGCAATGGGCTCCTCTGCCACAGTTTCCGTGTCAGCACGCGGGAAGTCACACATTAACTCCGCAAAAACTAAAGATTTCTTCGACTTAGACTTTTCAAATTCCAAGTCGAACTCCTGTAGGATCACAATCCATTTGGAGTACTTGCCCCCTAGCAATTTCTTGGTCAAAATATAGATCATAGGGTTGCAATCAGAAATTACTGTAGTTTTACGTAGTAAAATGTAATGACAAAAACGTTGGACAGCTTGAACAGCTGCCAATGCCAATTTCTCCACATGTGAGTATTTTAGCTCAGTTGGATTTAAAGTTCGACTAAGGTAATATATCACATGTTCAGTACCGAATTCATCTTCCTGAACTAACACCATTCCAATGGTGGAATGGGAAGCGGCGAGATACAGAAGTAGTCCTGGTTGTAGTTGGGAGGATGCAATAACGGTGCATGGGTCAACGCGTGTTTTAGTGCATCAAAAGATTTATGAGCTATCTCATCCCAATAGAATGGAGTATTCTGTTTCAACAACCGGGTAAAACCCTTTGTAACCTCGGCGTAGTTAGGAATGAATCGTCGTAAAAAGTTTGCTTTCCCTTGCAAACTTTGGAGTTGGCGAAGACTCGAAGGAGGAGGCAATTTGACAATAGCTTCAACCTTCGAGGGATCGACGCAAATGCCGGCTTTTGAAACAACAAACCCCAGCAACCGACCCGTTTCTATACAGAAAACACACTTGTGTGGATTCAACCTAATCCAATAATGCCTACACCTCATAAAGATTGCTCGTAAATGGATGAGATGATCAGCTCGATGTAATGAATGAGCAGGAAAATCATCGAGATAGGGTTGCACAATGTGCTTGATGTCATGAAACGCATAAGACATGGCCCTTTGAAAATTTGCCCCGGCGTTCTTGAGCCCAAAAGGTAATTTGCAATAAGCAAATGTCCCCCATGGACAAATGAAAGCCATTTTTGGTTGATCAGCAGGTAGAATATTGATTTGATTGTATCCAGAAAAACCATCCATGAAGGAGAATATTTCACTGTCGGCACAATCATCAATGATTTGATCGATATAGGGAGTTGGGTAATTGTCTTTTTGACAGGCTCGATTAATGTCCCTATAATCGATACATATTCTTATTGTCCCTTGCTTTTTGTTAACCAGAACAATATTCGATACCCAATCCGTTAACGGGATCGGATAAATGAAACCTGCTTTGAGTAATTTTTCAACTTCTGCTTTAATAGCAGCAACTTTTCTCGGGTGAATCTGACGCAAACGTTGCCGGACGGGTTTAGCGTCCGGGTAAGTTTTGATTTCATGAACAACAATTGCGGGGTCAATTCCTGGCATTTCCTCATATGACCAGGCAAACACGTCGCGAAATTCTTGAAATAGGGCCTTATATATTTGAATTTCATCTTCCGTACATAGGCACCTATATGAATGTTTTCAACAATTCCAGGCTTAACCGAAATATCAATAGGAATAGTTCGAGAAATGTTTCCCAAATTTAACTCTGAATCAGGATTTTTCATTGGATTCTGAGGTTCCTTGACATATTCAGTCGTAAAAATTGATGAAAAATCATTTTCAAAATGATCACTCTCGGGTAAAAACGAAGATCTATGATGAAGATCTTCCCATGGTAAATCATCGACACATAGGATTTCACGAATTTGCTCATCAGTGTGAACAAGTTCGGAAAACGTTGTTGAATCCGAGTTTGATGTGAAAAGTGATTCCTCATGGACCACATTCATTAAGTCAATTTTGGTTGAAGATGGGTCAGAAAACGACTGCACGACCTGATACGCAATTTCATATGGACTCAAAGGCATAACATCACCAAATGAGTCTATCTCAGATTCAGAAGGTACGATCCAAGGATCATCATAAACAATAGTGTCTGACGAAATCATATGAATGGTTGCAGTAGAAGACGATGCGTTGATAGGAGGAAAAGGAAAAGTTCCCAGTAAACCAACATCTTTAACTAGTCCTACTCCAACATCCTTATACGGGATAGTCGTTTTACCGACATGCTGAATACTTTCAGAAGAGGCTGGGTCGGATGAAAAGTAAGTCAGCTGGTCTATAGTTATGATCTTTCCATTATGAGGGAACTTTATAAGCCGAAAGACCGATGAAACGACAGCTGTCATAGCGTAAGACCAACTACGACCCAAGAGAAGGTTGTAATCTAGAGGGGCATCAACCACCTCCACATCTAGATTAACAGTTTTGCCTTCAACCCCTATAGGTAAATCCTGTAGAATGCCAAAAGGATGAAACCCACGGCCATCAAAGGCCTTTAGAATCGTCGGGGATTGATTTAGCGAAGGAGAACCAAGCGATCTCCAACACTGTATCGACATAATACACGTTGAGGCTCCCTCATCAATCACAGTCCTATAAATAGGTCTGTTTTTGACTAACACTGGGATCTGGAAAGCCATTTGATGAGGTAAGCATGGTGTACTATTTTCTAGATCGAAAATTATAAGGTTCGAGTCCTGAACGTCAACAGCTCCTATAGCCGACAATAGTAATTTACGTTGTGCTGGACATGATTGCAGCACTTCCAAAGCCGACATTGCTGAAGGTGAAACAGCTAAATCTTCAACAATGTTATAGTTCTGAGCCACTCTCGCATGTGGATTGAAAGCTGACTTTCGAAGTATACCCTTGGTAGGCAGTTTGATTACTAAGTCTGGATTAGGTTTCTCGATCTGTAGTGGATCGGAACCGGGAGCTGAGGTTGATGGGTTAGAATGAGAAGATTCTGCTTCTTTACCATCAACAGGACTTTTACTACCATAATCATGCGATCGAGTCGCAATCCTAACATGGGACATCATCAGTATGGGTTCTTCATTGGCATTTGAGGAAGAACCTATCATCTTACTGTCTTGACTTGGAAAAGGATCCTTCAAAACAGCAGGCGTTTGGGAACCTTTGACAATTTTCGCAACCTCTGCACGATGAGGGCAGTCTCTTGTAAAATGCTCTTCGTCACAAATGAGACAAGGATAACGAGGTTTGCATTTCTCATCATTTGATTCCGCTTTTTCTGGTTTCTCTTTCGAATTTTTATCTGTTTTATTTTTCTTCTTCCCTTTCTTCTTACCACCGGATTTTGATTTGGCTGTAGATGACTCTACAACATGAATATCGGTGGAAATTTCCGCAGAAGAATCTCCTGTCGGGGAATCTGGCAAGGTTATGATAGGAGAAGAATTCTTGGAAGACTTCTTCTTACTTTTGGTATTAACCGTACCAATCATACCATCAGCGGCATGAGACCCTGAAGGAGCTGCAGCGATTTGATTTTGCTTAGGAAGATCGGGGATTTTCTCGTGTAACGTACCTGACTGAGTATAAACTAAGTCAAGGTACTGTGCTTGAGCAATTACTTGCTCCTCAGTAATGACTCCGGCCTTAGCTACATCCTCAGTGATCTTTGGCAATAAAGATTTTACAAACCATTCAGCTAAGATCTGATCCGGAATAAAAACCTTCACTAAACGCCGTCGACGTCTCCATTCATGAATGTGATCTGAAATGTAAGTGGACGTTGACTGCTTTAATGAAGTTAGTAATTCCGTGCCATTGTCATATCTGACTGGCAACTGAAAATGAGTTAAAAACGAAGTAGCTAACTGACTAAAATTATAAAAAGTGGCTCGCGGTAACTCAATGTACCACTTGGCCGCAAGACCAATTAGAGTGCGCTGGAAAAGCCTTAAATGGATTGAATCATCTGAAATGGAATTAGACGCACACCAGAGGTGATAAGTCATCACATGGTTCGACGGGTCCTCTCCTGATTTGCCTTCAAACTTAGGAATATCACTAGGCAACTTATTCGGCATTGGCGGCCAAAACGGAAGATAGTTAATGGGATCGTTCGTTAGGCGCGACAAGTCAGGCAAGTCCAAAGTTGCGATAAACGGTAACTGACGATTAGGGTCCCTAAAACTCTGGGTCATGAGACCAGCCCCAGGAGGAGGATATCCAGGATAACTAGGAATTGGGATTGCATTTGGGATATTATATCCTCCCGGAAAACCAGGATTAACCGGACCGTACTGGGGTTGTTGAGGTTGTTGATATGTATACCCAGGGTACGGTTGATACTGATAGACTGGCTGCTGCACAGCAAGACCGAATTGGTACTGTCCCTGGTACGGTTGATAAGTAAATTGAGGTTGACTTGTGACAACCGTACTTGAACCAGGTTGTCCTACAGGCATCTGAACCGAAGTTTGAATTGTGGATCCAGACTGAGGTAAAGATGTCTGAGGAGTTGATACAGGAACAGTAGAAACCGGAGCTGTCGATACTCCAGAAGTAGGTGGGGTAGATTGAACAGATGTTGCAGCAGTTGCAGCAGCCGTTTGAGGTGGAGTACGAGGCGTACTAGGCCCAGGCTGAGAAACTACCGAAGGTACAGAAGTTTGAATAGTAGACTGGACAGGTTGCTGGGGTGAACCAGAAACTAAGGGTTGTCCAGTTTGAGATGACAACTGTACATTCGGTTGCAAGACCTGTTGAGTTTGCGATGGATCCCACACTAAGTTCATTCCGGGGTACGGACCCATAACAGGTTGAGAATATTGAGGACCATAACTAGGTTGAGGGTAGGGTTGATAATTCAGAGGTACATTTCCAGTTCCTTGAACATATGATTGACCAGAAGGTGGTTGGAAACCTTGGTTCGAGTACTGACCTTGAGGTTGATAACCCTGAGGCACGTACTGATACTGGGGTTGACCTTGAGGTACATATTGATACTGGGGTTGACCCTGAGGTACATATTGAGTCTGGGGTTGACCTTGAGGAACGTACTGTCCTGTAGGTATGTACTGTCCTTGAGGTTGCCCCCCAGGTGCAAATTGGGTACCTTGAGGTTGCCCCCAGGCGATAATTGAGGATTTTGAGGCTGCCCCCCAGGCGGTAACTGGCCACCTTGAGGTTGAGGATTAGGAATAGTACCTGACATCATGAGAATATCTTCTACACTCAACGGCTTAGTACCATTGTTTCCAGTTAATAACCCTTGTTCAATGGGTTGAGGAGATGCTCCCGAAAAAGTACCAGTAAGTGACTGATACCTAGAGGGAACAGAAGGACCGCCGTACAAAAAGGATTCTGGAGATTGAGAAAACATGGACGACTGTCTTGACATATTTAATGGAGGATAGTAACCTCTAGGTGTTGGGTGATAAGGAATACGAGGTGGTGAAAAACTTAGTCCCGGGTTTTCCAAAAAATTAGTCAATGAAAGATACCAAGCACTGCTCCTAGGTGGACTGTAAAAGATTGATTCACGCTCCCTAAGTTCTATAATTGTTTGATTTTCAGGGATAGGGATGCCTACTTCTTCTTCCGAGTAGCAAGTTCTTCAATAGCTATAAGTCCAGAAGGAAGATTTTGGGTAATTATTCTTTCTACCCTGGGTGAACCAGGACCACTAGAAGTTGGAGAGGTAAATACCGATGTTGGAGTAGCAGCAAATTCACTTTCAGGTTTAGATATTTCAGGTTCCTCACCTATATCACTAGTAGATGAAAAGCTACCAGTAATTTCAGAAACAGACACAGATTGTGGATTATAATCTACTACTAGAGCTTGAAAATCAGGATGTACCACCAAAGAAGACTCTCCTTCTTCAGGTGACCCAACTCTACTGTCTCTAGGAGTTACAAGGGCTCTTAACCCTTCAGGTTAGCTCGGTGAAAACTCAGGAGGTTGGCCCCAAAGTCTACGGGACTTCCTCGGTAATTCAGCCACGATTAAAAAATTTTAACTACTTCACACGAAAACAAAGTAAAATCTCAATGAAAACCACCTAAAGCCTCTAAAGAACCAAACAAATTTGAATCACACGCCTAAAGAATCTAGGAGATCAAACCACACACAAACAATAACTTTCCGTACTGAAAACACTAGTTGGTGATGAAATCCAACGTCGCAGAGTTCAATACAAAAATGGCGGTTGGAACAGTTACCCCGGCAACCTGCTTAATGAATAGACTGGCACAAGTTCCTCCACTAAACCGTCTCGAGTGAAGAGAACCCCCCAGAAAATCCAAGTGAGTCTAGCCGACGTCTGCTCCAGGTACAGTGGGATCTTCCCACCACTGTCACCTTAGGAAGAATCCTATAGAATATGGTCACTATGGTTACCAACGGAAACAAATATACCTGGGGGAACAGTCTACGATCCGATACGCATGCAAGGGCAGAGTAACAAGCTCAATCCCCTTGAAGGCTCCTTGACATAATCCAAGGTTTACCAACAAGTGACCCCAGGCTCCTCGACAATGGTTAATCCGAGGTTTACCGTTTTTAATACGTGAATATCTGGTGTCGTCCCCAATGAGGAAGGATTGATTTCCACACTGGTTTGGACACGATCTCGTGCTTCTCCTTTAAGAGGAGCTTTCCCAGAGCATAGATGCAACAATTGGATTTTTCTCCTACCGCAAGATACAGCTACTTGTTTGTTTTACTGTCTTGGAGAGTTAATTACTCCCTACTCCAAGACACTAGCCTAAGCTATGTTGGTGTATTAAAGCCCTAGAAATAAAAATATTACTAGATAGATTTTACTTTAAGTGTTATTTTTATTGGTTTTTGTTTAAGTCAAGAGGTGTGGAGATGAAACTCGTGGTGTGAAGACTCGACTCAAAATCACTAAAAAATGCACTTAAGATGATTAAGCAATCTTTTCCCTTCAATGAACTTCTAGCTAGGAAAGAGTTTGAGAATGCAAATGCTTGTAAACACAAATCTTTCTTAACCAACAAATTAAAAGAAGAGATTTTTGTCTTTTCCAATGCACTCAAAACGAGACAACTAGTTATTTTCACAAAAATTTCCCTTTTCTTTCAAAACACTCAAATACTACAAAAACAAACTTTTTCCAAAAGAGATTTTTATTTTTTATAAAACACTCAAAACTATGGAAATAACTAATCTTGAGATCTATAAACTATAAAAAACTATTTGAAGTCAAAGCTTACAAGATGTCTTTTTCAAGGATGTTTTACTTAGCTATAAGCAAACTAAGGACTAATTTGTTCAGAATCACAAATCAGTCAAAAAACAACCAATTTTTGTTTTCTTTTCTAAAAAAGAAATCCAAACTTTTAACACAAGCCTTTTTGAAGTTTCGCAAAGAGAAAACACAAGGTGGGTTCCTCAACAAAGGCAAATTTTGCCAATGGTCAAACTCATAAGAAGGCCAGTAAAAACCAAGGTGATCTGAGGCTTCTATAGCTTCTAAGCTCTGAGCTACTACAAGACCAAAATGAAAACCAAACCCGGTAACCAAAACTTCTAGGAATTTCACTTAAAACCCTAACACTAATGGAATTAACCTAAGAAAAGTTCTTAACAAGTCATATGCAGGTCTGGGCAGGGGATAACAACATCTAAACAAAAACTAAACTGACTGAAAGAGAAAATCTTAAGTTTTTCAAAATTTTAGCAGGGTCCGCAGGCCCACAGTTCACACAGGTGCGGTACCGCTCTGTGCTAAAAGCAAAAGTGTGGATAGGTCCGCACTGCGTTCCAAGCCGAGGGTGCGGTCCTCTCCCAAAGTTATGAAAAACAAAAAATAATCCTAGATCAACTAAATCTACCCAATTCCACACACAACAAGCTAAAAACAGAAACAAAAACACAGTTTCTCAGGTCAAAGTAAAGCAAATAAAGAAATCAAGTCCCCAACGGAGTTGCCATTTTGTCACACGGAATGAGTCAATCTTGCGGACAAGATTGACCTTCGTAGAATTTAACGATATCTAGTGACAAGCAAGCCAATAAAAAACTATCTTTCTCTAAATATGCAATTCATAAACAAAGGCAAACAAGTGTTTTAGGCCTACCTTGGGTCCAATGCAAGTTTGTGGAAGCCTCGCTCCTTTGATCCAAATGAGCTCCCTTGTAGCGAATCTGCAAACACAAACAAGCAAACAAATTAAATAGCACCTGAAAAGCCAATATCATAAATCATACTTATCATGATGATCAAGGAATTCATGAAACAAATGACATAAGACAATTTGTTGAGAAAAATGAATCTGATTGTATTAATTCAAATCAAAGAAGAACTTTACAACCTGTGCCTTGATGTTGTACAAGCTCCTCTCAGGGTCCAACAAGAAGTCTCCTCTACTTTGACAAGTTTCACTCTCTTCCCAATGAAGCCAAAAGGTATGTGATCTCTCCTCTAAAGCTTAACTAGGAAGTCTCAATTCCACCAGCATTTACCCCCAAAAATGTTCAGCTTCTAACCTCCCTAGCAACCAGCCCAATGCCTTAATTTATAGTGCAATGGAGGGAAGTTACTAGGTCCTCCTTCAAAGGGATAAAGTCCTCCTTCAAATGGATAGCTCCTCTCATCAAGGGATTAGCTCCTTCTCTTTTGGGATGCATGAACCACCTAAGAGCGAACAATCCAGGTCAAAATTCCTTCTAGAATCATCTAGAATTAACCCAAAGTGAGTTTTTAGAATAAACTTGCGCCTTTTTGACTTTCACAGGAGTCCGCACCCACTCCTTTAGGGACAGAGCGGGCAGGTCCGCAGGTGAACAGGGGGTGCGGGACCGCAGGCAACAGTGAGAGAAAGTGTAGAACCAGAGCTTTGTTGATTTTCAATGTCTCTCTCTCAGTTTGAAAGCTTGACTTGAAGAGCTGAGGTCTGAGACTTGCTTAGGAGGACAGTACAAGTGATGATAGACCCATACTGACTGTAAATAATCATGGTGAGGATATTTTTGTGTAACAAGTAGCCCTCTCTACAACAAAAGCAGAGTACATAGCTACAACAAAAGCTTGTAAAGAGATGTTGTGGATGGAGCAATTCCTAGGAGAGATAGGAATAACACAGGACAAGTACGTGTTATATTGTGATAGTCAGAGTGCCGTTCACTTGGTGAAAAACCCAACATTTCATTCAAAAACCAAGCACATTGACTTGAGGTACCATTGGATCCGACATGTGTTGGAGGAAGAACAATTATCCTTGGAAAAGATCCATATAGATAGGAACCCTGTTGATATGCTCACTAGATTCTACCACGAAATAAACATGAGTTATGTAGAGGCATGGTAGGACTCGGTGTGACTTGATTCATGACTCTTATTTGGCTTAAAGTGAGAGAATGTTAAGTGTGAAGCCAAATTCATGCAGGATTCTAGATCCTTCTACACTGCCATTAGTTTCTAGATCTCCATCTAAATCACATGCAGGATTCTAGATCCTTCTTCAGCCTCTATAAATTTGTAATTTCTCTGGCTAAGGAAAGAAAGCCAAGGTCCAGGCTTGTTACGTAATGCAAAGTGATTTATGTTCTCCAGTGATTGTTTTATCTATTCCGTTGTTTCTGATTGAGTAATCTTATTGTTTCTCCATTTGTCTATCTCTGAAATTATTCTTTGCTATTGCCGTCTAAGTTTATGAGTATAAATCTACTGTGTGTGATGTATGCTCTGAACTATCATGTGCAACGGAAGACCAAGCCAGTGAATTAAATGAAACAGAGGCAACTGTAGTTTGACCTAATGTTAGGCCTGGAAAAAAATATTTAAAAATAAAAGTAAAATTTGTGGATTGTGTTGAAAAATTGAAAGTTCGATCTAATGAAAAGGAGATTACCATTCATGTATTTGTTGTAAGAAGGAAAGGCTTGGAGGCTGCATGCATATAATTTGATTTCCTTGTTAATTAAAATAGAACAGACCATCTATATTGTTTATTTAGCACCCGTATGTGCCCATGCATTTTTTGTTCGTGTTGTTATGAACTGGGAAAGTCTTTGCTTCAATGTTCACTGTTATGAACTAAGAAAGTTGTAATAGGGCATGAGGAGGATGTTTCATCCTACAATGGAATGTGTTTATGATAAACTCACCACCTAACATTATTTTGGGCCCTGTACATTTGGCCATATATTAGTCTTTCCATCCATACACAATAGCTATCATGGAATACAAATTCCTTAAGCATTTAGCTTAGATGAGGCTCAAACAACCATGAGCCCCTGTTAGCAGTGCAACAAGAATTTTGTTGTCTATATAAAATTAGATATGACAAACCATTGGCCTTATTTACCAAGAGTCCGAGAGAACATCAAGTTTAAATAAACATTGAAATAAAATCACTACCCACAAAATGCAAAAATAAAACCACTGTGCACAACAGATCTTGCCATAACATATCATCAAAATTTGGAATGCGCAACAACATTTGGCATAAGGCATATAGATTTTATATCACTGCTAATGGAATCCAACACCGAAAATCTAGAATACTATAATTGAGATTCAGCCTCAAAAATAACTTAACGACAATTACCAACTCAGAGAAAACATCAGATATGCAGAGAAATTAATAAATACAGAAATCCTATAGTCACAACCCAACCCATAATTGTAAGAAAATGAGAGTATTGAATAATGGATAATAATATATCTACAACAATAGTAGAAGATTAGAATGAGTTAAATCACTTAAATCAATTGCCTTGAGCCAAATCCTGAGAACATCCATCCAAACAGAAACGTCCTGACAGTTGAAACTTTTGACAAGAGTTCATCTAGTTTAGTAAACAAATCCAAAAAATGCAGTTGTGTAGTTAATTGCTGCAATAGAATCACATGATATTCCACCTGAATAATTTGGTCTTCTACGAAGGCGGAAACTGCATAGAGAAAGCACAATTGCAAGTTAACGTTGTGATTGCCAAGTGCATTGTAACTCAACCATAGGCAATCATACAATTGATGAGATGAGCCTGCTTGCTCGTGGCTGTCAGATATTGGCAACCTCTGGGCTGCCAATTCCCACTCCTGTGGATGAGTTGTGGCTGCCATTTCCCTCCCCATGACTTTAATAGCGAGTGGAAGCCCTCCACAGTTGGCACACACAACCTTTGCCATTTTCTCATCTATATTTGCTGAAAGGTTTCCATTGTTATATGGAAAAGGATGAATAGCAAATAGTTGCTAGCTATCCTCTTCTACCAAATCCCCCATTCTTATTACAGATGTCTCTGCAACTCCAATTTCTGACAGGACTCTGCGATTTCTTGAACTTACAACAAGTCTGGAGTTGGAGTGGTGGGTTAGCAGCAACAAACCCAATTCCTCCATCAACTGGGAACCATCTCTCCAAACGTCATCCAAAAATAAAGCAAACCTCTGAGTCTGCAATCTCTGACTCAACCACATCTTTGCATATTCATCACCCTCATTTCTATCTAATTCTATCTTTGTAAGCGTGGCTATTTTCATACACAGTTCATTTCTAAGATTTGTAAAAGATGGATTATTGGAAACAGTGAGCCAAAGCAATAAGTCATCTCTGAAGAGATTTCTCACCTTTGGACTGTTGAAGACTGTCTTGAGGAGGAGGGTTTTGCCTGCTCCACCCTTGCCAACCACCCCAATGCGAAAAAGGGAGCTACCCTCTTCCTCTGCTTCCACCAAAAATCTCTCTAATACTACAAAGGCGTCCTCTTTTTCGACTATGAGGGGTTCGACTATGAGGGGCTCTTCGATGAAAAATCCCTCTGTGCTTGGAGAAATGGGTTGCATGGAGGTAGATGCAAAGGAACTGGCTGAAGGTTGAACACTTTCCCTAAGCGTGGACTGAATCATGGAAATAGAAAAGGATGAATAGAAAATAGCTGCCAGCTGTCCTCTTCTACCAAATCCCCCATTCTTATTACAGATGTCTCTACAACTCTAATTTCTGACAGGACTCTGCGATTTCTTGAACTTACAACAAGTATGGAGTTGGAGTGGTAGGTTAGCAGCAACAAACCTAATTCCTCCGTCAACCATCTCTCCAAAGGTCATCCAAAAATAAAGCAAGCCTTTGAGTCTGGAATCTCTGACTCAACCACATCTTTGCATATTCATCACCTTCATTTCTATCTAATTCTTTCTTTGTAAGCGTGGCTATTTGCATACACAGTTCATTTCTAAGATTTGTAAAAGATGGATTATTGGAAATAGTGAGCCAAAGCAATAAGTCATCTCTGAAGAGATTTCTCACCTTTGGACCATTGAAGACTGTCTTGAGGAGGAGGGTTTTTCCTACTCCATCCTTACCAACCACACCAATGTGAAAAAGAGAGCTCTTGATGTCTTCCTGTGATCTGGGGACTCTTGCCGTCTTCCTGCAGCGCACTGAAAAAATACGAGGAAGAGGCTACCACGCTCTACACAAGAGCCTCTATATCATCTTTTTTCCTGTGGCTTATCACTGTACCAAATTATAACTGACAATACCGAATTTTAATCTGATCATGGTATCAAATTATAATTGAAAATACCTGATTTTAATTTGATGGTAGACTTTATTTCAATCGTCTAACATCAAAATCAACGTCCCACCACTATACACATGGCATTTTACATGATAAGAATTTCACAAGAAACGCCTTACGAAATAAGGCAATTCCTATTTCCACCTCCATAGCAAAGTTAATGCTATGGAGGTACCCCCTCTGACAGCCGCAGAAAGCATGCATCCTCGACCATGCATCATAAACCGCATCCCTCTCCGGCATGGCATGCATCCTCCTCCGGCTGCCCATCGACGCCCCCGGCGACCCTGCCCGCAGCCACTGGTGGCCTCCACTCAGATCGTATCAATGTCACCTCTGCGTGGGGGATTTCAAACTTAGTCGCGCGCGCAAATTTTGAAAATGGAATTCAAATTCAGAGTCAGAGTCCCCCGCTCAAATTTTTCAAATGAAATGAAAACAACAGAGCACATGGTAATCTGCATTTCGATGGGAGCAGCCATGGTCAAGGATTGAGTTGCCCTCTCTTCACATGGTTTTCCAGTTTAATGTCGGAATGGCTTTTTGTTTTGCTGAACATGCAATGTAAAACACAATGCAAACGTGGTTGGGTGGATGAGAAAAGCAATGGAACACCGGCAATCGATCCGCAAGACTCCATCAAAATTTTACAGGGAGATACGTGTTCCCCCAGGTTCAGCAACATCGGCCGTTATAGGGAGGAACGGAAAAACTATTTAGAAATTCCGAAAATCCCCGGGGATCTCTTTCATCAGATTTTCTTCTGGAAAAGTCGAAATATGCGGAAAATCAGAGGAAGTTGTACATGGCATCGCTTTGTCTATTGAAGCTCTCATAATCTCTGTTATTTATAAATCCGAAGGTTTCTTTCCAGACTTTTACATTTACTGTTTTTGTAAGTATGTTGCAGAACCCCTATTTTCTGTGAAGAAAATTTGCTTCGAAAATTTCTCAGGAGAAACCTCTGGGAATAAAAAAGGCCAAAATTCATTTTTTTTGTTTCAAATCCGAAGTGCAATGCCTGGAGGATTCAATATCTTTTAGCCATGAAATGCAACTGAAATGTAAGGTAAATAGCCTGTGCACTCAATTTTCGCATACCGTCTCTCTTTCAGAAACTGTATTCTCTCCGAACTGGGACTTCTCCGCTTATAAGACTATGTTGCTGGGATGTCTTAAAATCCTGCGGTAGGACGAGGTCGAAGCGACAAGAGATGTAAAGTTGACAATTCGATTTGGAAAGCAACTTTTCCATGGGCCTTGTTTAGACAACTTACAAGATAATGCTTTTCTTCCCTTGGGAGACCTACAAGATATTCAAAAGATATTCAATTTTAAATAGCTGGTTAAACTCAGGGTTGATCTCAAAAGGCTGGTTAGATTTAGCAGGTTTTGCTCGTCAATTTCATCATAAGGCTGAGAAATTGCTCGACTGATACTAACGTTCTCTACATTCTGTTTTGTGTTTCCTACAAGGAGATCCGTGTAGAGGGCTATTAATTTCACCTATTATATGACTTGAAGGTTTATTTTGGATCCACGAGATCTAAATGATCAATGTATTTCCTTTACAGCAAGTAATATAAACGTTTTTTTTCTGTCTGAAAAAAATTCAAGGTTGATTAGTATTTAGTAATTGAAAAAAGAAATTGCTTGATATATAAATTTTGTTATAGAGTAAATAAAAGAAGTATTTTGAAATTAGATATAATAGGTAAAAAGGTAAAAATAATTTGTTATTTTCTAAATGTGTAATAATGAATAGTTATGATGTAAGTAATGTTATTAAAATTGAATCTATGTGGTTGAAACTTGAAACTAATCAAAATTATTTTCTTCTGATTTTTGTGGTTAAACTTAAGGTCGATCAGTGTTTAGTAATTGAAAAAGGAGATTGAGTGATATATAGACTTTTTTTTATAGTGTAAATAAAAGAAGTATTTTGAAATTAAAGATAATAGGTGAAAAGTTAAAAATAATTTGTTATTTTGTAAATGTGTAATAACGAATAGCTATGATGTAAGTAACTTTATTAAAATTGGATCTATGTGGTTGAAACTTGTTGGTATTATCGATTTTTGGTAATATTTATCTAATTGAAAGTTTCAAGGAAAAAATCAGTTTTAATTTTTTTTTTGGTTTTATTGTAAATTTCAAAATTGGCTAACTTTTATATAAAACAAAAGTATGATTATTTATTTTCTTTGGTCAATACAATTCCGAAAATAATAGTAGTTTTTTTCCCTTTTCCTTTCCTTCTTTTACCATTTAAAGAACTTTATATTTTTTTATGCATCTCACAATATTCATTTAAACAAATTGAAATCTTTGAGCTTAGTCTTTTTTGGGCGGATCGAAGATCTCATCCAAACAATTTCATATAAAACAAAAGTATGATCATTTGGTTTTTTTTAATCAATAAAATTAAAAAAAAAATAATGTTAACCCTTTTTCCTTTTCCTTCTCCTTCTCGTTTTACATTTAAAGAAATTTACATCTTTTATGCATCTCACATTATTTATTTGAACAAATTGAAGTTTTCGAATTGAATCTTTTTTAAGCACAAGTAAAAAGCTCATCTAAAGAATTTGTTGAGTTCATCCAAAGAGCTAATGTTGACTTCGAGATATTTCGAGCTATAAGCTTCTTTGAGATGAGTTTGATTTTATTGGAGAGTTTATTTTCAATACATTTTACACTTGTTTGAGTTAATTGAAGGGTTGTTTTTCATATTTTATTAGATTATTATAGAGTTATTTTTTACATTGTGAGGAGATGTTTTGTAGTTGTTTTAGATCATTGAAACTGATCTTGTTCTCTTAATTGGGAAAGAAATGTATTTTAATTTTTAAAATTTAATTAGTAATATTTTTAGTATTGTTATTTTTTCCTCAAAAAATAAGAAATTTTAGGCTTTTATTTTTAGAGATTTTATCCGCAACTCGTAAAAAAAGTGCATGAGATAATTTCCAGTGAATTGAGAGGAATATGGCACCCAATTATTCTCAGAGGAAGTTGGGGATGGATGTTGGAACTATATTTAAGCACATGTAAGAGGCAATGTAGAAACCTACTTAATTTTTTTTAATTATCTAAAAGTTGACACAGAGATATCTTGAATCCTACCAAATAAATAAGATTGAGTTTAAAAATATTTAATAAAAAATAGGAAAAAATTAAGCTCCACTGATCAAAACACTAGTCAAATCTCAAGTTTGGAAGAATTTTAATGATCTTGTTCCTTCTACAACCTTGAAGTAAAACCAACCTAAAGAATAATTTCTTACTATACAAAATATTTAATAAGAAACTAGGAAAAATTTAAGCTCAGTTCATAAAAGCACTTGTCAAATCTCAAGTTTTGAAGTATCTTATTATCTTATTAATTATATAATGTGAAATAAAACTAACCTAGTGAATAATTTCTTGCGACCATGTCTCATTTGAAGGGGCTTAATAGGATTGAATTGTTCTTGATGCTACTACTATTTGTTACTTCACCATCTATTCGTGTGACCATGTCTCATGTGAAGGGGCTTAATAGGATTGAATTGTTCTTGATGCTACTACTATTTGTTACTTCACCATCTATTCGAAATGTGAGGAGGTAAAATGAAATTGCATAAAAATGCATTACTATTGTAAGAAGAGGGAAAATGAAATTGTATAAGAATGCATTAGTAAAGGGTAATATGAAACACGTATATGTTTTAAGCCAAATTCCATAGTCAAAGGATTTGAAAGTTATTATTAGATTGCTACCTTATTATTAGATTGCTACTTTAAACAATAAGGAATTCAAATTAAAATATCATTTTCTTTAGTTATATTGAGGATGTAAATTATGAGACTTAAAATGTTTATCTCATATATTTGTTTATTAATTAGTGATGTGCTTAATCTTTGGACCTTAAAATTCATTAGAGTCACTTTATAGATAATAGATTACAATTAGTATTATTTTAGTTATATACACATTTGTATTTATTATTTAAATGAAAAAGTTCATATATTTGTGAAAAATGGTTTCAATTCACATGAATATATATATATATATATATATATATATATATATATATATATATATATATATATATTATTTTTTAATCAAAAATAGGATATTTTACATATTTTTGATTAATCAATTTTTTTTTAGTTTTAGTTTTTTGGTTAATTAATACATTTCATTTCATCTTATTCGTCTATATTCATAAAAAGAGTTGTTACTTTTTGTTATAGAACTCTCTCTACTATTTTTCTGTAATTTGATTTGGGCCAAGGGAAAGTAATACTTTTATCTCTTCAACACAAATGGGTAGTGAATTTTATTGAATCTACGCCTTGTCACAATGAATATACGCTTCCATTGGGATAATGAGTAAATTCATAGGATATAGATCAGAATATTTTCTGCAGATACTACAATTGAGTCCTACATGTTTACAAGAGTAAATTCTAAAATATTGCGAGCATGAGAGAATAAAAATAAATTACATTGAGTTATTTTGGAGGCTTCTCACACAGAGAATCTACTAAAAGTTGGGGTCTTGAAGGCAAGTTAGAATCTCTTTCATGCAACTTCTGTTGCACGTATGCACATACATTCTTTCCTAGCAATATTACAGTTCTAGATACCATTAAATTTAAGAGTCTTTCCCCATATATGCAAAGTAGTTTAAAAACAAATGCCCATCATATATTTCTTTGCTAATTTTTTCCTTTACAGTTTTATTATTGTATTAACACATATAACACATGATTTTATTCTATTCACAAGAAAAGTATGAAATCTTGCAGAAATACTTATCTGTTCTCTGAGTTTACTATAAAAATTCCACCAGAAAGATCTCTCTGCATAAAAATGAGACTGAAGCATTGGATGTGTTCTAGCCACAAAATTTTGTGGAGAGACTAGAATGCATGAGATCTCCAAACCCCAAAAAACGTTTCTCGAAATTCCACTTGGAGACAACTTAATTAGATTATTAGTCGTTTTTTATATACTTCTTAAGTCTAAACTTATTGAATATGACTAATTAATCATAATTAATTAAGTGGTGAGAATTTTCTACAAAAGTACGTGGATCGATTTCTATTTAATCATAGCCATTGATTAATATTTGATCATGCTAGTTGAAGTCTCAATGGAGGGTTGTAAGAAGAAAGTCAATGGGGCCTGGAGAATACACTTGCAGAGTTTGATTTATCTGAGAAATCAATTTCAAAAGTAGCAGTTGTGTGTTTCTGGAGGTGATGCTGTGAGGTCGAAGTAGTGAGAGGGGTAGAGATAGTGAGGTCAGAGGAAGTTTTTCCAGTTTCGGTGTGTACATTACAAAGAGGCAAAGATTACAACAGAGAGGCAACACAGAGGTAGTGCAGATCCCTTTCATTAGGGAAATTTTGAGGTCTAAAATGGGTCTCCTAAGGAAATTATAAAATAATAGTGGAAATAATAAAATAAGATTAGATTACATCATCAAATTTTAGAGGGAAAAGAAAAAAACTATTTTTTTAATTCGTATTTTCAACTTATCTCCACATGGGTCTACTCAAATTTCGAGCGGTAACACTCGTTGGATGCAGAATTGTATTCCTCATCCAAGGAACACCCATGTTGCATATTTTCAATGGACCCTACTACACAAAAAATGAGAAATACATGAAAAAAGTGATTACAATCACATTTTTTCATGTATTTCTCCTTTTTTGTGTAGTAGGGTCAATCAAAAGTATGTAACATGGATACTCCTTGGATGAGGAATTAAATTTTGCATCTAACAAGTACTCATGTTTAATATTTGACTAAAACCTTAGGGAGATAAGTTGAAAATACAAGTTGAAAAAATAGATTTATTACTTTATTATTTTTTAACTTTTTTTATTTTTTACTACGAAAATGGTGAATGATCCCCCATGGTTGTTATCGTAATTTTGAATCCTATTGGTTTTTATAAAGTTTATTTTGGTTGTACATTTTTCTTAGGAGGCCCATTTTAGGACTCAAAATTCCCCTAATAAGAGGAGATTTATGTTTTGTTAGGGAGAAGTCGAGATTGAGTACCAGATGTTGGATAGAAGTTCTAGAGGTCAGAAGAATCAGTTTCCCAGAGAACGGCTGATGAGATAGTGAGAGGTGATGCAGTTCTGAGCTAGAGGGAAGTAGAGACTGTGTAGGCTGACACAAAGACTGTGCATATAGAAAGAAGTGACTTGGTTTCGAGCTGAGGTCAGTCTCGGATCGCCTTTGGGAGAGGAATTTTCCTCACTAGTTATTTTTGCCAGTTTCTCTCTATTTGGATAGCCATTTTGGGCATCCATAGATTGTACTTAGTTTTCACTACTGCATAATATCAAAACCCTCAGTTGTTGCACTGATTTTCCCGAGTTGGGTTTTTCTAGGGACTTAGTCCAAAAATAACAGTGTCATATTGTGTTTGTGCACCTATTTCTTCCAGCGTTTTTTTTCTTCCATAGTATTTTATTTGTGAAGGTTGCAATGTATTTAATTCGATATTTTCCATAGAACACAAGAAGTAAATTTTTTAATTGAATCAATAATTAGAAGAATTAACATCAGTTGTTGCAATAGGATTTGGGGGTGGCCAACTTTTCACATGGTATCAGAGTGCAGATTGCAAGTTGAAGAGCTTAGTGGCAGAGCGAAGAGGAATTGTGTAGCTCTACGTAAGCAGTAGTGCGAAACCCTCGGAGGAAGTGCAATTTCTTGGCCAAGAGGGTCAATTTTTTGAGGAAAAATCGATTTCTCTGAGAGCGACAAAGAAATCAGATTTATTCGATTCAAGGATTACCAGAGGTAGATGGAGTAGCCAATATATTCCTTGTAGAGAAGATCTCTATCTAGACGCAGTATTTTGCAGCAGTGTCTAGACCAAAATAGTGTTAGGAGGAAGAAAGAGCACACACTGAGGGAAATTTTCATTAGGGGAATTCTAGCTTTAGAAGTTCGATTTTTTCTTGCAAATCAATAGTCGTTGTGAGCATATTTACTTACTCTAGTAGGGAATGCATATAGCCTAGTAGCAGCTAAGCAGAAGAGAAGAGGAGGATTTCGACTTATTTCACTGAGGTGGTCACTGTTGGACTACGAGATCAAGACAGGTTGGACGGTGCTTCCAACTATGTCATCTACAAGGCAAGGATGTACTTCTTCCTAGATGAATATGGATTGAAGTGATTCATAGATGTAGTGGAATCTATCCCCACAGATGTAGTTCAGCTGAAGGAATACTGAAAGGACATGGTGAGGGAAAATAGGTTGATTTTTGACTGTGTTTGAGATCACATTGTATCACACATAACGAGCGAGGGAACGACCAAGATGTGTGCATATACGGAAACTGGGCATATACGGAAGATGTGCGCATATATGGAAACTGGGCATATACGGAAGATGTGCGCATATACGGAAAATGGGCATATACGGAAGATGTGCGCATATAAGGAAACGGGGCATATACGGAAGATGTGTGCATATACGGAAGATGTGCGCATATACAGAAACTGGGAATATACGGAAGATGTGCGCATATACGGAAACTGGGCATATACAGAAGATGTGTGCATATACGGAAGATGTGTGCATATACAGAAACTGGGCATATACGGAAGATGTGCGCATATACGGAAACTGGGCATATACGGAAGATGTGCGCATATACGGAAACTGGGCATATACGGAAGATGTGCGCATATACGGAAGATGTCTGCATATACGGAAACTGGGCATATACGGAAGATGTCTGCATATACGGAAACTGGGCATATACAGAAGATGTGCGCATATACGGAAACTGGGCATATACGGAAGATGTGCGCATATACGGAAATTGGGAAACTGGGCATATACGGAAGATGTGTGCATATACGGAAATTGGGCATATACGGAAGATGTGCGCATATACGAAAACTGGACATATACAGAAGATGTGTGCATATATGAAAACTGGGCATATACGGAAGATGTGTGCATATACGGAAACTGGGCATATACGGAAGATGTGCGCATATACGGAAACTGGGCATATATGGAAGATGTGTGCATATACAAAAACTGGGCATATACGGAAGATGTGTGCATATACGGAAACTGGGAATATACGGAAGATGTACGCATATACGAAAACTGGGCATATACGGAAGATGTGTGCATATACGGAAACTGGGCATATACGGAAGATGTGCGCATATACGGAAACTGGGCATATACGGAAGATGTGTGCATATACGGAAACTGTGCATATACAGAAGATGTGTGCATATACGGAAACTGGGCATATACGGAAGATGTGCGCATATACGGAAACTGGGCATATACGGAAGATGTGTGCATATATGGAAACTGGGCATATACGGAAGATGTGCGCATATACGGAAACTGGGCATATACGGAAGATGTGTGCATATACGGAAACTGTGCATATACGGAAGATGTGTGCATATACGAAAACTGAGCATATACGGAAGATGTGTGCATATACGAAAGATGTGTGCATATACGGAAACTGGGCATATACGGAAGATGTGCTCATATACCAAAACTGGGCATATACGGAAGATGTGTGCATATACGGAAACTGTGCATATACGGAAGATGTGTGCAGATACGGAAGATGTGCGCATATACGGAAACTGGGCATATACGGAAGATGTGCGCATATACGGAAACTGGGCATACGAGGAAGATGTGTGCATATACAGAAACTGTGCATATACGGAAGATGTGCGCATATACGGAAACTGTGCATATACGAAAGATGTGCGCATATACGGAAACTGTGCATATACGGAATATGTGTGCATATATGGAAACTGGTCATATACGGAAGATGTGCGCATATACGAAAACTGGGCATATACGGAAGATGTGTGCATATACGGAAGATGTGTGCATATACGGAAACTGAGCATATACAAAAGATGTGCGCATATATGGAAACTGGGCATATACGGAAGATGTGCGCATATACGGAAACTGGGCATATATGGAAGATGTGCGCATATATGGAAACTGGGCATATATAGAAGATGTGCGCATATATGGAAGATGTGTGCATATACGGAAACTAGGCATATACGGAAGATGTGTGCATATACGGAAACTGGGCATATACGGAAGATGTGCGCATATACGGAAACTGGGCATATACGGAAGATGTGAGCATATACGGAAACTGGAAAAATTGGCATATACGGAAGATGTGTGCATATACAGAAACTGGGCATATACGGAAGATGTGCGCATATACAGAAACTGGGCATATACGGAAGATGTGCGCATATACGAAAACTGGGCATATACGGAAGATGTGTGCATATACAGAAACTGGGCATATACGGAAGATGTGCGCATATACGGAAACTAGGCATATACAGAAGATGTGTGCATATACGGAAACTGGGCATATACGGAAGATGTGCGCATATACGGAAGATGTGCGCATATACGGAAACTGTGCATATACGGAAGATGTGTGCATATACGGAAACTGGGCATATACGGAAGATGTGCGCATATACGGAAACTGGGCATATACGGAAGATGTGTGCATATACGGAAGATGTGTGCATATACGGAAACTGGGCATATACGGAAGATGTGCTCATATACGGAAACTGGGCATATACGGAAGATGTGTGCATATACGAACACTATGCATATACGGAAGATTTGTGCATATACGAAAGATGTGCGCATATACGAAAACTGGGCATATACGGAAGATGTGCGCATATACGGAAATTGGGCATATACGGAAGATGTGTGCATATACGGAAACTGTGCATATACGAAAGATGTGCGCATATACGGAAACTGTGCATATACGGAAGATGTGTGCATATACGGAAACTGGGCATATACGGAAACTGGGCATATACGGAAGATGTGCGCATATACGGAAACTGGGCATATACGGAAGATGTGTGCATATACGGAAACTGTGCATATACGAAAGATGTGTGCATATACGGAAACTGGGCATATACGGAAGATGTGCGCATATACGGAAACTGGGCATATACGGAAGATGTGTGTATATACGGAAGATGTGTGCATATACGGAAACTTGGCATATACGGAAGATGTGCGCATATACGGAAACTGGGCATATACGGAAGATGTGCACATATACGGAAATTGGGCATATACGGAAGATGTGCGCATATACGGAAGATGTGCGCATATACGGAAACTGGGCATATACGGAGGATGTCCGCATATACGAAAACTGGGCATATACGGAAGATGTGCACATATACGGAAACTGGGCATATACGGAAGATGTGTGCATATACGGAAACTGGGCATATATGGAAGATGTGCGCATATACGAAAACTGGGCATATACGGAAGATGTGCGTATATACGAAAACTGGGCATATACGGAAGATGTGCGCATATACGGAAACTGGGCATATACGGAAGATATGCGCATATACGGAAGATTTGTGCATATACGGAAACTGGGCATATACGGAAACTGGGCATATACGGAAGATGTGGGCATATACGGAAACTGGGCATATACGGAAGATGTGCGCATATACGGAAGATGTGTGGGCATATACGGAAGATGTGCGCATATACGGAAACTGTGCATATACGGAAGATGTGCGCATATACGGAAACTGGGCATATACGGAAGATGTGCGCATATACGGAAACTGGGAAACTGGGCATATATGGAAGATGTGTGCATATACGGAAACTGGGCATATACGGAAGATGTGCGCATATACGGAAACTGGGCATATATGGAAGATGTGTGCATATACGAAAACTGGGCATATATGGAAAATGTGTGCATATACGGAAACTTGGCATATACGGAAGATGTGCGCATATACAGAAACTGGGCATATATGGAAGATGTGTGCATATACAGAAGATGTGTGCATATACGGAAACTGGGCATATACGGAAGATGTGCGCATATACGGAAACTGGACATATACAGAAGATGTGTGCATATACGGAAACTGGGCATATACGGAAGATGTGTGCATATACGGAAACTGTGCATATATGGAAGATGTGCGCATATACGGAAACTGTGCATATACGGAAGATGTGTGCATATACAGAAACTGGGCATATACGAAAGATGTGCGCATATACGGAAACTGGGCATATACGGAAGATGTGGGCATATACGGAAACTGGGCATATACGGAAGATGTGGGCATATACGGAAACTGGGCATATACGGAAGATGTGCGCATATACGGAAACTGGGCATATACGGAAGATGTGTGCATATATATACGGAAACTGGGCATATACGGAAAATGTGCACATATATGAAAACTGGGCATATACGGAAGATGTGCGCATATACGGAATCTGGGCATATACGGAAGATGTGCGCATATACGGAAGATGTGTGCATATACGGAAACTGGGCATATACGGAAGATGTGTGCATATACGGAAACTGGGCATATATGGAAGATGTGCGCATATACGGAAACTGGGCATATACGGAAGATGTGCGCATATACGGAAACTGGGCATATACGGAAGATGTGCGCATATACGGAAACTGGGCATATACGAAAGATGTGCGCATATACGGAAGATGTGCGCATATACGGAAGATGTGTGCATATACGGAAACTAGGAATATACGGAAGATGTGCGCATATACGGAAACTGGGCATATACGGAAGATGTGCGCATATACGGAAACTGGGCATATACGGAAGATGTGCGCATATACGGAAGATGTGCGCATATTGGTTACCCTCTCATCCTTGGGAGGCCATGGTTGGCCAAAACTAATGCTTACATTAGCTGCAGAGCTGCGAATACGACCATAAAAAATGGGCATATTTCCAAACAGTTAGTCCTATACCCTCCTGCTCAACCTACCCTAGAGCTGGAGGAGCGCGAAAATGTCGGCACCACATCAGCCTTGCCACCCCCTTGATGGCTTGATCGAGCCAATCCAACGTGCTCTCCCACTCCAAAGTCCGACTGTGAACAAAGAGGACAACCATGCCACCAGCGGAGACCATCCCTGGTCGATGAGGCCTAGTAAGGGAAGCTAGCCTTGGCCTCTGAGATCGACTGCGGAAGCTCAACATACCAGACCAGAAAACCTAATGCGATTGCAACACCGAGGCCTTCGTCGTGGTACCTGGATCCCACGGGCACTTCCAGGCCAGGCACTCTCCACATCGCAGACTAAGACAAAACCTACATCCCCCCTCTTCCTAGAGCCATAGCCATTGTCGGGCAGGCCTCCGCTCAAGCCCACAATTCTCGAGAGTCTCCCTCCTCATCACCCAACAAACTAGAATGAACCTCTTCACTCATCATAACATGCATATAAACTTGTCACAAGTGGGTAGTTCGCCAACCTGCATAGCCTTAATGATGGTCATAGCCATGTCAAAAACATTAAGGGGCACATGGAGGCTAGGTGGGCTTCGTACGCCACCCTACTGCCACGCGTAGCACCGAATCCTCACACCCGTCGAGGAAAAAAAAATTAACTTAAAATCAAACAATAAAAGGTTTAATTTGAAATTATTTATGTGTTTGGTTTCATTTACTTATCTTTTAAGTTTTCCTTAATTTGTGTGACACATAGAAGGAGAAGATTTGGTATCATTGGCTAAATGTGAGTTACAATTATATTTAACTAGCACAACCACATTAACAAATGTGGTTGATATAAGTCATAGGCGTCAACTTAATATATGTTATATTATAAACTTAATATGCTAAATTAATATATTAAAATATCAAATGTAAGATTAATATCTAAAACTCTAAGATTGTAAAGTCAAGGAATCATAAACCCAAGGGATTATTAATATTATAAACTCAAGGAACTAAGAAACCAATGGGATTAATACTATAAACCCAAAGGATCAATAAACCAAGGAATTAATAAACCTAAGGATTAATGAACCTATGGAATAAATATTGAAAATCAAGGGGAATAATAATAAATCAAAGGAATTAATACTAAAAACCCAAGGGATTATTAATATTACAAACCTAAGAACTCAATAAACCCAACACATTAATATTAAAAACCTGAGAGATTATTAATACTACAAACCCAAGCATAAATATTCCTGGGGTTTAATATGATTCCCTTGGGTTTACAATATCAATTCCTGGGGTTTATTAATTTAAGGGTTCATACTCCTAGGGTTTAATATTATTCCCTTGGGTTTAATATTATTCTCTTGGGTTTATAATCCCAATGGTATTAATATTATAAATGTAAGGGATTAATATAGAGAACTCAAGAGATTAATATTATAAACCCTTGGTGTTAATATTATAAACCTAAGTGATTATTATATTATAAACCCAAGGAATTTATATTATAAATGCAATTGATTTATGTTAAACCTAGGGTTAATATTATAAACCCTATCATTAATTCTATACCCTAGGAATATGAACTCTTAGATTAATAAACCCAACACATTGATATTATAAACCCAAGGCACTAATAAACCCAAGGGTTTTATACTAAAAGCTCAAAGGAATAGTATTAAACCCAAGGGATTAATATTGTAATACTAAGATATATAAACCCTAAGATAAATATTATAAACCCTAAAACAAACATGGTTGACCATCATTGATTTCATACTTTTCTTGTGAATAGAATAAAATCATGTGTTATATGTGTTAATACAATAATAAAACTGTAAAGGAAAAAATTAGCAAAGAAATATATGATGGGCATTTGTTTTTAAACTACTTTGCATATATGGGGAAAGACTCTTAAATTTAATGGTATCTAGAACTGTAATATTGCTAGGAAAGAATGTATGTGCATACGTGCAACAAAAGTTGCATGAAAGAGATTCTAACTTGCCTTCAAGACCCCAACTTTTAGTAGATTCTCTGTGTGAGAAGCCTCCAAAATAACTCAATGTAATTTATTTTTATTCTCTCATGCTCGCAATATTTAAGAATTTACTCTTGTAAACATGTAGGACTCAATTGTAGTAACTTGCCTTCAAGACCCCAACTTTTAGTAGATTCTCTGTGTGAGAAGCCTCCAAAATAACTCAATGTAATTTATTTTTATTCTCTCATGCTCGCAATATTTAAGAATTTACTCTTGTAAACATGTAGGACTCAATTGTAGTATCTGCAGAAAATATTCTGATCTATATCCTATGAATTTATTCATTATCCCAATGGAAGCGTATATTCATTGTGACAAGGCGTAGATTCAATAAAATTCACTACCCATTTGTGTTGAAGAGAAAAAAGTATTACTTTCCCTTGGCCCAAATCAAATTACAGAAAAATAGTAGAGAGAGTTCTATAACAAAAAGTAACAACTCTTTTTATGAATATAGACGAATAAGATGAAATGAAATGTATTAATTAACCAAAAAACTAAAACTAAAAAAAAATTGATTAAACAAAAATATGTAAAATATCCTATTTTTGATTAAAAAATAATATATATATTCATGTGAATTGAAACCATTTTTCACAAATATATGAACTTTTTCATTTAAATAATAAATACAAATGTGTATATAACTAAAATAATACTAATTGTAATCTATTATCTATAAAGTGACTCTAATGAATTTTAAGATCCAAAGATTAAGCACATCACCAATTAATAAACAAATATATGAGATAAACATTTTAAGTCTCATAATTTACATCCTCAATATAACTAAAGAAAATGATATTTTAATTTGAATTCCTTATTGTTTAAAGTAGCAATCTAATAATAAGGTAGCAATCTAATAATAACTTTCAAATCCTTTGACTATGGAATTTGGCTTAAAACATATACGTGTTTCATATTACCCTTTACTAATGCATTCTTATACAATTTCATCATATTACCCTTTACTAATGCATTCTTATACAATTTCATTTTCCCTCTTCTTACAATAGTAATGCATTTTTATGCAATTTCATTTTACCTCCTCACATTTCGAATAGATGGTGAAGTAACAAATAGTAGTAGCATCAAGAACAATTCAATCCTATTAAGCCCCTTCAAATGAGACATGGTCGCACGAATAGATGGTGAAGTAACAAATAGTAGTAGCATCAAGAACAATTCAATCCTATTAAGCCCCTTCAAATGAGACATGGTCGCAAGAAATTATTTAGTAGATTAGTTTTATTTCACATTATATAATTAATAAGATAATAAGATACTTCAAAACTCGAGATTTGACAAGTGCTTTTATGAACTGAGCTTAAATTTTTCCTAGTTTCTTATTAAATATTTTGTATAGTAAGAAATTATTCTTTAGGTTGGTTTTACTTCAAGGTTGTAGAAGGAACAAGATCATTAAAATTCTTCCAAACTTGAGATTTGATTAGTGTTTTGATTAGTGGAGCTTAATTTTTTCCTATTTTTTATTAAATATTTTTAAACTCAATCTTATTTATTTGGTAGGATTCAAGATATCTCTGTGTCAACTTTTAGATAATTAAAAAAAGTTAAGTAGGTTTCTACATTGCCTCTTACATGTGCTTAAATATAGTTCCAACATCCATCCCAACTTCCTCTGAGAATAATTGGGTGCCATATTCCTCTCAATTCACTGGAAATTATCTCATGCACTTTTTTTACGAGTTGCGGATAAAATCTCTAAAAATAAAAGCCTAAAATTTCTTATTTTTTGAGGAAAAAATAACAATACTAAAAATATTACTAATTAAATTTTAAAAATTAAAATATATTTCTTTCCCAATTAAGAGAACAAGATCAATTTCAATGATCTAAAACAACTACAAAACATCTCCTCACAATGTAAAAAATAACTCTATAATAATCTAATAAAATATGAAAAAAAACCCTTCAATTAACTCAAACAAGTGTAAAATGTATTGAAAATAAACTCTCCAATAAAATCAAACTCATCTCAAAGAAGCTTATAGCTCGAAATATCTCGAAGTCAACATTAGCTCTTTGGATGAAGATGAGCTTTTTACTTGTGCTTAAAAAAATCCAATTCAAAAACTTCAATTTGTTCAAATAAATAATGTGAGATGCATAAAAGATGTAAATTTCTTTAAATGTAAAACGAGAAGGAGAAGGAAAAGGAAAAAGAGTTAACATTATTTTTTTTTTAATTTTATTGATTAAAAAAAACCAAATGATCATACTTTTGTTTTATATGAAATTGTTTGGATGAGATCTTCAATCCGCCCAAAAAAGACTAAGCTCAAAGATTACAATTTGTTTAAATGAATATTGTGAGATACATAAAAAAAATATAAAGTTCTTTAAATGGTAAAAGAAGGAAAGGAAAAGGGAAAAAAACTACTATTATTTTCGGAATTGTATTGACCAAAGAAAATAAATAATCATACTTTTGTTTTATATAAAAGTTAGCCAATTTTGAAATTTACAATAAAACCAAAAAAAAATTAAAACTGATTTTTTCCTTGAAACTTTCAATTAAATAAATATTACCAAAAATCGATAATACCAACAAGTTTCAACCACATAGATCCAATTTTAATAAAGTTACTTACATCATAACTATCATAACTATTCGTTATTACACATTTACAAAATAACAAATTATTTTTAACTTTTCACCTATTATCTTTAATTTCAAAATACTTCTTTTATTTACACTATAAAAAAAAATCTATATATCACTCAATCTCCTTTTTCAATTACTAAACACTGATCGACCTTAAGTTTAACCACAAAAATCAGAAGAAAATAATTTTGATTAGTTTCAAGTTTCAACCACATAGATTCAATTTTAATAACATTACTTACATCATAACTATTCATTATTACACATTTAGAAAATAACAAATTATTTTTACCTTTTTACCTATTATATCTAATTTCAAAATACTTCTTTTATTTACTCTATAACAAAATTTATATATCAAGCAATTTCTTTTTTCAATTACTAAATACTAATCAACCTTGAATTTTTTTCAGACAGAAAAAAAACGTTTATATTACTTGCTGTAAAGGAAATACATTGATCATTTAGATCTCGTGGATCCAAAATAAACCTTCAAGTCATATAATAGGTGAAATTAATAGCCCTCTACACGGATCTCCTTGTAGGAAACACAAAACAGAATGTAGAGAACGTTAGTATCAGTCGAGCAATTGCTCAGCCTTATGATGAAATTGACGAGCAAAACCTGCGAAATCTAACCAGCCTTTTGAGATCAACCCTGAGTTTAACCAGCTTTTTAAAATTGAATATCTTTTGAATATCTTGCAGGTCTCCCAAGGGAAGAAAATCATTATCTTGTAAGTTGTCTAAACAAGGCCCATGGAAAAGTTGCTTTCCAAATCGAATTGTCAACTTTACATCTCTTGTCGCTTCGACCTCGTCCTACCGCAGGATTTTAAGACATCCCAGCAACATAGTCTTATAAGCGGAGAAGTCCCAGTTCGGAGAGAATACAGTTTCTGAAAGAGCGACGGTATGCGAAAATTGAGTGCACAGGCTATTTACCTTACATTTCAGTTGCATTTCATGGCTAAAAGATATCGAATCCTCCAGGCATTGCACTTCGGATTTGAAACAGAAAAATGAATTTTGGCCTTTTTTATTCCCAGAGGTTTCTCCTGAGAAATTTTCGAAGCAAATTTTCTTCACAGAAAATAGGGGTTCTGCAACATACTTACAAAAACAGTAAATGTAAAAGTCTGGAAAGAAACCTTCGGATTTATAAATAACAGAGATTATGAGAGCTTCAATAGACAAAGCAATGCCATGTACAACTTCCTCTGATTTTCCGCATATTTCGACTTTTCCAGAAGACAATCTGACGAAAGAGATCCCCGGGGATTTTCGGAATTTCTGAATAGTTTTTCCGTTCCTCCCTATAACGGCCGATGTCGCTGAACCTGGGGGAACACGTATCTCCCTGTAAAATTTTGATGGAGTCTTGCGGATCGATTGCCGGTGTTCCATTGCTTTTCTCATCCACCCAACCACGTTTGCATTGTGTTTTACATTGCATGTTCAGCAAAACAAAAAGCCATTCCGACATTAAACTGGAAAACCATGTGAAGAGAGAGCAACTCAATCCTTGACCATGGCTGCTCCCATCGAAATGCAGATTACCATGTGTTCTGTTGTTTTCATTTCATTTGAAAAATTTGAGCGGGGGACTCTGACTCTGGATTTGAATTCCATTTTCAAAATTTGCGCGCGAGACTAAGTTTGAAATCGCCACGCAGAGGTGACATTGATACGATCTGAGTGGAGGCCACCAGTGGCTGCGGGCAGGGTCGCCGGGGGCGTCCATGGGCAGCCGGAGGAGGATGCATGCCATGTCAGAGACGGATGCGATTTATGATGCATGGTCGAGGATGCATGCTTTCTGCGGCTGTCAGAGGGTACCTCTATAGCATTAACTTTACTATGGAGGTGGAAATAGGAATTGCCGTAAATAATTATTGATATCATCACTCAAGCCAATTAAAAATTGGAGAATTGTACGATCCCACCTTAAATTGCTCGAATTGTAGATGTAATTAAGAATTAGAGAATTGTATGATCGCACCTTAAATTGCTCGAATTGTAGATGTAATTATTGAAAAAAAGTTATATATAAAGGTAGTTTTCGGAAAACAGGTTAACTATTTTTATCACTTAACATTTTTAGAGAGGTTAAATTGGGGATTCCACCTATTACAAGACACAATTCCTATTTTAAACTCAATTTCTTCCACCAGCATAAGAAACATTATTTTGGTTGGGAATGACCAATGGTTTCCTTTTAAAGAAGGATTAATGTTAAGAGGGGATCTTCAAAGAATTTAAAGTCAAATCTCTACCATTTTAAATAAGGTAATATTTTTTATTATTATTAATAATAATTTTTTTTAATTTTGTTATTATTTCATTTTAAATAGGTAATATCTTTTTTTATTATTTTATTTAAATAACATAAATAATATTAAAAAACAAAACCTCACGAATTCGACATGTCAATTTTACTATTGATAGAAATAACCAACAAAAACTAATATTTACTCAACCAAAAACAAATACAACACCATAATATATGAAGACATAGGTTAATTAAAAATGATGTATCAATATGGAAAGCAAGAGGATATATCAAATAAAAAGCTTTAAATAATTTGTCATTGGAACCCCAATATATGAATACATAGATTAATTCAAGACGATATTTCCATATTGTAAAGAACAAGGTAAGGAGTCTTATGAGCAACTTTAAATAATTTATCATCAATATTATAAATATGTATTTAAACATATATTCAATATTTTTAATTAATAATAAGGAAATGACAAAAGACAATATAGCCCTTACTAGTTTTCCACATAGTGAAAAAAATAATGAATTTAGAGATTTTTTTTTCAGTGCATCAACAGCCATGTATGCCATGAAGTCCATTTAAAGTTTTAATAACTTAAATAAACAATGAAATAAATTCGTTCATCCTCAAGGATTTGGATGTGGCTCATATATATATATATATATATAGGGAAAACATAGAATACAATTATGGTAAAAGACATCTGATGGCTCTAATTACTTGAACCAATCTCATGAAATTTTAGAGATTGTCTCAACTACTTTGTTGACCTATACTTTGATATAGTTGTAAACTAGCCTTTTATCTTTGATATAAATATTTTATTATTAATTTTATTAACTCTATACACTATTTCCAAATTAAAAAGATCAAAACTTCAGCTTCTATATGTTCAGCAACAATGCTATTAATACATCTTCATTTTTCCTTTGTAGAAAAAGTTGCCAATTTATCAAATTTTATAGCGAAAGAATATTTCGAAAGTATGAGTTTAGATTATCATAGCATTTATTATTGTCCATCGACATTTTGGATCCCAAAAGGTCCATTACACTATTTGATCACAATTAAATGTTCATAGTGAGGTCAAGGAAGGAGGATAAATGTTCGGGAAAAGAACCAAAGGGAGAAGTGAATTGAGAAGAGGAAAATGACATAAAATCTTAAAAATGATTTTTAAGAAGGAAAGGAAATAAATAAATTCGAGTGTGATAATTATAATTATTAATAATAATAGTTTATAAGAAATATAATAATTATAAATATAATTCATATAAGAATAATTATTAAAATATAAATATTATTATTATGAAATAAAATAAGTATAATATTGTTAATTTATTAATAATATTAATAAATATTAAAAATCCAATATAATAAGTAATATAATAATAATAAATTATTATTTTTATTAACAATAGAATAGGTATTAATATTAATAAAAGTATAGATTACTGCTATTTTATAATAATATTAATAAATTGTGCACGGGGTTTTGGATAGATGGTGATCAGTTGTTCTATTAAGGCACACTTTGATGTGAAGTCACTAATTCAATTCTCTGTCCCGATCGGGGTGATATATTGGACATGATAAAAATGATGTTCGACCAAACTTACAAAAAAAAGTATATTATAAATTAAATATAAATTATATTATATTATTATAAAACATATATTAGATACATAAAATTAGAAATAAAAATTAAAGCAAGATGATATAAAAGTAAAATGATAAAATACAAAATAGTATAATAGGCAAATCATAAATTAGGAAAGTTACCATTTTGAAAAAAAAATTCAAGCAAGAAACAGGTTTTTTTTAGAAAACAAGATACCAAATAAAACAAAGTCTAACAATAAGAAAATAGATACATGAATACTTAGAAACAAGAATAAAGAAAAAGAAAAGGAAGAAACAAAAATGGGGAAAGAAGAACACAAGAAGAAGAAGGACTCAAACCAAGCGAGGAGGAGAAAGGGTAAGAAACAAAAAATAAATTGAGACAAGCTCAAACCTGTGTTACTAGATATCTCTGTTGTTTGATCAAAGGGAGCCAACTTCCACTTACCTTAAGACTTCATCTCTATTTAGATTTTTTGGGTGTTTTATAACCTCAAGAGACTCTTTGTAGCTACATTTCAAATATTGATATTCTTTTGCAATGATTTTGGCATCTTCTATGTAGACATGATGTCTAGTCTTGATAGAGTGTTCAACTAGGGTGGAGGTACATAGATTTTCATTCTAAATGTCTACTCTGTTTTCTTTAATTCTTATATGAAAGGAGTGACTTATCTCTCCTATATAACATTTTCTATAGGAAAAAGCTATTTTATAAATTCCATTGAGTTGGCAGTCGTGAGTGCTATCCTTAACATATCTCATCTTCTTTCTAATTGTTTCCATAGGGTCGAAAACAGTTATGATTTATTTTTCCTTTAGGACATGTGCAATTTTATTTGTCACTCCTTTAATGTATGGGAGGTATGATTTTCCCCTGGAAGGTTGAAGATTACAAGATCAAGATCTTCCTTCCTCCACTCTTTTTATGGCTTTCTTGATGTCCTTATTGTTGCAGCCAATATTTCAAAAAATCTTAATTGGGTGGTAATTTCTTATTTTTTTGTTCATTATTAGATATTATCATGGATGTCATTTCAAGATCATTTAGAATCCACATATTTTATGAGGAAAGGTGGTGAGATTCCATGTATAGATTATCCATATGAGTTTTCTTTATATATATTTGATCCCCAAGTGTGCCATCATTCTTCTTGGTGATTGATACACCCATGAAAGGAATTTTATTATTCTCTTCAAACTCCATGGTAAATGTTATATCTACATTGAATTCATGTTTCTGAGAAACTTATTGAGTTGTTCATTTCCACAGGACCATTTTACGTTGGTATTGTCAACATATCTCTTTCATCTAGCTGGTTTCAGGGGGGTATGAATTCAATGATATATTCTTAATACTTTCCATATAGAGGTTTGCAATGATTAGTTATAGGGAGAACCCATTGCACCAATGTACATTGTTCATAGTAGTATCCTTAGAAATTGGAGAAGGTAAAATGAAGAAAAACCTTAGGAAGTCTAGTAGTTGGCTACACAACTTCATTGATTACAACAATGGCTTCATTTAGAGGAATATCCATGAAAATATATATTACATCAAAAATTTTGATTAGGTCATCTGGTTCAACCTTCTCTTCCTTGATAAGATTCATTAAGTTGCTAGAGTCCTTTATGTAAGAGTCAATGTTCCTAGCTAGGTTTTTAATATGTTGGCTACATACTTAGCTAGCTCATATGTCAGGGATAGGGAAAATTTTAAGGATGGAAATTTATCTTAAAGTTTAGAAATCTTGGCGAATCTTACTAGTCCCTAACATGCAAACTATATAATGTTTAACGATATGTTTGTAGAAATATTCAAATTTCTAATGAATTTATATAGTATCTATAAAAATTTGGTGATTTTTAAGGTAAAATGATTTTATGATATAAAATTTGGGCAAATCATTTTTAGGAAAAATGGACATTAGAGAATCATTTTTTTGGAAAAAACATAGAAAATTAGACCACCTATGAATACTAGCCCCTAAAATTTCCCCTAGTCATGGAACCAATGGTGTTAATTATTGGTTTAAGAGGGACTATTATTTTTAGATCTTTGAGATGTCACATATACTTAGTTTTTTCTCACAATTGGGTGTTAATCATCTCTTCATCCTATCATCAAGGATGGATTCATTAATAATATTATTAACCTATTTTATACATTTGGAGTTTGGGTTATTCCTCATCTTTCTATAAGACTTGTTGCAATTGATGTATTCAATCATATTTTCTATGTATTCTTCTTGGTTCATCACCGTAGTAATTTTCCACCTTTAGCCACTTTCAAAACCATATTTTTTTCATTATTTCTTTGGATTTTAAGAGATAAATGTTCCTTGTTCTCCAAATTTCTTTTAAGTAGTCTACCTTTTCTAAGGATATGGTGTATTATTGTCTAATATATTATTTGTCCTCATTACTTAGGTTCTATATACCTTCTTATATGGTACACACAATTGTTTTGAATGATATGGAGGTAGGTGCAACTACAAATCCCAAGCCGCTATTTAAAACAAGGACCTCATCATTACTTAACACATACAAAGATAAGTTCACACATTCTTAGTGTGTTGTTATGTTTTAAAACTAATTTATAAAGCTTTTGGGTCTATCATTAACTGCATAGATGACCTTCTTTTTTAGGCTTAATTGAAATTCCAACATCCACCATGTTCCACATATTTGTGTGGATGATTTTCGTGAGATGAAATTTAGTTTTAATTTCTTTGCATGTGAAGCTGTGTAACATAGTTTGAGTTATCCTAATTTCTTCTCTAACTAGGATGTGGTTTAGCTTGGTAAATTCTATCGAGTTCTAGCTACTTCATAGATGATGCTTTATAGTGGAAAAGGTGGGGATGATATTTCCATCTTGGAATCTTTTCAATATTCAGTTTATCTTCAAATTTAGAAATATTAAGTTTATTTTCAAAGTGTTCTCTAGTAAGTGCATTATCTACCTACATATTCAATGGTCCCTCCAATTCATTCAATGTATTAATAACTTAACAAGAATGCTGGTATTTCTATGTATTTAACCTTAATAATAAGATCAAGGTTGTATGGTATGGTCCTTTCAAGATATTGGAAAAGGTGCGATATAATGCCTATAAACTCATTCTACCCCAATACATGCAGATTTACTTAGTAATGAATATGGAGATTCTCAAATTGTATGATCCTTTTATTTTGGATCAAGAGGAGGAGTAGAACATGCACTCCATAGAGGACTTAGCACTAAATTCTTAGGAAAATTTAGTTGAGGAAATAGTTTTGCATAAGAGTTCTAGAACAAAAAGATAGGGGTAGCATCACCTTTGAAAAACTAGGTTGAAAGGACAACTTATAGGCAAAGAAAAGTGGTTCTCTAGGGAGAAGGTTGTGGAAAATTTTCCTCACATAATTCAATAAATTATTTTGGGACCGAAAGACTCATTATATGGGGAGGTATTATTTTTCATCTATTTTAATGCTTTCAGAGTAGAAAAAGTATAGAAATAAACTTTTAGGGTCATTTTAATGGTGGTTGCAGATTAGAAAATTTGGGGAAAAGAATCACTTGGAATATTCCAAAGAAATTTTGAGGCCTCAAACAACAATTTTTTATGGTTCCAAACTTACTATGGACCAAGATAAAATATTATACATGTCAATACCTTTAAAATGGTGTAGGAATCACCTTAATAGGAGCTCATATCAGAAAGTTATGCCTCTCACAAGTTGACCTATGTAGTTGACCATAATGGTATGAGCATATAATATCCCCAAGACCCCACATTAAAATGTGTGCCATTGGATTAAAATAAAATGCATGGATGCATTAGTTTTTGTGAATAAATATAACCTAAAAAATAATAATTATAAGCCACGAAATCCAATAATTGACTGGTTGGTCATGTGTATGGTTGTAATTATGTTATAAGGGAATGGATTTCATCTCAAGAAGAGGTTTTTGAAATAAAAGTTTCAAAACTCCAGGGTTGAACATATCAACTATTACCTTTAATCCCTAATACAAATAAGAGGAGGGATGGACCAGTTTGGAGATGACATGCTAAATAAAGTCATTGCATTGGATACAATTACCACCATGTATTGGGAGTGGCTATTGAAATGGAGCTCTAGGATATATGATAAAAAATATGAGACCTCTGTGTTGTGTAGTCAATAAAATTCCAGAGACAGAGAATCGATGGCATGAATCATTAATACACCCTATATTAGGTTTTTCCTGTATAGTTTGATATTAAAGATTCATGAAATTGATGTGGGAGCTTGCATGCACAAGCAGAATCAAGAGTTACTATGAAATATCTTGATATAAAACTTTGACAAAGGAGAAAATAGGAGAAAAGTTGCACCATGAAAAAAAAGTTAAATGGACATGAAAAAGAAGCATAATTAGCTACATGCCATCTCACCTCGACTTTGAAGATGGTTCTATTATGAATGTAGACAATATGATTGTTACCATGTCCCCTGGTTGTTTTAAATACTGAGAAGAGGTTAGTTGAGCATATTTGAGGAATGTGCTATTATTTCTTGGAAAAAATTCCATGGATTCTTGTGCAAAGAGACATACGTTATCTATGTTTATATTCTTGAAAAATATTACATCTGAACCTTGGACATAAAAAGATAAAGCAGTTATATTATTTTGTTGAAAAATATTATATGTGAATCTTGTGCATAAAAAGATAAGTAACCGTGTTATTTTCTTGAAAAATATTGCATGTGAACCTTGCACATAAAAGGATAAAGAAACCATGTTATTTTCTTGAAAATGTTATGAAACCAACTCACAAAAAGATAGAAAAGATAGATCAATGCCTTAGAATTTAGCCTCTTTGAGGGGACAACCTCCTTTACATTACACAAATGAACAATTCTTGGATGATACAAATGACAAGGCCTCCTTTATATATATAGGAGTCTAAGGGGTCATAATATAATCATAGCCGACATAACAATAATAATGTAAGGGCACAATAATAACAATAGTGGGCTTCTATGGGGCACAATAATAATAATATGGGGACTACATGGGTACAACAATATAATAAGGGGGCTGTACTAACAACAATAAGGGGTTACACTAGTAGTATAGGGGCCTAACATGCCCCTCTCCTTCAAAAAGTGTTGTCCTCAACGCTTGAGTAGTTCTTGATGCTTCTGTATACAATTCTTGTCCTTCCATGTGGAATCTTTAGTGGGAAAGTTATTCCACTTAATGAGATACTTTGAAATTGATCATTTTCCTAGTTGTCGGGTTCTTTTTTTTGTGACTGCTCCAGGTTCAAATATGATTTTTCCTTCCTCTTAAAGTTATGGCACTATTGTTTGAATTGGGATATTCTGCAACTTTTGAATGAGTGGCCACACTTCTTTGTCCTTCTTCCATTCATCCCTTGCTTCGTTTATCCAATCTGGTTGGATGATAGAAATAACACAAAACAATGCTTCCACATCCTCATCCTTTCTTGAGAGTGCATCTGCAACAAAAATTTTCTTCCCTTTTCTGTAGATGATGTCAAAGTCATAACCCAACATATTTGTGACCCATTTTTTTTGTTCTTCTAAAGATAATATTTGTTCTAAAAAGTATTTAAGACTATCATTATCCATCTTTACCTTGAAGTGTCTTCCCATTGGGTAAGGTCGCCATTTCTTAAGTGCATGTAATATTGCCAACATTTCCTTCTCATAAATAGCTTGCTTAAGATGTAGTCATAAAAATACCCAATCACTTACATCAAACTTTTTTTCACTACGATGTTGATCTACCTGTTGTTTCATTCAATTCTACACCAAAGTGGCATTATCATTTAAAAGTTGGAGAACTTGTTGTTGATGCTCGGCGTGACCTTTCATTGCTTGAACCTTTTTCTTCTTGATATGTCCTTCTATATTGAGAGTTTGAGGAGTGGTAATTCTTCCATCGCTTTACAAGATATGGTTGGATTCATTTCTTGATGCTCGATGTGATCTTTCACTTCTTGAACATTTTTCTTCTTGATATGTCCTTCTATCTTGATAGTTTGAGGAGTGGTAATTTCGGCCAATGCATTACAAGATATGGTTGGATTCATTTCTTTTTTTTTTGATGTGATCTTTCACTTCTTGAACCTTTTTCTCCTTGATATGTCCTTCTATCTTGAGAGTTTGAGGAGTGGTAATTCTTGCCAATGCTTTACAAGATATGGTCAGATTCATTTCTTCTTTCTTTGGGGTTGGGTCCTAGCGTATATCCTCTTCTTTTGATGTTTCTTGATCCTTTTCTTCCTCCTCTTCATACTCTATGTAAAATAATTTCTTCTCAGCACACTTATGACCTTTAGTGCATTTTTTATCACAATTGTAACAAAGCCCTTTTTCTATTTTTTCTTCCAATTGTTTTGGTGTAACCCTTGTAGGTTGTGGAAGGCTAGGAGAAACAACACTTCCATCTTTATATTTGTGAGGGGTATACTTCCTTGTTGCCATAATTTTTATTTCCACTTTGTAACAAAGCCCTTTTTCTCTTTTTTCTTCCAATTGTTGTGGTGTTGCTCTAAAGAAGGTGTTGCTCCTTGTATCCTCATAATGTGCTATAATTTCCTCCGTGAAAATTGACCACGTAACAAGTGGTTTACGAGAACAAAGCCCTTTATACCATAAAAAATTGATGTTGTTCTAAATATGAAGATGCAATACATACCTTTTCTAACAATGGTACACCATGTAGATCAAAATATTTCTCCATCTGTAGTATCCAATTTACTAGATCCTTGCCATCAAACTTCCTCATCTTGATTTTTCTTTATTTTAGGAGCTCGATCTTGAAACGACTGTAACTCTGTAATTTCATATGTCCAAGTTTTGAAATTTCTTCCTGTGGTAGCTCTTTGAGTTCTCTTTCTAGACCCGTAATTCTGATCAGAATTTGATTATCTAATAAAGAGTTATTCCAAATCTCCCATGGTGACCTGATTATAGCCTAGTTCAGTAGAGTGAACTTGTACGACGTGCCATGTCTCACTCTTTTGACCTTAGTACCTGAAAATGATATACAGAAAGCTACATGAAGTCCTCTTTCTGTAACTTCTTATGAAATTTCAATCTGATGCTCAGAGACACAGTTATGACGATTTTCCCTCGGCCACCTATTTGGAATGTAATTCAGGGGTATACAAAAATCCTAACTTCCTCAGACTATATCTCCGAAAATATAGCGATACAGGATCTACAAATTGGAACCGAGGTTCAAACCGATTTGTTCTCAAATGGGTTTCTGGTTTATCTTCTGAAACTTTGTAGTAGAATAGTTATAGCAAAAATTCCATGATGACCTATTTTAGTTGAAATTCTGGAGCTTGCAAAAACCCTAACTTCCTCAGATCATATCTCTAAAGCTATATCAAGAGAATCTTTGAAATTCGGATGCGAGCTTCAGTGCAATTTCGGCTCAAATGGGTTTGTTTTTTAGCTTCTGAAATGTCGCAGAAAAAAGATATAGCGATAATGCCACGATGACCTGTTTGGAGCAGTGAAACCCTAGAATCCAAAGCTCTGATACCAAATGTTATGAAACCAGCTCACAAAAAGATAGAAAAGATAGATCAACACGTTAGAATTTAGCCTCTTCGAGGGGGCAACCTCCTTTACATTACACAAATGAATAATTCTTGGATGATACAAATGAAAAGACCTCCTTTCTATATATAGGAGTCTAAGGGGTCATAATATAATTAGAGCCGACATAACAATAATAATGTAAGGGCACAATAATAACAATATTGGGCTTCTATGGGGCACAATAATAACAATATGGGGACTACATGGGTACAACAATATAATAATGGGGTTGTACTAATAACAATAAGGGCTATACTAGTAGTATAGGGGCCTAACGGAAAAATATTGCATATGAATCTTGTGCATAAAAAGATAATCATCCATGTTGTTTTCTTGGAAAATATTGCATAGATCTTGCATGTTAATCTCTTTGAATAGATTGCATGGTTCTTGAGTGTAAAAGATAAGTTAACCATGGTAATTTCTTGAATAAACAAAGTTTTGTAATTGTATGCACATTCTTTATTGACATGCAAGATAATATAAACATGGTTTCATATGAGATACGGGTAAATTACATGCATGCTCTTTGTTCACATGCAGACTGCGAGTTATTATATAGCTAAAGGTGGTGTTGTAGTGAAAAGGGGAGCTTTATCCATTCAATTAATGTATATAAATAGACATGTTTAGTACTCTTTATGCATTTTACTTAATGCATGTGTGATGGATAAGAAAGCATGCTTATATAATTATATGCATGTGTTTATTTAGTATGTGAAATATGAATAATAACAAATGATTTTGTAAGTTTATGCATTTATCACTAATAAAGGTGGAATCGAACAGAAGGGATAAAATCGATAAAACTATGAAGTTAAATGTATTTTTCTTTTTTAAATCCTGACAATCGTTGCATATCTGATGTAATTTCTTTTATCATTGAATATCCAATGTTAGTTTAACAACATCAAATATCCGATAAATTCCACCATTAATGGCTTTTTTTTTCTTGTTGGAAAACATCTAATATCATACCACTTTATGAAAAATTAAATTAATAATAAGATTATAATATTAATATTGTAATTATTAACCCCCCTTTAAATATAAATTTACATTCTTTCTATAATAATAACAAAAAATTAATAATAATTTATAACTTAATACTATGAATATTATGGTCATTATTATAACCTAATAATAATAAAATAATAACAACTATATATATATATCTATATATATATATATATCTATATCTATATCTATATATATATATATATAGATAGATAGATAGATAACTTTAACATAATTGCTATAATTGCAATGGTTTTGAAAGATTGCAGGCCTATTTTGAGGTTAATTTTTGAAGAAAATCATCATTGAAAGTTTGGTGAGGAAAAATGTTACATAATATTCCTCAAGGTTGCCAAGGAATCGTAGGATTGACATCGGGAGCTTCGAAGGATCGAAAATGTTATTTCCCTTGTAAAAAATGCAAGGACTTGAAGATAAGGAGACTTCTAATAACAACAACTAAAAAGCATTGTAGAGACTATTGACACATTAAACACTGACATGAATATCATCCATTAATAAGTTATTCATTATATGTCTTTGAATTGTAGATTGTTTTTGTAAATATTTATATTCTTTTGGGATATATTTTACCTATGTTATCATCTTGATGTGGAGAAATATTACTTGATTATTATGGTTAGGGTTGATTAAGGGGTTAGGTCGAGTTAGGGGTTAATCAGTTTATGGGCTTAGGGATAAAGGGTTATTGTTTAAGGGTTTAGAGGTTAGGGGTTGGGGGTTTAATGGCTTAGGGGAATGGGGTTAAGGTGTTATGGGGTTAATGTATATTTAGGGGGTTAATTAGGACCTAGAGGATTTATAGGTTAATGGGTTTTTAGGGAGCATTATTAATAAGTTTTTAAAGTATATTATGCACATTTAAAAGATGGACATAGTGAATACAATTTTATAGGAAAGAAGAAAATAATTATATAATATATTGTAATAAAATTTTATAAGACAAAATATAAAAATATAAATATCATTAAAAAAATAATTAAATAAAAATTTGATTATAATTAAAGATTATTGAATATGATAAAAGGAGTACATTTTATTTAGGTAAGATGATGATTAATAAAAAACTATTTTGTATGAAAAATATTATGTAATTTTAAATTTATAAATCTTTTTATGATATAAAATGATTTTTTTTGTAAATTTAATTTTCTTTTTATAAAATTACATTTTTTAATAAAAATTTGAACTTAGAAAATATTTTGTTACATATAAATCTATAATTTTGTCTCTAAAATCAAATTAAGGTTATGTGTGAAAATTAAAAGCATTGTCCATTTTAACTATTCATGGTATGATTAAAGTAGATTCACATCGATATCCACAGTTTATTGATATCTTGAATGTGAATGGAATCTATAAAATATTTGGAAAACAAATATATTGAAAGTGGATAATTATTAAATTCTTTTTACCATTTTTTATAAGGTTGTTTGAATTTGTCTTAAAATAAGATAGTTTCAATATTGGGAAAATACATAGTATTATAATGTTTGAGTTTTTATTATAATTATTTAATTAATTTTAGTTATAATGTATGGTTTGTTTATAATTTAATGGGTTATCTTTAATATTGGTTAAGCATTATGAATTGCAAGTAAGAAATTTAGGAATTAAGTCTCTAGGGTGTTTATTTAATGTTTTATATTATAGACTTAAAATAATGTCTAAAGAAAAGAGAGATAAAAACACATTGATTTTTTACCATCCTCTTAAAACTTCTAGTCTCCAAGTGAAATCAAGAAAGAATATGACATTATAACGATGAATGCAAAATAAGATCAATATTTTTTTTATTATGGTTGTGATTATATATCTCAAAAAGTGTCTCTCTTCTTACATGTCAAGAAAAGTAACATATTTCCTATATTTTTCCAACATATTCTTAAATATATTGATAAATTGCATAAGCATCATCATTGATTTGTTGTCTTTGTTTCTATCCCTCACCTATGTTGTCTTTGTCTTTTTCTTTGTTGTCTTTGTTTTCCTATATTATATTTGTAAACATTTGTATCATTTAAATATTTGCTATATATACTAATATTACTTTATTAATTGTAATTATATAGTATGGCCCCCTTAGGGCATTGCTTGACGAGGAAGAGGTGGTTGTAGTACGAGAACTTGTTCAAGAACATAGAGAAAATATTGAGGATCAAGCTAATGACCCTATGGAAGAAGATAATGATGCTGCTAACACAGTTGAAGAAGGTGAGGTAAATAAATTAATCCAAGAGACATTTAATAATGTTGAAACAAATGATGATGGTAACCACTGGTTGAGCCAATTAATTGTTTTTCAAAAGGACCAACTAATCTTCTACATATTAATCTATCAACCTGAGGTTTCATTATGTTATTTCAAGGTTATCGACACTATTTGTGCAAGAGGAACTCAAATATGACTAGTTGCTATGGTCCTATGGAAAATCAAGACTGCAATATTAAAAGAATCAATTCAAAATGCAATCTCCAATTATCAAAAACTACTCAAATTATTAACTTCTACAGATCTCTGAAGGAAAAAACAAAAGAAAATATACTAAACAACAAGTTGTTTCTTAGGGAACAAGTACTATAGAATGAAAATATAACACTACACAATCACACTATCTAACAATGATTAATCAAATTAAATAGAAATATATGATCTACAAGGAATGAAAGAAAAAAAATAATGCTTCTTAATGAATTAATCACAACAAATTTATCCTTACAACAAACATCACCAAGACCATTAGAAGAGCTAGATCTAGAAATAAAGACAAGCAACCTATAACAAGCACCCAAGTTACTAACATGAGAGTGTATCTTCCATAAATTCAAGGAGTCATAGACAAGTTGACCAAGATTCTAAAAAAGAAAGATGTTGAAACCTATTTCAAACCCCTGTTAACCATTAGACAAAGGATGAGATCAATTAAAGATAGCCTTGGTCACCTCCAGATGAAAGGTGTCTACAAGGTCATATGTTCATGTGGAAGTTGTTATATTGGTGAAACTGGAAGGTCATTCAAAATTAGACTAAAAGAGAATGGCGTAGACATAAAAAATGGCAGAGCTCGATCCTCAGCACTGGCAGAGCATTCAACAAAAACCTGTCACCATATCTGCCTTGAAAACACTAAGGTTATCACTAATGAAAACCATAAATATAAAAGGAAAATGTGTGAAGCCCTTGAAATTATTAAACATCCTCAAAATATCAATAGGGATGGGGGCTTAGAAGTAAGAAGAAACTGGATTCCCTTACTCTCTCAGAATCATACACCATCACCTTCCTCCCCCCATTAAACCCTCCCCTCTCTCTCCTCCCTTACCCTCCTTTCCTTACCTTCCTACCTCTCCCTTCTTTCCCTTTAATTTATCCAAATCTATTTCTTCATCCTCCTTAATTTAATATCCTCTCATTAAATATTTATCATACCCCCTCCTCCAAGCTTCTCATTTTATTAGATTCCTTTCCGTTTCATTCCTTAATTCCTGCTATTATTACCTCCCTTAACATTTTATTAATCATAATTATTATGAAACCATAATTAATAATAATGGATTTATTATTAGTAATATTAATTATCTTATTAATAGTAATAAGAACATTATTACTATTGACATGATAATTAATACTAATAAATAAAACATTATTTTTATTAACTTATGTATAACAAGTATTTTTAATAAAATAGGCCCTTAAGAATAATAAAATTGGCCATTAATAATAAAATTTTCATTTTCTTAATATTGAAATAAACTTTTATAAAAATAAACATAATTGATTATATTAAATTATCATTCTATTAAATATAATAATTTATTACATTAAAAATAATAATAAATATTAAATTTTTTTTTTTAACTAAACTAAGATATTTATTTTTTGCCTTTTTTCCTCAAATTTATTTAGACTACTGGTCGGCCCCCTCTTTCATATTTTCGTCTTTCTAAAACCCTATTTATCTCCTCCTTCTCCTTCTCTTCTTGGCAGGTTTTTCCTGATGATGAGTCATGGTATTGACTCGAAACGTTGAAACAAAAATGAATATCGTGGTTGCTCCGAGATCTCAAAATCAAAACTCCAATAAACCTGATTTAAGACAGATCATTCAATTTAAAAAATCAACAACGGGAGATTAAAAATTATTACACAGATGGAAATAGATGGAGTAGAGAAATCAAACGCTAATTTTAATGGTACAAGAGAAGACAACGTTATTCCCAGGGTTGGGCCCAAATCCATAATCAAACTGCCTTACAGGAAAATCATCACAATAGATTAAGTCTGAATAATAAATACTTCCATTGAAATTTCAAAGAAACTTGTTGCAAAATAATCACAATTCTGAGTTTGTATTAAAAAATATTACGACTCGAACAACCTCTTTCGAGGTTCAACACTAGTTTTTTATATCATAACAACAGAGGATAAAGACTAGAGAATCTATTTTTAATAATGAGTGATCCTGAGAATATAAAGATTCTTAGGATTTCTCTTTTAAGTTACAATGAACTTAATGCATCCAAGAAGCCAGGTTGAGAAGTCATCCTAAACTAACATGTTCCAAATAGGGTGTAATAGTTTAAGGCTTGCGCAGTATTCTCTGACCGTTCCAGGAAACAACATCAAATATCAATGAGCCAATAGATTCCTGTCAATATCGAGGATTTGTTTGTTAGAAATAGCATTTTATTAATCAAATTTGTTCAGAAAATAATAAAATGATAAATGCATATAGAATACAACTAAATTCCATACTATACTCATTAACATGATTTAATTTCACAAGTGACTTTAGAAAATTATATGGATCTCTTCAACTACGGGAATTAACCAATATCTTTTGCTTCTGTGATGTTAGAAAAATTGCATATGAAAGAGTATAAAACAACCACATGTGCATACTTCAAAGAAGACAAAACATAAAGACAACCATCAAATCATGGACAAAAACACATTGATAACATAATTCACCCAGTCTAGGTTACGTCTCTGGGGCCTGGTGTCAAAAGTGGGGAGGTTGCTTCATTAATGCTACAAGATGATGATGAGTACATGGTACATTCTTTGTTATTACAAGGACATATTCCCTCAACTAGAAGTGCATGTCTCTCTATGAGACGTTCTCCTTGTAGGAACACTCACTCAAATATGCCCTCCTTCAACATGACAAGCTAATAAAATCTCACATGACGTGGCATACAAGTATCCCGCAACATAATGGTAATCAGGGATCTCAACAAAAAAAACAACATCACAACAAATTAAAAGAAATACATGGCATACCTGCATCATATACCTCCACTTTCGGGGATGGTCGAAAAATTCAAGGCTCAACTGTTGAAAAAGAAAACAACGTTCAATTTGTGGCATGAAATCGTGTCAAACGACTATAAACTTTTCCCCTTTATAACACCGTCAAATTTTAGACCCTCGGGAATATTGGAGATTCCTTAAAGATTCCTTCATGAAGATGGCCAAAAAATCTGTTTCTCAGAAGGAAAGTCTGAGCACACCATTGCGTTCTGTACAAAATTTTGTGAAAATTGACTATAAAGTTGGCATCATTCAACCTCTGTCAAAAATCAGCATCTAAGGGAATCTTTTAGATTCCACAAGACTCTGTAAAGATTTCTTGTTGTTGGATGCTTGAATTTATGCTGCTTAGATGGATAAACAAACTGCACAGTTGGACTCCTGGTGACACTGACACCTCTGGCCCTCTAGGGGAATATTTTCAACATCTAGCATATTCCCCCGCTCATCGTTCCACCGACCCTGGCTACTCCTAGTTCCACTCCACTTTTCCACCGCTAGTCCCCTCGAATGCGAATGAATTGAGTTCATATATAAAGTAATGGGCGGGCCAAACAGGAACTGGGTTGTTGGACCGTTGGTAATGTTCGACGATTATTGTGGGGGTGGGCTAAGCTCAAAACCTGCCCACCACAATTTTAAACAAGGCATATATTTTTATGGTGCAGTGGTTGGATGAAATGCAATCACCGTTTGTTATGACATGGTTTAATTCGGTCATTAGTTAATGCTTATGTGTTGGCAATGTTATATATTGGGGCTGCCCATTGGGTCAGGTGGGTTCGAACCCCACCGACCTCCTACTATGTGTTGCCATAACCGTGGGTGAGATCCGGGTCACCCATGGCCCCAACCCATCATACCTTTGTATTATATATAAATATAATATTTCATTGGTGGGGGTGGTATCCCATCATGCCATTTAATATTTTATTTCTTATTTTTTTAATACAAATAGTTCAAATTTTCCAGCAAATAAGGGTCACTGGAAAAATTAAGAAGGTGACAAATTCGCCCGTTCTAGTGGCCAGATTCCATGTGCTGGGATGGTGCCAAATTATTTCCCCGTTAAGATTGCCACTTAGCTAAGTTTGGCCAGAACTTTGACCAACTATAAGTTGAGCATACAAACTCAAATTCGAGTGTTGTTCACGTCATTGGAATCAGGACAACAAGCACTACGATTTGATCCTAGTTTCACTTCAAAATTAGGACTTTGATTTTTGAGCTTATCCACGACCACTACTGAATTCTGAGTGTGTATGGAGCCACCTGGATTAGAAAATGATATGAAAATTGAGAAATAAGGAAAGGAAAATATGACAAACATAAGGCCCAACATTACCCCCAACTGATTCAACTTTTTGTATGACCTCATGCAAATAAATGGTTAACATGTAGGACAATCAAGAAGTAAGCTTCATAAGCTTCTTCTCCTCTATTCCTGAACCCATTTATTTTTTAGAGCTCTTCAAATGATACTAACTGACCTACTTTTGATAATTCATAATCATATTTATAAAATGATTGGGGACACCAAATTATGGGGCATTGATACCTGCATCCTATGCAGTGGCTACCTCTTCCTAGTACCAAGTGAACATAGTCTTCTATTCTAGGAATAACATACTGGAAGTTATGATAACCAAAAGGTTCTATGTTCTTAACTTCATTTGGTGATGCTTTCCATCTTTCCTTGGGTCCATGAAGGGCCTCCTCTCTAATGTCTTCTAGATATTCCAACCCTGAGTGAATGACATCATATTGGGTTTGTACAAGTGTAGGGGAAACACCAGGTTTCTGTATGAAAATGCTATGATGAATCTATGTGCAAAAGGGGTTTTAAAGTTCCCCTCTAACCTAAAGTCCAAGGCCATGTTCTTGTCTCTAGAAAGTACGATAAGCCTTTTCCCACTTAACCTGGTTGCTTTCAAATGATAAAAAATCTTGAAATTGAATATCTTCGATGAAAGGGACAAACATTTCTTATACTTGTTCTTCTAAAAAGAAGTTGTACATATACAACTCACACAAAAAAATACTATATATACTCATTCTGTTTTCGAAAAATAGAAATAAAATCCAGCACACTCTTGAACTCATGTGGTTGTCCATACTGTATTGCTTTTACTTTAAGAAACAAATATCCCTCAAGAGAATATAAAGGATAATTCCAGGCTGGGGACTTGCATGCCAAGGCATATGGGTAAATAGAGCAAATTTCCTTCATTTTCTCTACAATTTTCTTGAGGAAGTCCTTTAAATTATGGAAATTATTTTCAAATGCTCTTAGTTGTGCATAGGGATAATCTTTTATTGTTGTAAATTCTTTAAATCATTGGAGTAGCTCTTGGTTTTCCCTTTGAGGCACTACTTCTCCCTGATATCTTTCTATGGTCAGCTGTTGTTCCTTCATAGTTTTATGAAGAATTCTAATGGAGGCTTCTAAAATCAAGGGAGTATAGGGAGACACCTCTTCTTTTTGCACCCCTTGTCATAAAAATTAAATGGTGGATTGGTCTAAATTCCTACTTCAACAAAGGTTGGAGGAATGTCCATTGGCTGTACCTCGGGGTCAACCTTTGATCCTTCTTCAACAACAGTAGGAATAAGGACCCTCTGAGTGCTGGATTCATTAAGGATAGATATAACATTAGTATGGACTCCCATTTCCTGAGTTTCCTGCTTCCTTTTAGGCCTCTTGACATGATCTCTATGAAACTGGTTGATATCTTGTAACCAATTCTTTAGCTGTTGTACTTTCCATTGTAGTTTCTTATTTTCTCCCTTTAACTTATCGATTTCCTTTTCGAGTTTTCCTTTTCCATTCTTTCTACTAGCTTTAGTACCTACAATCATCTGAACCAGACTGGTAGCCAAGATTGTTGGGGAGGAAACAACAATTAATATTTTGGCTTCTTCAGGAATAGTTTCCTGAGTGGGTTTGGTTGTTGGTAAGCTATAAGTTTACCTTCTAATTATATCAGTACCAGATTCCAGGAGGTTATTAGAAAAAGTAATTTGAGGCTTGGATAAAAAGCCAATTATAACATCTCTTTCTTCATCAATAAAATTTTCAAAATATTGCGGAGTCGTTCCCTATGGAGAGGAAGGTTCTAATAAAATATCAATATAGTCTTTAGAACACCCTTGGGGGGGAAAAATTCAGGATCATTATCTGAATCTAGGATAACAGTGGCTACAGAATCAAACAGAGAAGCTACAACTGGTGAATTCATTGAAGCCCCCTATTCGAGAGGACTATCAGGATGGACTACAAGTTCTTCTGTTGAAGTGGTCACAACTTTTCCAAAATTTGCAGTATCTAGTAAAATTTCTAGCCCTTATAATGCTTGGGCTATTGTTGTTTCATGTTCCATCTGATTTGAAGTTGATACATCCTGATACGGTTTTTCTTCTGTTAGCTATTTAAGAGGGTTCAAGGAAATCTGACCTTTCTTTACAAGTCTAGCAAACCTCCTCCTTTTCTTAGGCAGGGAAGCTAAAATTGATGCCATCCTTTTCTCCGCTCTACTAAGTTTTTGAGGTTTCTCAATCTGTATAGTCTCTCGCGAAATATTTTCTGTCATGGGGGTTTTATTTAAGTTTTCCTCATTGTCTCCCTCTAATTGCTTATCACTATCTAGAATGTCCCTAGATGTTCCAACAATTGTTTTGTTTTCCAAAGGAATGTCTTGATCATCATCAGGGTTTCTAAAGAACCCTTCCCAAGTATGTTGGACTTGGATAAGACTTCTTATAACTAATAGCTTGATGAGTCCATGGTGACTTAAAACTGCAGCTTGGTCCTTGGACCTCCTTAATCTAGTAGCAGTCTCATGCAATACTAAATTAAGAAAATATGGGAGGTTCAGAGTTAACTTTTTCCTCTTGGATTCCATGAGTTTGAGATGACGCCCCCTTACCATGTTGTACCTTCCATCACAGGTGATGTACAACTGGACAATCTCTACTATCTCCTTCCATGGCTCAGGTAATGAATTGGGTTTATACCCCTTCCCCTTTCTGATCAATTCTTCACCAGGATTTAAGAACATAAGAGTCACGTTTTGAAGAGAGGTGTGTATCTCATACCACTTTTCTCCTTCCATTGAAAATCCTGTCACTTCTGCTATTGCACTTTCATTTACTTATACCTGTATATTTCTCACTACTGCTACACCATTGTCCAAACTCTTAGTGAATTACAGTGCTACCTCATTGTTGAACCCCTATAACTATTCAAAATATTCTATCCATCTGGCTTGAATTAAGATGTTGCGTGCCTATTTTGAGACCTGTAGCTGCGTGGGTTCATTTTAGACTGAATTCCCACCCATTGTTGAATGTTCAACGGGGCACAATCTTGTAATTTGGAAACAACAACAATATTTACAATGCAAAATGAAAGTAAGCTTGTACAGAGTATAAAAATTTCAAGGACATGCAATGGTATTCAAAAATGCAGTTAACAATCATATGTCAGTGCCAATTTTCCTCCCCCATAAGAATGAAGTTCATCCGTGGATGTTAATCAAATTTTGACAGGATGGAATATTTTTTACATTTGGAAGATAATGGTACACTAAGGCATTCCAATAAAGTGACTGTCAAAAGGATAAATAGAAATCGTGATATATCTATGGCACATGAGGAAATTATTATAATTCATGTGTGGTAATGATAACAAAATTTATCAAATCCCAAGGAGAATGTGGATAAAAAAAGGCATGGGTAAATGGGTACGAAATATGGATGGAAGTAATAGTTATATTAAGTTTATCATTAGAGAAAAGAAAGGAGATTAATTTAGAATGTTTATTTTCCAGAAAAGAATATTTCTAGTATGTAGAATTATAGTGAAATGCTCATAAAGAACCAAGCATCACCACATTCTAGGAAGGTTTTAAGAATGTCCATATATAAATTTAATGACCGCCCTTGTTTTAATTTTGAAGGAACAGAAAGCCAAGCTATATTGTAATTCTTGGTTTTACTTCAATACCACAAGCATGTCCTCTGCAACCTGTAGGTGTCCATAGCCTTGACATAGTTTCCTTTTTAACCCTTTGATATGCCAATGTCCCATTTACTAAAATATTTTCCAAATTTTGTTGTTATATTTAAATTTTTAAGTATTTACATAAGGCCATTGTTCTGGTGTGGTGACTAGTTAAAAACAATGCCATTCACCAGAGCTGATAGCGAAAAATACAACTCGTGATGAGACCTCTTATCCTTCAACTTAAAAGCTAAACGACATTACCCTGGCTTGGTAACAAAAAATGGTAATGTCACTCCACTAGATCCTATGATCATGGTAGGTCATCTCGTGATGAGACCTCCTATACTATGTTAAATTATAATTTTCATTAATCTTAATAGATTACTTAGTAAATGGGGTGGCATGTCAACTCCTTAAGAGTTAGGGATGGTGTAAGAAGTATTATCGTAATTACTTTTCTAGTTTAATAATTCTTTCCACAAAAAAATTATGGTCATTTATTATTGGAAGATTGGAATTAAAATAAATTTTGTAAGTGGTGATGAAAGGAATGCAATACAGACATTATTGTAATTTTTCTACAACTGTAGAAAGAATTAAAAATTCATTGAAATTTCAAAATTATGATAATGATTTCTCTTAAAATATTCTCTAAAGATAGCCATAAAACAAATTGATTTTCCATCATCATATAAGGAGAAAGCTAAAAATGTTCCTTTCCCTAAGGGAATAAATATATCACTAAAAAAATTATACTTGTATGGTAAATATCAACAATTATATTTAAAGGAAATGACATTGTACCTAAAGAAACAATAGCAAAATGAAATAAAAAGCGGCTGCGACCGAGAGAACAACAACTGTGATTGAGGAAACAACCACAGTGACTAAGGGAACAACAAATGTAAATGGGGAAACAATGATTATGACTAAGGAAACAAAAACTATGATTGAGGAAACAACGGTTGTGATTAAGGAAACAACAACTATGACTAAGGAAACAATGACTACGATTAAGGAAAAAACATCTGTAACTGAGGAAACAATGACTATGACTAAGGAAACAACAACTATGACTGAGGAAACAACGACTGCGACTAAGGAAACAACAACTCTTACTGAGGAAACAATGACTGTGACTATGGAAACATCAACTATAACTGAGGAAGCAACGACTATGACCAAGGAAACAACAACTATGACTAAGGAAACAATGACTGTGACTAAGGAAACAATAATTGTGACTGAGGAAACAACACTATGAATAAGGAAATAACATTTGTGATAATTTTTTTAGCGATGATTTATTATTATTATTTTAAGAAATAACAAAAAAACAAGAATTATTTACATTATGTACAAAATAAATAAATTTTCTTCAAAAATATTTACCTGGTTGTGGCCGCAGGGAAATTTCTCCGATCAACTACAACCTGCAGATTAGCATCATTATCGATTTCGTGAAGAAAAGAATCTTTGGTAAGTGGCTGATGGTATATACAGAGCTGATGCCCATTGGTAAGGAACGAAATGCCGACATTGTCAATTGTAGTAAGGCATATTGTTCCATTGTCATAAACTTCGGTATTTCGTAAGGGCCAAGCCACCTCATCTAAGGTTTACTTGGGAAATCTTGGAATCTCGAATCATATAGTAGCACCCAGTCTCCTTTCTGGATATTTTTCTTTTTAATCAACCTATCATGCTATTTATCCCTCTATTGTTGAATTATGGAAGTATGTTGTAAAGAAAGAAGACAAATTTCATATAATTCATTGAGTTGTTGTAAGCGTTATGTCTGCTCTTATGTGAGGTCCAATCCAACTTCCTTGGTAGTTTTGAGAGTCTTAACTTTGAATTCAATTGGAAAAATGGATTCCTTACCAAAAATGAGTTGATAAGGTGAATGGCCAATAGTATTGCACCAGGTTGTCCGATAGGCCCATAAGGCCTCTAGGAGCTTGGCAACCTAGTCTCGACGATTCAGAGATATTGTTTTAGTTAAAATCACCTCTAAGACTTTATTAGTGCTTTCCACTTGCCCATTTTCTTTCAGATGGTAAGGAGAAGTGACCCTCTATTTAACATGGTAATTTTGCAGTGTGGTTGAAATTTTATGAGCAGTGATCTGTGATACCCCATCTTTTACAAGCTATCAAGGCAGCCCATATCGAACAAATAGTTTGAACAAAAAATTAATGACTGCTTCTTTCGTGGCCCTTGGGAGTGCTATTACTTCCACCTATTTAGTAACATAATATTTACAAACTAGAATGTATGCTTTCTGATTTGAAGGTGGGTTAAAGGGGCCTACAAAGTCCATTTCCCATCTTTTGAATGGTTCTAGTATAATTTGCGGTTGAAGGGGCATTACGTCAAAATGAATGGGATGGTCCATCCTTCAACAATTATCACAACGTAAAAAATATTTTCTCGGAGGAAGTCACATTGAAGATTTTGTTTGACGCATTTCAAACCAACAAGTGTGGTTCATCTTCAGGACACAATGAAGAAACAGATCTAGGAAGAAGGTTAAATAGGGAGACAAGTCAACCTAATAGCTAGAAGGAAACAACTATATTTGACCAGGGGAGGAAAAGGAAAAGTTTAATATTATTTAATTTATTTATTAATTATTAATTTAATCAATATATATATATATATATATATATTGACTTATTTTCTCAATGGTTATATTTGACTAGGGTTTTAATAATATTTATTAATTCCTAAAATTGTTATAATTGAAACTATGTATTTATTTTATTAATATATTATCTTATTATCTCAACAACTATAATATTTATTACATATTTTATTTATAAGTAATAAATAAAAAAATAATAATAACAGTCGTTTTATAAATTAAATAAATATTATAGTCGTTGAGATAATAAGATAATATATTTATAAAATAAATACATAGTTTCAATTATAACCCTTTTATAAATTAATAAATATTATTAAAACCCTAGTCAAATATAATCATTGAGTTAATAAGTCAATAATATATATATATATATATATATATATATATATATATATATATATATATATATATATATATATATAGATATAGATATAGATATATATATATATATATATATATATATATATATATATATATATATATATACACATATATATATATATACATAGATATACATATATATATATACATGTATATATATATCTATGTATATATATATATATATATCTATGTATATATATATATATATATATATATCTATGTATATATATATATATATATATCTATGTATATATATATATATATATATCTATGTATATATATATATATCTATGTATATATATATATATATATATATATATATATATATATATATATATATATATATAGATATATATATATATATAGGTTGTGGTTCACGGACACCCTGGTCAACAGGTGGCTACGTCCATGGAAAAATCTGGCTGATCGACCCTAAAGGGAATCTAGCCTCGCGACCCACTAGCAAGGCGTGACCCCAAGGGCTTTGGGGAGATTGGACCCTGTGACCTCTCGATGGTGAGGCACTGTTTTTGACCAACTGAGCTAACCCTTGGGGCTTATATATATATATTAACAATTAATAAATTAATTAAATTTAATTAAATAATATTAAACTTTTCCTTTTCCTCCCTTGGTCAAATATAATCGTTTCCTTCTAGCTGTTAGGTTGACCTGTCTCCCTATTTAACTTTCTTCCTGGATATGTTTCTTCATCATGTCCTAAATATGAACCACACTTGTTGGTTTGAAATGCGTCGACCAAAATTTTCAATGTGACTTCTTCCGAAAAAATATTTGATACATTATGATATGGATCACAGAAGCTTGAATTTGAATTATCACAACTCCAAATGTATTTCTTTACATCTTTAAATATTGTGGACCAAAAATATCCCATATGTAATACCTTGTGTCTAGTTCTCCAATCGGCAAAGTGACCCCCACAAGGCTCATCATGATAGGCCCTAAGGATATCATAAATTTCATCTTCTCTCACACATCTTCGAACCTGAAGATCAACCCCTGTATGGAAAAGGTAGCCGTACATCCATGAAAAGAATGCAATGTGTTGCACAATAAACTTATTTTATCGAGATGACAAATGTGATGGTAATTTTTGAGCTGCTGGATAATTTGCTACATCAATATACCAGGGTGTTTTGATAGATACATCAAACAAATGTTCATCCAAGAATTGGTCTTCAACTAGGGAAGAATTGACTGCAACTGGAATTCTTGACAAAAAGTCTACAACAAGGTTTTCTTTTCCTGTCTTATTTTTTATGGTAATGTCAAACTCCTACAACAACAATGACTGACGAGTTACTCTACCATTGGTAACAAGTTTGTTAGCTAAATAACGAATGATAGAATGATCAGTGTACAAAAAATGGATATCCTATTATGTAATGGAGAAATTTATTTATGGCATAAATAACAACTAAAAATTCTTTTTCTGTCACAATGTAATTTAGTTTAGCCAACGTAAGGTTCTTGCTAATGTAATAAATGGCATAAGGCTTTTTATCCTCTTCTTGTTCGAGGACTGCTCCTATTGTCGTATCTGATGTATTTGAGCATATATGAAATGGTAAATTCTAGTTTGGTCCTCACAACACAGGAGTTGTTGAGACCATCCTCTTTAGATCTACAAAAGAAGTATCACATTTATCAGTCCATTCAAATTCCACATGTCCAATCAATACATACAGAGGTGCTGCAATTTTTGAAAAATTTGCTATAAAACAACGATAATAACTAGCATAACCAAGGAAAATACACACCTCTATCTAAATTCAAGGAGTAGGAAGTTTAAGAATTACCCTGATCTTAGCTAGAACTACCTGAATGCTTGCCGAAGAAATAAAATGTCCCAGAACTATGCCCTTTGTCATCATCATGTGGCATTTTTCGTGACTAAGGCACAACTTGGTAACTATACATCGTGTAAGAAATTTCTCAATATTCTATGAATCTTGGTCAAATTCATCACCATAGGGTGGTAAATGATCCATATATAGTTCACATTCCTCACTAATCAAGTCATAAAAAATACTAAGAATTTCCCTTTGAAAAGTGGCTGGTGCATTGCATAGCCCAAATGGTAAGACTCTATATGCAAATGTTCGCCATGGAAAGGTGAACATAGTTTTGTCTTGGTCTTCAGGGGAAATCTGTATTTGATTATGTCCACTAAACCCATCTAAGAAAGAAAAATATTTCTTTCAAGCAAGAGTGTTGAGGACTTAATCCACAAATGGAAGGGGAAAATGATCCTTCTACGTGGATTTATTTAATTCTCTATAGTCAACACAAATTCTCCATTTTCTATTCTTTTTGGGGAAAACTACTAGTGGTGAAACCCACTGACTATCATAAATAATATATATAAAATTAACGTCAAGAAGTTTTTCAAGTTCTTATTTTACTGTATCTATGAGGTGTGGATTTATTCTTATTTTCGGTTGACAAATGGCGTGAGCATCTTTCTCAATATAAATATGATGTATAAATAGTTGTGGATCAATGCCCTTCATACTTGAATATTCCTAGGAAAAATCTTGTTTGTGTTTTTTAAAATTTGGATCAGCCTTTCATGCTAGCGGTCATTAAGATCAACATTAATGTTTAGGGTCTTTTCAGGTTCGATTTCAATAGGAATACTGTTGTGAACTGCAGTCATGGTTATGTGTTCAACATTCAAATCGTCTAATGGGTCTCCTTGGACTTCATTAAAAAAAAATTCAACATTTGATAGGTTGGGTTCCCAATAATAGAAGTTTGATTAATGAATCCATTAATTACATCATCCTTGTTCTGTTTTTTAAATACAAGGGATTTATCAATAATAAGAGGAGAGTGTAAATTTCCTTCCTAATATTCGGGTGGGGAACATCTAAAATCATTAGTCAATATGCTAGGTTTAGCGGGAGGGTATAAAATAATATTCTTGATGGTTGGTCCTTTAGCAATAGTCATGATTCTAGTTCAACACCCTATATATGCATATGCAGTGGCAAGCCATGGTCTTCCTAATATCAAAGGGTGTCCTTCTAGTTTATTTCTAGGATTGAGGACCAGAAAATCTGCTAGATATTCCCAAGAATCTATAGAAACAATAATATCATCCAACGTTCCCTTTGGTTCTACAATATATCTGTCATCCAACTCCAACATGGTTGGATTTTGTTTAAATCTAGTTATTCCAAGGAGTCCACAAGTTTCAAGTGTTGTAATATTTATGACTGCTCCTAAGTCCACCAAGGTATTTGGGAAATTATATCCCTGAATATGGACAATAACAACAAGGTTTCCGGGCTCATCATATTTAATGGGTATTTATTTCCCCATAATAAGATCAAAGAGTTTCCCTAAAAAATGGAATGTAGGAGGTTTTTCAATTTCCTACCAGGCTTCTTAACACATAATTATTTAACGATTAACATAAATCGATATCTCTCTAATAGCCTATAGGAGAGGAATTTTGATATATAAATTTTGTAATTCCCATAAGAGGTCAAAATTAGGTTGTGTAGGTTATTTTACTATGGTCAATATCTCAGGGAATGGGGGGGCAATGTCTGTAGTCTTAATAGTTTCCTGCTTTTCAGTTGGTTTGCTGGATGGATCTGCTTCAGTAATGATTATAGTAGGATGAGATTGTTTTGTCAATGAATACTCCTTAGAGAGTTTATCATTTTCTGATTGCTCTTGAGTTTTTGAGTGATCTTCTGGAAAGATGGTTCTTCCAGATCTCAGATGTAGTTCATGAAATTCTAAAGAAGAAGGGGGACTTGAACTTTCCAGAATTTCAAAAAATTTCATAGGTCTATTATTTGGATTTAGATTTGGTTGTGCATGTAACTAAGGTTGAAGTGGAGGTGGAGTGTTTGAAGGTAATTGAAGTGGAGATTGTACTTGGTGGTTGATTTTATGGCTGAGGAATTTCCCCCATTGATTGATTAATTGGTCCTGTGGGGAGTTCCCAATTCTGGGACAACATTGGTCCTTGAGTAGGTTGGTTTTTCCATTGCGGAGGATACAAATTATTTGATGTATTTTTCCATGAAGTTGTGGAATATTTTTGATTCGTCCAAGAGGGACAGGGGAATGACTAATTTTCCTAGGGTGGTAAACTATATGGTTGTGGCTGCCAAGTATTAGGAGATGTTGTTGGCCCTGCCAATTTGATGCAAAAAATTTTGCTGGGAAAATTGTCCAAAAAAAACATAGAAGGGTCATGCGGCATACCTGATGGGTGATGCTACCATTGTCATCATTGTGCCATAAAATACACTGGTTTTGACTCTTCTTCAATTTCCTTAAATATAGCCTTAAACCCATAAAGCGAAGGGAAACGATCAATTGAATGATTTTTGGTGCAAATGGCACATGTCTCAACTGTGTCCAACAAACATTCCTTGTGACTATGCTTCTTTCAACAGCAGGGACAAAACATAGCCAATACTTGTTCTTCTTGAACCTGTTTATGTTTTACTTGCTAATTGAAATCTGGATTAGGGGCAAAAATTTGCTCAAAAATCAAAGTGCTCAGAATTGCCCAAAACTTGAAAGACCACACTCGTCTCAGCCATATGATCCAGACGTAACTTGTTTCACTCAAAACAAAGCTTGTATGAGAATGATAGAGCCTTCTATTCGTTTTGTCAAACAAGCAAAATTTTGGTACAGGTTGACTGTGATGCTGACTATGCATTCGTATAGCCCAGTCAACAAAAGGAATATTCTAGGGAATATTCCCAAATTATTCCCACATGTGGCTCAATTGGGTCATGACAAGTGTCGGCATCAGATTGGTCAAAGGAATTTTGGTGGACCAAAGAGAGGCTGACACGTGGCGAGCCCCGAGGCCACAACGCACCCTCTCAAAGGTCAGGTAAAATTGTTTTGGTAGGCCGGGGAATCGAACTCATGACCTCGCCCACACAAGTGCAATAAATTAATGCTATACCACAACAGTCAGTCTTAACAAACATGGGGCACACTATGTATTTAAATTTTAAGCACATGGAGTTTGGGGAAAGAGAGGGCCAGCCCTACGGGCCAACCCCCTCCCATGTGACCTTACACTGTAACCAAAGGCCAGTGCTACGCACTAAGCATGTTTAACATTAATTAAACCATGATTATCATTAAGTAATTTTGGGTTTAACTTGGCGGAATTTTGGAAGATCTGATAAATTCAGCAATTCCTCCATTTTTGGCGGGGTTAAGTGGAGTTTCTCCATATTTGGTGGATTTTTCCTAGGGAAACTTAAGAGGCCATAACTTTGGCATATTTCGACCAATTTTGGCTCAAAAAGAGTCATTCCTAGATAATTTGGATTCTCTAAACACAATGGAATAGGTTGAAGAGTCAGAAAGACACTTATGTATGTGATTTTTCTACGTTGAAGTTTAAGGAAGCCTAGGGCCACTAGGAGAGATGGTCAAGCCTAGATCAATTGAAGTCCAATTGCATAGCTTGGAAATACATTTTTGGGGTTTTTGGGTCTCCTGAATCCAATGGAGCAGGTTGAAAATCCATTGGATCACTACAAGTTCATGTAATCAGAGAATTGACCATTAATCCAAAGAGGGCCTAGCCATTGAAGTAGGTCCAAGGAGATGTATCCCATGAGGGGTGAAATCCATTATCGTCTTTTTGTTTTACTTCTTTGCAATTTAATTGCTGTATATGTGTTTTAAACAACTAATTAACCTCATAAATTTCTCATAAAAGACTTAATACTCGACACATAATACTTCACATTTTGGTTAATTTGAGACAATCCTAAACAAATTTTTAATACTGATGAGGGAGCTTGCATAGCATTAAAAAGTTTTCCCAACATTAAGATCAAGTTCGTATCAGAGTAGTGTTAGCTCATTTTAACCCTGAGATGGTTTGCCAAGGTTAGCTAGAAAATTAGCTATTGGTTTTGTATTTGTGCAAGGAGAATTTAACCGTGCAAGTTTCTTCGTGTAAGCTGAAGAAGGTAGATTGTCTGAGATTCTTCTTTGTTGAGAAACATTTTGAAGCTTTGTGAAGCTTTTTGATGCATTGCAAGTGTAATGTCAGCTTCAAAAAGTGATGTTTGTAATCCATCTTCCTTAGCAAGACTCTTTGATGTAGAGATGTTGCAAGAGCTTATCATCATGAGAGATATGGTGCAAGAGATGAATGAAGATAGGAAGGAGAACACTATACTTCAAGAGGAGTTGATGGCTATGATGGAGGAGAAGTAAGATATTCTTGAAAAGATGCATGGGATGTAGATTCAACTCCATGATACCAAGGAAATCATAGCCAAGTACGTGCATGAAAATGAGGTATGAAATTCAAGTTTATCTTCAATTTCCTCTCAAAATTAATGTTTTGGTGCTTTTGAAAGACACACTAGAGGAGTAGGGTCCAAATTATTGGTGAAGATGGGCTATGAAGGTAAAGGGTTAAGAAAACATGTACAAGGCATAGTTGAACCAATTGTTGTTGAGGAAAGGCCTAGGTATTTGGGTCTTGGTTATGGACAACATGATGGAGAATGCTCCAAAGCTAAGGAGGCACATGAAGGTGTTCCAAGAAGGACTTTCATTACATGTTAATTACCTCAAGCTTGTGAAGTTTGTGTTCATGAGGAATGCAAAAGTTTTATACCCACTTTGCAAGAAGATGCTCATAATCATGCAACTAGTGGAAATGGAAAAAAAGAGGATGTTGAAAGCTCTAAGGTCATTGAAACCATTGTTGGTATTCCGAAGTGAGCCACTACCTCATCAAATTCACCTCCTCAAGAAGGTGAAAAAGGTGAATTTTCAAGGTATAAATATGTCTTTAATCAAGTTTCTTTTGATTATGATAAACATTGTAAATGTTCACATAAGATTTGGAGAAAATTTATATGTTCTCGTTGTGGTTTGAATAACCATACTGTTTTGAGGTGTTGGAAGAGGATAGCCATACATAGGAAACTTTCAAAACAAAAGAGACAGAAAGCCAAACCTCCATTGGATAATGGAAACCATGTTGAAAAGAAAATGCAATTATTTTGCACTCAATTCCATAAGCAGGGTCATCTTGTAGACACGTGTTGGACTTTTCATTCAACAAGTCATCCATGACATTTGAAGAAGGTGGAGAGAGATTTTGACAAGAATGGAAAATAGGATTCCATAATTGATGTGGGTCAGGATGATACAAATGATGAAGTGTAGCTTAAAGAAGCGCCATTGAAATGCTTTGGTAAGAGATGGTTAGATTTCTTAACCAATTAAGGCCTTGCATTTCTTTTGATAATTGATGCAAATCTTTCCTTATTGGTGCATTTCCTTGTTATTTGGATGCATTTCTTTTCTCCTAAAAATATGTTGCATATTGCATGAAGCAGGATGTTGGGAAAGTAGAGTTATGTTGACCCACTTAGATGTAGAAAAGATGGAAATTTTCAACTACAAATCTGCATGCATGTTGCATTCTTGAACTCACATGTTTATGCCAGGAAAGTGTTCAAAAGTGGAGTATGTTGACTCACTTTATTGCAACAAATTTGGTCATTTCAGCTCTTTAAGTACTCATACATGTCAGGCGGATAAATCGTTCTTGCGGACAAGACCAATCTCCCTAGTATCTAATGATATCTAGTGACAAGCAAACCAAACAAATTCTATCTTTCTCTAAATATGCAATTTATAAATAAAGGCCAACATGTGTTTTAGGCCTACCTCAGGTCCAGTGCTAGTTTGTGGAAGCCACGCTTCGTTGATCCAAATGAGCTCCCTTTTAAATAATCTGCAAATACAAACAGGCACACATATCAAATAACACCTGAAAAGACAATATAATAAACCATATTTATCATGATGATCAAGGAATTCATGAAATAAACCATAGAAGACAATTTATTGAGAAAAATGAATCTAATTGTATTAACTTTAAACAAAGAAGAACTTTACAACCTTGGTGCCTTGATGCTGTACAAGCTCCTCCCAGGGTCTAGCGAGAATCTCCTCTACTTTGACAAGTTTCACTCTCTTCCCAATGAAGTCAAAAGGTATGTAATCTCTCCTCTCAAGCTTAACTAGGAAGTCTCAATTCCAACAACATTTACCCTAAAAAATGTTCAGCTTTCAACCTCTCTAGAAACCAGCCCAATGCCTCAATTTATAGTGCAGAGGAGGGAAGTTACCAGGTCCACCTTCAAAGGGATAAGTCCTCCTTCAAAGGGATAAGCTCCTCTCATCAAGGGGCTAGCTCCTTTAGTTATGGGATGCATGAACCACCTAGGAGCGAACCAACCACGTCAAGATTCCTTCTAGAAGCGTCCAGAATTAACCCAAAGTGAGTTTTTAAGAATAAACTTGCGCCTTTTTGACTTTCACAGGGGTCCACACCCACTCCTTTAGAGACAGAGCGGGCAGGTCCGCAGGTAACACGACCAAGGGGTGCGGGACCGCAGGTAATGGTAAGAGAAAGTGCAGAACCAGAGTTTTATAGATTTTCAAGGACTTTCTCTCATTTTTAAAGCTTGACATGAAGAGCTGAGGTTTGAGACTTGCAAAGGAAGACAATATGAGTGGTGATAGACTCACACTGACTGGAGAAAGTCATAGCGACAATATTTTGTGTAACAGATTGCCCCCTAAAGTGCGAAGTCTGTAGTAGATGAGGATTTCATTTATCACCTAAAAAGAGTGAAGTACTTTATCATTTCAAGGATCATCTTGTGGAGAGCTTGGTTGGAACCTGTAAAAATATTGAATGCAAAATATATATATGAGATCATATCATCGCTGAGGTAGGCATTCCCATACTCAGATCAAAACTGACTAGAAAACTAAATAAATTGCTCTGATATAGGAATGATCTTGTAATGCATCACAAGTATAGACACATGTAGACACAGTATGGGTGCAGCCATATATTTATGAATAGTCCTCTTATAATGAATACAAAATTCCTCGCAGCCTGGATGGTGGAAACTAGATCCAGGGTCTTGATTTCTACTTCCCAAAATAGTACGATTCTATCCATGTGAATGAATGTGTCGAAGTCGAACATGGTAGAAACCACTTGATTACCAGTCAATGATGTAAACTGTTAACAAGTGTGAGAGAAACCACCAGTAATGTCAATGGCTCTCAAAGTACTCAGTACAATCCATGAAATGTGAATAGATGTGTTGATGTCGAACATGTCACAGAATCCTTTGATCGAAGGTCAATGATGCAACCTATCGTCGAAGGCGAGAAACCTGCCATTAAGGTAGATCCCAAGGTATTGACGATTTCTAGATCATCTTTCTAGATAATGAGCTGAATTCGATAGAAAGCGATTCGTTGTAGGCAAGCCCACAACACGAAATCATAGATCAAGTTTGAAGAAATATAGTTGCAAGGACTGACTCAGGGATGGCTAAGATGGATGACAGATATTTTGCAGATGAATGGTTTATTTGCACTGAACTCTTGAACACATAACGACACTACAGATGGTTTGGTGACAATTGGCCCAAAGCTAATACCCAGAAACTAGCTGAAGACTTTCAATATGGTTTGATTAACTATTAGGCAAAGGATTTCCCAACCCAGGTGAACAAAAAGTGTCGTGTTCAAGAGTGGTTAAATGTTTTTCTGAGACATAAAGTATGACAAACAGGTTCATTTTTCTCTCTTTTCCCCCACCATTTTTGGCAAGTACCTCTTTATTTTTGACAAGCTTGAGGAGGATAACATTTGCTTGATTATAAGCTCATCCTTCAGATGAGTCCAACTTAGTTTAAATTTGAACCCTAAGAAGGAGTGGTATGTTCCTATTTGTAATTGAACAGGTCCTTTACTGTTAAATTTTAATGAGTCCAGTATAGGAGAAACTCGGTGTTTTTCAATTTTAAGGAGTCAGAAGAAAAACTTAAGAAAACTCCATGGTTGTATTTTTTCGTAAATTTGTGTCTCCCAAGCCTGAAAAAGTATAAAATAATACTTGAGAGAACCGCTTGACCATTACGATCAAGGAGTACTTTCATAATTAGTGTCTCTGATCTGAAAAATTAAAAAAATGATGAAGGACATGTCATTTTATAACCAATATCGAATTTGAAATGAAAAAATTCCGGCAATCTTTTCATGTTTATATGGTCAGAAAAGAGCTATAAGTGGACCGTCCTTTTAATTCCGTTTTAACAAGTTAAAAAGGGAAAAACTCGACAATCTTTTCATATTTCACTAGTGATAAAAGAGCTTAAAGAGGACTCGTCCTAGAGGAATGAGTGGTATAAAGGGTAGCAACTGGTTCCGACAATGGTGGAACTGCTCAAAACATGTAATGGTTAAGAGGCTGGCTAACAAAACCACTCATAATTGCGGTCCCTCAGGAAGGGTAAACAACCAAGTGAAAGCATATGATCAGCCAAAGAGATGGGGCCGATGGAATGAAAACAACCAAGGCTCATCTAACAGAATTTAGCGGATAAAAAAGGCAATCACGAGATGTAAAACAGGTATAGGTTCATTTTTACACAAGCTTGAACCACAGAGAACTCTGCTTGGATTCGGTTTCATGTTTACACAAGCTTGAAACTAAAAACTATTCTTGTTATAAGTTCGCATGCCCCCAACATAATGACACAAATCGAGGTACATAATTTTGTCAGGTGGATAAATCGTTCTTGCAGACAAGACCGATCTCCCTAGTATCTAATGATATCTAGCGACAAGCAAACCAAACAAATTCTATCTTTCTCTAAATATGCAATTTATAAATAAAGGCCAACAGGTGTTTTAGGCCTACCTCAGGTCCAGTGCTAGTTTGTGGAAGCCACGCTCCGTTGATCCAAATGAGCTCCCTTTTAAATAATCTGCAAACACAAACAGGCACACATATCAAATAACACCTGAAAAGCCAATATAATAAACCATATTTATCATGATGATCAAGGAATTCATGAAATAAACCATAGAAGACAATTTATTGAGAAAAATGAATTTGATTGTATTAACTTTAAACAAAGAAGAACTTTACAAACTTGGTGACTTGATGCTGTACAAGCTCCTCCCAGGGTCCAGCAAGAATCTCCTCTACTTTGACAAGTTTCACTCTCTTCCCAATGATGTCAAAAGGTATGTAATCTCTCCTCTAAAGCTTCACTAGGAAGTATCAATTCCAACAACATTTACCCTCAAAAATGTTCATCTTTCAACCTCTCTAGCAACCAGCCCAATGCCTCAATTTATAGTGCAGAGGAGGGAAGTTACCAGGTCCACCTTCAAAGGGATAAGTCCTCCTTCAAAGGGATAAGCTCCTCTCATCAAGGGGTTAGCTCCTTTAGTTATGGGATGCATGAACCACCTAGGATCGAACGAACCATGTCAAGATTCCTTCTAGAAGCATCCAGAATTAGCCCAAAGTGAGTTTTTAAGAATAAACTTGCACCTTTTTTACTTTCACAGGGGTCCGCACCCACTCCTTTAGAGACAGAGCGGGCAGGTCTACAGGTAACATGACCAAGGGGTGCGGGACTGCAAGTAATGGTAAGAGAAAGTGCAGAACTAGAGTTTTATAGATTTTCAAAGACTTTCTCTCATTTTTAAAGCTTGACATGAAGAGCTGAGGTTTGGGACTTGCAAAGGAGGAAAATATGAGTGGTGATAGACTCACACTGACTGCAGAAAGTCATAGTGACAATATTTTGTGTAACAATACATACCAATGGGATTCTTGTACTTGTGATTGTACTTGTGAGAGAGTTGAGAATTGTTATACATGCATGAGAGTTTGTGTGTGTGAAAAGTGGAATTTTTAATAGTTTAATTGTGCTTGAACATGCATGAGTGATTGACTTGTGTTGGTTGATTGCTTTGTTAACATGTATTTTGTCAACTTGATAATGCTGATCATTTGCACATGCATGGGTGCCGCCTTGTGTGATCGATTGATTGTTTCATGTATGTTATATCAACTTGGAAGAGTTGATTTTGTCTCCAAATATGAAAGGGAGATGTGACGAATTGTTTCATGAGAATGTGGAATTTTTGTTGTAAATCATAAAATTGTTGTACATGATTTTGCTTGACTTGAAAGTCAGTTGTTTGAAGAAGCATGTTTTTTCGACTTGTGTTTATTCGATGGTTTATACACCAAGATGTAAGATTACATGGAGATGTTCACATGATGTGACATTTGTTTCTTTGAAGAAGAAAAGGGAAGAGGTCGTCAAATTGTATTCTTGCACGAGTGTTTTTCAACGTTAATGGTGTTTCTTGTGACAAGATGTCGCAGGATTTTGGAAGGTCCACGCTTGAGCAAGAGGATCATGATTAGCCTTCATTCTCAAATCATGACATGAGAAGCATGTTAATATTGGAGGATTATGGAATTAGGAAGTGGAAGTGGACAAGAAGCGAAAGAGATGGTGAATGCATTCTTTGAGATGTGGAATTTGGAACTGTGGAGGTAAAAGAATGGTCATTTATTTTCTTGTTATTACTGATATTGGAACTCATTGCTATATTTCACTTAGATTGGATTAACTTGGAAAAGTGGTTTCCAAGGAGAAGCTTGCATCGAATGCATGTGTTGCAAAGGACGAACATGATTCTCAATGGGAAGGCCATCAGTCAACTTTCCAAGAACCGAGGGATCGCTTTGGTATAGCAGGTTGTTTAATCAGCAAGCATCCAACAAGTGTTTTATTGGGTCAGTAGCAAAAGGAGAAAATTGGTTGAAGTGCCAAGCCATTTGTAAGGCAAGGCATGCCAGTGAACCCAAGTGGTTGTCATGGAGATTTTTCCAAGTAGAATAAATTGACAGAAATTGGGAAGGAGAAGAGTATTAATCTCTCATTAGATAACCAACTTTTGTGGGTCCAAAATCGTGTTAGTGGGAAGGAGTAATTGAAATCTGAATTAGGGGAAAAAATTTGCTAAAAAATCAAAGTGCTCAAAATCGCTCAAAACCTAAACGACCACGTCCATCTTAGCGATATGATGCCAATGCAACTTGTTTCACTCAAAATGGAGCTCGTATGAGAAAGATAGAACCTTTTTTCCAATTTGTCAAACATGTAAAATTTTGGTACAAGCTGACTAGGCATCCATACAACCTAGTTAGCAAAAAGAATATTGCAAGGATATTCCTTAGAATATTCCCATAATATTCCCACATGTGGCTCAATTGGGTCGTGACAAGTGTCGGCATTGGATTTGTCAAAAGAATTTAGGTGGACCAATGAGAGGCTAACACGTGGTAAGCCCGGAGGCCGCCACATGCCCTCTCAAAGGTCGGGTAAAATTCTTTTGGCAGGCCGGGGAATCGAACTTGTGACCTAGCCCACACAAGTGCAACACCTTACTGATATACCACAACAGTCGATCTTAACAAACATGGGGTGCATTATGTATTTAAAGTTTAAGCATGTGGAGTTTGGGGAAAGAGACGGCCAACCCCCTCCCATGTGACCTTACATTGTAACAGAGGCCAGCGCCAAGTGAGTTTAGAATTAATTAAACCATGATTATCATTAATTAATTTTGGGTTTAACTTGGTGGAAGTTTGGCAAGTCCGATAAATTCGGAAAATCCTCCATTTTTGGCGGGGTTAAGTGGGGTTTCTCCAGATTTGGTGGATTTTTCCTAGGGAAAACTAAAGAGGCCATAACTTTGGCATATTTCGACCAATTTTGGCTTAGAAAAAGTCATTCCAAGATGATTTGGATGCTCTGAATACAATGGAATAGGTTATAGAGGCAGAAAATCACTTCTGTATGTGATTTTGCTATGTTGAAGTTTAAGGAAGCCTAGGGCCACCAAGAGAGGAGGTTAACCCTAGATCAACTAAAGTCCAATTACAGAGGTTGGAAATTCATTTTTGGGGTTTTTGGGTCTTATGAATACAATGGAGTAGGTTGCAAATCCATTTTAGCACTGAAGGTGCATGTAATAAGAGAATTTACCATTAATCCAAAGAAGGCCTAGCCATTGTAGCAGGTCCAAGGAGATGTAGCCCAGGAGAGGTGAACTCCTTTATCATATTTGTCCTATGAGTTGCTGTGTTTTACTTATTTGCAATTTACTTGCTGTATATGTGTTTTAGAAAACTAATTAACGTCATAAATTGCTCATAAAAGACACTCAATACTTGACACATAATCCTTCACATTTTGGCTAATTTGAGATGATCCTAAACACATTTTTAATACTGATGAGGGAGCTTGCATAGCATTAAAAATTCTTCCCAACATTCAAATCACTTGCAAAATATCGAACTGCATTGTCAGGGTACTTAAAATATTAGTTTTAAATTCTTCTAAAGGATTACCAATTTCTGCTCTTGTAAATCCTCTACGTAGGGTTCTACTAGATCTAATGAGAGGATCGTGAGTTTTAGGTTTGGTTCGTGTACTTCCTCATGAACACTTGATACAGAGTTTTATGATGTCATAATATTCTTCTTTGGAAATGTCACCTTGCCCCATTAAATTAAGTGTTTCTATCCACTCATCTTTCATGCCTCTAATCAAAGTGGTTTTCAATACATCCTTAGGTAGGGTAGTGTATTGTGATCTTTGAAAATTATATTGGAATCTTTCAACATATTCTTCCAAAGTTTCATCTAATTTTGACAACATTTTGAATATTTCTTCCTTAAATCCCTAGATCAGCAATAGTCCTGATATTTAGTGAGGAAGGATTTTTTCATTTGATCCCATGAGGTTATAGTACCATCCCCCAGTCCCATGAACAATCATAATGTTACTCCCTTTAAGGTAGAAGGAAACAATTTTAATTTTTGAAGGTCAGTAGTATAATCATAACCTCGGCATAAAACATCAAACTTAGAAAAAAATGCATAAGTATCTTCAGAAGCCATTCCGTGGAAATTTGGAAGGTTCTCCAACGGAATAGCCTTCATTGGTGCATTAGCCCACAGATCAACAATATGATATTCTATGGTTGAAATTTGTGTTCTTGCTACTGCATTTTCTATTTGGTTAAAGATATTCTAGTAATATTTATGAATCTTGTAATCAGGAGGCACTATTTGGAAAGTAATATATTGACGGGGTTCCAAACCTTGACTAGGTCTCATGACACTACTTAGATTAGGAACTTCAATTTCTCTCCTTACAACTGGTGTTGCAGGGAATTCTAGCTTAGAAGGTTGTGGGTATGGCTCACTCGTCTCACCTCTCCCCTCCCTTAAGTTACAAGAGTGCCCTTCACTCTTAGTAGAAGGACTGTGATGCTTAAAAGATATGTTTTGGAATATCTGCTGAGATCCTATAGTTTTATCATGAATCTTAGTGTTAGCTGCAGTAGATGACCCTGCTACTCTAGGGAAAACAACAATAGAACCATTCTCAAATACTGCTCAGGGACCTGTCAACGCTTGAGACTTTGATTTACGAATGATTTCACCTATAAAGGTAATTCTTCCAAGGCCAAATTGGCCTTGGATTTTGGATGGTTTTCAGGAATTATTTCTTATGTATATCCATCTCGTTCCTAGTCCTAGGATTCTTTCTAGTTATACACACTAAATGATCTAAACGTATCAGTTGAGGGTAGTGTTGTAGTAGCTATAACCACCCTCCAAAATTTTGCCTTAGCTTCATTTTGGAGCCTCCCTACCAACCGTTCGCAACACCATGTCTTGCTTTGTCAAGTACACAAGCTTCAGTGATTTTCTTGTAGAATGATAGCTTGTCCATCAAATATTGTTGCATTCCCCTCACAGGTTGTTTCTTCGGACTTGGTGGAGCTCCAAGCTGAGCAACTCCCTCAAGAAATTCCACAATTCTGGAGGGGAACAAGCCTTCCCTCTAGAAATTGTACATATCTGTTTGGTAGCTTACTGGGCTCTAGAATTGCGCAAATCTGTGAGTCAAGCTTCATTGAGAAAATTGTGCGATTCCTCCCAGCAGGGATACTCATCCCAGGAATTGCACAATCCTGGGCAACACTCAACTGCTCTACCCAGAAATTGCACAAATCTTCTGGGAAGCCAACCCAACTCCCTTCCAGAAATGCACATTTTTTTCCTATCAGTAGAGCAGGCTCTTGCATGTGTAGTTAAGTTAACTAGTACCACCCAGGACCAAAGAAACTTGACTTGCATGCATGGCTTGATTTTTCTCGGAATAGAAAATTTCAACATTCAAAAGGCATTACTTGATTTAGGGAGCTATTTTTAGTAGCTGGAAGTTACATGAAAAGGTCATTTTAGAATCTTTTCTCCAAGGGTCGCTTTTTCCTAGATTTGTGGCATGCACATCATGAGCTTCAAACTTATTTATTCGACACTTCAGAGCTCATTTCTTCACATCTATATTGGAGCTCTAACATCCCACATCACATCCAGGACTCTTCGACACATCTAGCTCAACTATTCACGGGTAAGTGGTCTCAACTTGTCTTTTGCAGCATTTCTGTCGCTTTTTGTTTTTTCACTTGTGTGAGTGTTGTTTTGCTTGATTTATTTGAACGCTTGCTGTCATTTGCATGCATACTAGCTTGTACTAGAACTATTTTAGTTTTCGTTAGCATCTCACTATTGTCGCATGCATGAAACTGCTTTGCTTGAATGCTCGCTAATTCAGCGACTTGCTTCACCCACATGCATGCTATTCCGTTTTATGAATCTTTCATTCACTATTTGAATTCACAATAATTTGCTTCTTCTTACACTCATTATCACCATGCATTCGCTTTCACATTTTCTTTCAGTTTCCTGTTGGTGGGTCTAGGAAACCTTGGCCCAGACTCTGCCTCACTAAGAGGACATTGCATAATCTTGAGAGGGAAGACACTATCTTCCCCTCAGAAAATGAAAACTTTTTCCCATTGACTGTCTTCCACTCTTGCATTGCACAATTCTGAGGAACAATGACCGTTGGCCTAGAAAATTGCGAATGTAGTCATTGAGCCTACAACCATTGCCAGCTAAAATTGCACATTGCAGAATTCCAACAGTTAGTAGTCATCCTGAATTTCTCATTGCACAATTTCAGTAGCCAAGAACGCCTCCTAGATATCCCAAACTTCCTTTCGCGTAGTTTTGGCATCTAGCTAGCTAGCCTGCTAGAAGAAATTCCGCAATCCTTACCTATCAATCCCCAGGTATGTTGCATGTCTTTCCTCAAGTTTGCTTTGGTTTTCACTGATAGAGTTCTTGCCATGCATGTAGCTTCGTCTCTAGATCTAGTAGGTGTTCATCCACCTCTTTGCAGTTCAAGATCAATGGCCTCTAAGAAAGAAGGATCAAAGGACATTGACAAAAGTATAACTAGAGTAATAGTTGAGCAAGTGTCTACAAGTCTACTGATCTATGAAGATACCAAGTTGATTCTAGAGAAGGGAATCAAGCTCAAATGGCAAGAGGTCAATGATACATTTGCAGGCACATTTGGGGAAGACCTAAAAGACTGCCAGGTGTATGCGAACATCCATAAGTCTAGCTTGTACCGGATTGCATGCAAGTATCACCTATTCCCATGCATGGACATGATACATTGGATCGTCTAGCACACTTATCTTGAGATGATGACATTGAATAGTGTCAGCGGGAAGGAGATTGCTACCTTTATGGCACAGGATTATGACGAGATGTATCAGATGTCAGAGCCTGTGACCATCATGGAGACTCCCTTCATCTTACCCAACAACAATGACAACTCCAGAGACATTTTGAAGAACAAGGTGAAGGAGCCGGCGAAATTTAGGATGACACCCAACCAGGTCTACAAGACAAAGATATTGTGGAAGGTGTATCAATACTTGGTCATTTTTTCATGTCGAGTGCATGGCCAAGAAAGCACAGAAACCTTCCCACAGAGTTAGGTGATTGCGCTGGACCAAATGGTTAGAGAGGTAAAAGCATGTAACTGGTCCGGCATGTTGGCTCATTAGCTAAAGGAATAGGTAACAAGGGCTCGAAAGCCACCCAAAGGTATGCAAGAGGAAATATACATGTCTGCTTACATATTGGATGCAATCTGTGCCCAACAGGAGTTCCCGGGCTTGAAGTGGGCATGGACACTGATAGAGATTGCTATGAACACTTATTGTAAGATTTTATCCGAATGCAGCTTTAGAAGAGTTATCACACGGCTATTCGATCATTTTGTCACCCCGGTTTAAAAGATGATATTCGAACAGGATCCACCTTACATGTTGAAGGAAGAAATGGAGACATTCATAGACATTGCTGATTGTTATGCCTCACCGCCTGACACCTTCATATGGATGTACAGCACGGAGAAGCCTCCGAATGTTCTACCGAATTTTTCCTTGGACATACTGGTTATGCAGGAAGTATCATATCATGTCTCGGTAGGATTGACAGCTAGGATGCACCAGAAGAAGAAGAACCTTGGCCCGCTTTTTTGCTGTGAATTAGGTTATACGATATCTGGAGTTTCAAGCATGTGGATGTCGAAGCAGAGCAGATGAAGAAGTATCCATTCAACCTATGAATTTACAATCCGTACGACCCGCATTTTCTTATGAAAGATCACAGCGCAAGAGTATAGTTCAACTGGATCCACAGGGCATGTCTTTGGGCAGAGGAGAACCCATGGAGATATTGTTACAACTCCTCTAGACTCAATGAATTGGTTGGCTTTGCTGTGGAATGGTTAGTGCAGCAACATGAAGCAGGATCCCTAAGAGCACTAGAAGCAGCAGCAGCAGCAGAGGTGAACATACTAGTGCATGACAAGGGAAAGAGGAATATTGTTGATCACATGGAGGAAGAGAAAAGCTGCAAGTTCCGAGCAGATCCACTTTTGGAGAAAGCAACTATGGCTATAGAGGCGAAGAAGCAACAACATGATAAGCGAAACGCGCAAAGGCAGAGATAAAAATAGAGAATGGAGGAGACAAATAAGGAATTGCATGAGTTGAAGAAGAAACTCCTGAAGGAACAGGAGCTGCGCCAATAGGAGAGGGAAGCATAGTAGCAATAGGTACAACAGGGGGTGCAACTTGTGCAGATGGATGAAACAACGCCCGTATAGGTAGTAACTCATAAGGATAGCTTGCATCAGGAAAACAGGGTGAACCATTGCAGGAGCAAGACTTCACTAAGGAGATAGAGCAAGAACTTGAACAAATGGACATGGATATGGAGCGACAAGAATTAGAGCAAGACATCGACCTCATGCCTTGCCACCAAGAGGTCAACCCACCAACTTCATCGCATCTAGAAGACGAGCAAGTACCAAGCGACCAAGGTGACATTGATATCCTTGAAGATCAACTGGAATGAGAGATGCCCAACATCTCATTCGACGAGTCTCAACATAGAGCTGTGAAATCTTGTAGAGTGTCGACTTCAGAAGATCATACATCTCTTGCGTAGTATGAGGAATGAGTGATTGTGTCTGACGTGCACAAACATCCAGCAACATTAGCCGATGATACCAAATCTTATGCCAAAGCCACTAACTCGAGTGTTTGCTTTCAGATAGCTGAGAACAAGCAAATGGAGAAGGAGATATAGACGACCAAGAAGGGAGGAGAATTGGTTATAGCATTCGTCGGAGCAAAGTTGAAGAAGGCAATACTAGATGAAGTGTTGTCCCTTGACACAGTCATGCGAGCATTGTATTCCAAGTTTGGTACCATGCATAAGGCAGTCATCCATCTCAATGGATGGTAGGAGTGATGTGTTAGAAGAGCATGTATCTAGTCAAACGTGCATGCTGCTATTGATTACAGGCAAACATGGACGATGAAATACAAGGGAACCCTGCTTCACTTTCCTAAGATGATGAAGACTAGAGCGGTCGAGCTGAAGGCACGCATCCAGAGTCAAATTAGAACTATGAAGAGATCCTGCAACTCATCACTAGTCTACAGGCTTCACATGCACGTGTATTCAAGAGTATGGATGTTGTGGTGCATGCACATGCAATCCCATCTATTGGGACTCTCACCCAGGCGGAGACAAAGACACAGGTTTGACTAGAGCTTGACTCATACTTTGAAAAGTTGATGTGCATAGCCACCAGCCCAGACTTGCCAATCAGTGAAGACATCATGCACAAGTATGTTTCTGGTCCGACCACGCTGAAGACAATGATGTGCATGCTTTTAGACAAGTTGGTCAGAGGAGCCTGAGCAATGTACCCAGATGCTAAGGAGGCAAGAGTAATATCCAGAAATATGTCACCTTGGAGTACATAGAAACCATCGCATACTACCGATATTAGCATTAGTTCACTACTGTCAATCATCGCGAGGATGTCGAAGAGTTGGACTTCCCACGGTTGTCCGAGTCATAGTGATGTCTTGCATGGCTTGCTCAAGCCATTTTGTCTCATATGGGTACATGTGCATTGTAATGTAACGTCTTGTCAAGTTTAAGTTCAAGTGTCAATAGTTGGATGTAATAGTCATAGAGAAGATGAAGAGTCATGAGGGTAGATGAACTGTCACAAAGGGGAATGTCAAGGGTCACCCCACCCTTTTCTATAAATAGTCCATCATAACTCATTGTAAAGGATGGTCAGCCAATATTTCGATAAGACTATCTTAGAGAGAGCTTGGACAGTATTGTAACGTGCCTTGGCTTCTCCACTGTGCAGAGCTAGTATATCTCTTTGGAGGAGCAGGTGGTTGTGGCTGTAACATTTCGCTATAGGAATTAGTGGTTGGACGTGGATGTATTGTATTATTGGAACTTACACTATTTAATATAATAGAGCCAACACATTTCATGCATATGTCGTATTGTATTCCAACTATCTTGTTTACTCTAAATGATATATGTATTTTTTTTTCTTACGCATGCATGTATGGACTATTCTGTATAAGTATGTATGAATCTTGCTAAAATGTGCTAATTGGTTTAACCATCACTTTGGATTGCTCACTAACTTGCTTTCTAGGTTGTGATGCATCTTCACTCATGTGTTTCCTTCCAAGCCGTGTACTTTTATAGGTTTCTAAGGGGCACACTCACCCAACTCTGTGTGTGTTAGGACTGTTCATGCACCTTCCTTGTCTTGCCACAGCTGTCACACCTTTGCTACCAACAGGGACATCTTACCTACCTCTGTACGAAACTGCGATCAAGGCATTACCATACGACCCACTGCTAGGACTCCTACACCAAACGGTCTGAGGTCTAATTGGGACTTCTTACTGGGGAGATCCCATGACATGTTGGTAGGTCCAACACCATCGACATTTCTGGCGCTATAAGGAGGGCCATATGACAAGTTGTGTCCTCTCATCCTGTTTTGAACCCTTACATATCTATCATGGAGTCTTGCACTCTCCTCCCTCCACGATGTTTTTCGCATGTCGAATCTGTTACCATTGCAAGGGAGTTTTTCGATCTCTTGTCCACTTACACGTATGATGGTGAAGGTGAAGTGGCTTGGCCTGAGTTCTTACATGACTTTATTTCCATGCTTCATGAGGAAGATGGATGTTCTGACGAACATGCTAGTTTGCTGCTTGCATACACACTTCGTGAATCTCCACATCGGCGGCTATGCAGCCTATCGACTGACATCATGAACTCACTTGAGCACTTTTGTGATCTCATTGACAACACTCTCTATCATTTTGATCCAGGTCATCTTGACCAAAAAATGTTACAACATTGGAAGGCTCTACATGAATCGCCTATGGATTTTTGGCAGCACTTCCATGATTTGCAGTTTCAAGCTCCGAAGAGCCAGATGATTTTTTTCTATCTTTGGGACCGATTCGAGTATTTCCTTGGGACTGATTTGAGTATTTACTTAAGAAATATTCTCATCCCAGGAAGAAGTTTGAACTCAAGCCTCACTTAGTATTATTCAGTGATGGAGCTGCGCAATCATAGATGGATATGGTCACTGTCACAAGTGACTGTCCACTGTCCCCTCATCAAACAGCTCCACCACTGCAGAGTGATGCGGGAGATCATGCTC